>JAVJGJ010000061.1:3354373-3392439 GCA_035590215.1 Microhierax caerulescens
CCCCCCCCCCCCCCCCCCCCCCCCCCCCCCCCCGCGCCGCCGCAAAAACACTTGGCAGATGGAACCTATTATTTGTTAGACAAGGCTTCAGGGGGAGGTAATAACTTTTTTGTAGACAACTGATATAGTAGGAAAAACAGGCAAGCTTTCACAAGCCTTCTTCAATTTGTTCTTTCTGCTCTGATTGCACTTTAGAGAGTAGTAACACCAAAGGCCCCGGTCATGGCACAGCTTTCGGTGGCAGTGCTAGCTGGAGATTCCTTCTGTCCATGTCCTTTCACTTGCTCCTTCTTCACCAGCTGGTTCAGCCTTGTCCTGCTCCTTCAGCTGTGACAAGGCAGCTGACTGGGTTTGGAAATAAGTAGGTCTGGCAGAGCTGTGTGGTGTAGGTGATGGGTTGAGCTGCTGCTCCCTTTTCCATGCCAGCACCGGTGTTTGAGGTGTACTCGTTGTCAGCCGGATCATGGAACTGATCCTGCTGAAATGTTATTCAGGCAACAACATCAACAAATGAAGAGATTTGGTGTTTGTAATAAAAAGATGAATAGCAGGTTTTTCCCTCAGGGAGGGAGGTAGCTGTGGGACACTTGAGGACATTACATAGAGGCTGGGGGGATAATGTCTAACCAGATTAATATCATTGTGAACCCTGTGAATTTTAGTTCCTATTTCTAGCTTCTGCTTAGTAATTCTTAGGCAACTGCTGGATTTTTCATCTTTGTCCTAAAACGTTCTAGGATTCAACAGCTCTAGTCCTTTTACCAGTGAAACACTTGGAAAGCAGAGCAATGCATATTGAATATATTGCAATATGCATTTCTTTTTTCAGTCTTTAGTCTGTCACCAGTCTTCAGCTCTTCTAAATACTAGTTCTTGTTATTATTTATTTCTACTTACTAGTTTTAAGTATCGATATCCTAGCAGGTATTCTGCAGATATTTTTCTGAGTGCCAGAAAATGTTTATTTTTCTTCACTTCTAAAAGCTGTTCTGTAATTATTCATTATTTACATTGCAAGGAGGATGACAGTTTAGCAGACCAAAAGCTGTTAAAAGGCAGCAGAAAATTGCATTCCATGTGTACTTTCATGATTTAGGAATAAAAGGGAAGGAAAGAAGGATAAAATTTTGCAGAGAGATATGTAATTATTGTTTCCTTGGGCTACAACAATCTGTGCATAGGAACTGGATATTTATATCTGTATTTAGACATGGAAAGAAGACAGCACTTGTTGCATCTTTAGAGATTCAGTTATATGGTAAAGACCTGTCATAAAGAAAAGAGACAGCACATTTACAAATTATACTTTCATCTTTTTAAATGAATACGAGAGCAAAGGGTGGTTCTGATCTATATAGCCATGTTCAACTGAGCCTTATAGTTCTCAGTCCACCAGAATTTCAGATAATGGAAATTTTGGATGAGATGTGGGCAATGGTATTATCAAAACATTGTTCCTAACAGTCCTGAATGGTGTTTCTAAAACTACCAGTGCAGCGTCAGTATTTTCAGTTGTGCCCACAGATAACTGGATGTCTCTTTTTTAGAAAGATGAGACTTTAGAGGAATTTGTTTTTTCTAATGCTCAGTGTGATGTTCTGTATAATATGTGCAGGCCGATTGTCAAAACATCACAGCAATCTTTGGGGTGTCTTAGCAATAATCTCAAATTGCTCGAGAGGAATGACAAATCTTTTATTTAAATGTCCTCTAGCAAGACTCCTACTTTGAAGCATATGTCTATGTCATGTCAGTCCCTCTTTTCAATACAGAATTCCTTTTTGTATGTCAGGTCCATAACACTGGGTTTGCATTGCCCAAAGTCATATTTACACAATCCTTTTGTCAGTTTGACTGAGAAAAATGCAGAAAGTGACAGATGGGTTAATGCTCCTACCACAGTGTCATCACATCACTTCAGGAAATGGCATCAACATGCAATCATGGCATGAGGTACTATTATGGTTCTTTTGTTTTTAGAACAATTTTGGACACTCAATGGGTGTTCCATAGTTCAAGATCACACTTGAAACTATACGCATCCTGCTCCTCCAAGTTGTAGATACGTTGGTCCATGCCTTAGTTCCTGCAGTTGATTTTTGAGCCTCACCACTGCCTCTGGAGCTGGACAGGGTGGACAGAGGTTCACTTCTTCAGGAAGTTTTGCTTTAGTTTTAGTTTGGCGGGGGGGTGGGGGTGGGCAGGGAAATATTGAGGGGAGAAAAAAAGACATTCACTCTACGTCCCAAACCAGTTTTGCCAGGAACCAGAAGCATCTTTACAATTACCATTGCAGGTGCTTTAGTACAATTATTATTTCTGTAATTTTCTGTGCTCCCAGTGTCTGTGGATTTGGTGCACATTCACCACCCAGCAAAAGAGGCCCCACAAACTATGATTTTCTCACAGGGCATTTTGTCTGTAAAGTCTTCAACAAGTACTGCGTATCAGGTCACATAACCATGGTCCTGTAAGATGCACCCATTTATTTGCATTCTGAATTCTCAGTTATAAAACAGTCTCCTTGTCTTCAAGACTTTTCACATCCTACACAGTGCTCTGCTTTCTCCTTGTATCATTCTTAGACTCCTAATTACAGCCTTCCATCAGTCCAGCATTGCTTCCTCTTCTGTTTAAAATTCATCCTGTGGTTCTCTCCTCTGCTGTTTGCAGTAGTTACCCCACACACCCTGCCAAGCTCTGGCCTTCTCTGCCTCACGTTTGCTTTAACAATGCATTAGGAAAGTTTAGATTTCTTGTGCTGTCTGCAATAGGCAAGTTTCTGTTCATTGCTAACTCCCAATTTGAGACCAGTACCCTCAATACTAGCGTACAAACTTTTTTAGCTCACTCTTTCATCTGCCTGCATTTACACCTCTTCCCTTTCATTGAAGTACTCCACAATAGAATGCTCTGGTATTACATAACTTCTGCAAATAGCAAGGCATTTCTGTGAAAATGCATTATGGAACAAATATTGTATTGCATTGTATAGGAGGCATAATACAACATTCTCTGGACAAAGCAATTATTTGCTCAATAATGTCCACCACATTCAGCTCTTCATCTTAAGGGACATTCTTCTAGGAGCAGAAGGGTATGTTTCTTGGTAAAATAATTGTATTTTAATTTAGAATATCCTTTTTCATTAAACATGAAAACTGTATAAAACTGCATTAAAGCAGTCTCATCATGGTCATAAGAGAAGTGGACTTTTCTCATTTAATGTATTTTGAGCAAATACATTTCATACTTCTTTTCAAAATTGTTTTTTCTAGATGTGGATGTCCATTTAAATTAGACTTCTTACTGTCTGTATCACAGTTACAATACAGTATTGGGAGACAAAATATTGCAGAAGTTATTTTTGTGGAAGAGTGGTTGTGGCATTTCATTCTTTAAAAGTTTTTTTAAATTCTTTTTTAAGCTCTTCTGTGGATTGACTTGTAAACAAAAATCTGAGCCTGCTTGTATTTCATATAGCCAAATTTATCCGTCCTTTTCTTCAAAGGATAAGAGTCAGCAAAATGACAAGATTTAATGGCACCCTGTAAGAGTTTTGTGTTGCCCTGATAAGTTTGGTTAGCTGATCTCATTCATAAAAAACTTCAGAATATTAGAAGGTGTTCAATAAAAGGCTTCTTATTTCTGCCTTCTTTGTTAATAGCCTTGAACTTTTCCTTAACATTAATTTTGATTGTTGACTGTGTGTAATCACCTAGCTATTTAGCAGGGGGCACAGCAGGCTCTCATCTTTGTGTAATGCAACCTTAGTGATGGCCCAAGTCAGCCAATAAATAAAAGTAAATTGAAACTGTATTGTGGTCTGTCAAAACGCACAGTTGTGTTTAGACTTTCAAGGATAAGGTGCACTACATGCAATCAAAAGTAGATTAAAGCAGCAAAACGGTGGTTATCATCCAGGTACACCTCAGGAGTTTCCAGGCTTAACACTCATTTAAACAGGATTCATGGAACATTACTGAAGGGAGACAAGAGCAGCTGTGCTGGAGGCTGTTACAAAACAACTTATACAATTTTGTACCCCCTTAGCAACGTGTAAAGTATTAAGTACTTTTGCAGCACAAACATTGTTCTTGTTTTCTCAGCCTAAATACCAAAAGAGTACAACCATGAGACAAGAAAATGTCTTTGAATATCTCTACATAGGGTTTTTTTTTAATAAACTGTGAAGTCTCTATTAAGCACTACCTATTGCCAAGTCAAAAAAAGTCCTTAGAAATTTTGCTTTGACGCACACCCATGTACCTAACACCTTCTGTGCAGAACAGTTGTTTGTTTTTTTTTCCTTTCTCCCTTCTTTTAAGTCAGTTGGTCATCCAAAATGGGTCCTAATTAAATCTGGTTGTGAGTAATCTTAGGCACCCTTGCTCCTGCTTCTGAAGGATGGATTTAGGTAAGCATGACTCAGCTCATGACTTTTTCCTGTCAGAAGTGGAAGGAAAGTAAAATCAGATATAAAAATATTTCCCCCTCAGTAAAGTAATAGCAATCTAACAGGATCTGTATGGAGCTTCTCCTTGGCAGAGTCGACTAGACATCATAAGAATCTGTCAGATGATCTCTGATTAACCAAGACAAAAATAAATCAATATTTATGTTAAGTAAATGATGTAGGTGGGATGTAGGTAGGTCCCACCAAGTAGGTGGGAAAAGATCCAAATTTTAATGTAGTTGACCCATGTAACACAGAAATGGAAAAACTAAACTATGAAAACTATTTTTCAGGATCTCAAACTATGAGCAAGGAGAGGCTTGCTGTGGGCCATACTCAAATGTCTTTCTGCATATCTATCTCACCGTTCCTGATGAAACACCCTGCTACTGTTTTGAATTTGTCAAATTCAAACCATGTGGGAGCCCCTCCTCAGCACAGAGTGCTTCTCACTTCCACATTAATGCATTGCCTATCACATAACAATGCCTCTTTGAAATATTTTTTTTACTCAAGATCAGCTCAAGTACCATCAGCAATGAAATATACCTTTTCAATCCTCTCCTATAAAAGAATCTTCATATAAGCTAATCTAGTCCAAAGCAGTACACATATATATATATATATATATATATATAATTTATATGGGTTTCTATGCACATGTTTGATCTGTAACTTCTTATCCAGAACTGCCCTTCAGTTAAGAGTCCTATTTACAAAGACTGGTTCTGTCGAAATTTTAGTTGTATGATTTTCCGTTATGAAGAAGGTTCATTGTTACTTCTTAACTGTGAGAAGTGATAAAGTGTTTCCTTATACATTTGTTTGTCATAGACATCCCTAGCACAGGGATCAGGAGAGCTCTAGGAAGAATGATGTAAGGATAAAAAGAGCAAAATTTTTACTGCAAATGTTTCAGTTGGTGTGTATAAGAGTAAATGCTGGAGAAAGCAAAAGAAATGGAAGGCTCAGCTCCCTGACTTCCTTCTGACCCTTACGGACACATTCCCTAAAAAGAAGTATAACAAAATACTTCAAAAACAAATTATTCAAAACCAAAGGTGGAAAATGGTTTGGTGCTGAAACTTCTGCTAAGGGTGTGACTTTCTGCTAAGAGCACTCAAATTGTGTACATCACCACGTTTAAAAATAAATGATGGGCAGAAAAATGGCAGGATGCTCCCAGAGGTCTGAGCAGCATAATGTTAGGTAGTTTGTAACTGCATAGATATTTGTCACTGCAGTCCCACATGAAGGACACACACTGTGCAAACTATTTTTAATGTGTTACTTTGCTCTCTGGTTGTGGCTGGTGAGTTGAGTCTGACATTTTCCCTTTTCTTCTCTGAATTCATTGTGGGAAGCTATCAGGTACTTCATGAATTACATAATAGTGTGTGCTGTGAAGTAGGCAAGTACCTGCTTATAGCATACACCTGTACTTGACAGCTTCACTGACAAATTTGCTGAAACTGTTTTCTCTTTGTGCCCCCTCCAGGATATTATAAGCTGCTTGTGCTGTAGGAGGTCACCCAGGAAGGCCTGCATGCTGAAGAGGAGCACCTTGTTTGCTGTATCATTCATACCTCTCAAGATTTTAAAGATGAATTATTTATCAAAGATGCTTCTGTCAGAAGTTTGGACAGCAGATGTCTCCTTTAATTATTCCTTACTTTTTTTTCCTCCCATGAAGTACATGGTGAGTTTCTTGGAGACAGAATGAAGATGCTTCATCTTCAGGATACCAAAGAACAGGCTGAAGAAAAATGTTTTTCCACTTGCTTGCATGCTAGTAGTGACTAAAGGCAGTATTGTCCTCATATCCATGCCACGGATCCCTGCTCAGATATTCACCTCCCCAGATGTGGGAGACTCCCAATAGTGTCAGCAAGAGCTGAAAAGTGCTGGACTGACAGTTCTGGATGCTGAAGGTCTTTGTTTGTAATACACATTGTAATAGACTAGACAAGACATTACCCTGTATAATCACAGTCTTGGTAATAAGAGGGAAGGAAGATGTGTCAGAGGGCATGAGAATTAATTACACCCACCATTGAGATCAAACGCATGTGAGAGATGAGAAATCTAGTGGGAAGTCTTCATGTGTGCCCAGTCTGTGGGCTAAGCTCACCTGTTTGAAAATCAGCCCAAGATTTTTCTGTTACTTCAGTATTCAAAAGAATTCAGGGATGCATCAGCTGTGGGCTGCCTCTCTGCAGAGGAATCAGACAGCCTGCATTTGCAAAGCAACAGCGTGCAGAAATACCAAAACACAAGATGTTTTTTTTAATTGAAATTTACATTACTTATGACTTTCTGTGAATATTTGCGTAAGAAATATATTGTTTACAAGGACATTGCTTTTAGGACCTAAATGTCTAAAAACTCAAAACACATATCTGAAGAAACTCTGGCTGTCAAAGGCTCCCACAAACATCCTAAAATACCTTTGTGAGAAACCAACATACTTTTCTAACAGGTAAGGATTGCAACCTCTAAATAGGGAAAGGGAATTTCATAAGTGCTTGTTCCCAGGCTTGCTCCCCAAAGCACCCAGCAATGCCTGTTGCTGAGCAAGGCTGGTGATGTGGGCCGAGTCAGGCTGCTGCTGTGGTGCAGCAGGAGCTGCTGTGAGTCGTGACGCAGGAGCACACTAAAGAGAAGATTTTCCTGTTGGTTTGTAAGCATATCCTCATTTCAGTTAACGTTTTGTGAAAGACAATTGCAAAAATACTCCCTGGTAAAACACCAACAGCTCTTGGATACAGGTTTTAATTTATCAGAATAAACCATGCATTTTTCACATAGGTCTAAAATACACCTTTAAGCTTTCATTTAAGCTTATTACTTTGCAGAAAATTGAAGCTATATAAATAGCTGATGTAGAAAGAAAGGCAGGCTAAATGATGAGGAAAGTTGGAAGGGTAGAACAATATAAAAAAGGAACAAGAGTGAAATGAAGGAAAAGAAAACAGCTAAATGAAGAGAGAATTATTTCCTTCTCCTGCCCTGAAATGAGCACTGAAGTTTTTGCCTGTGAAGTTTCATTTCAGAGCTGAGTTGCTCATGCAGCCTCTGTCCTCCCCATTGGCTTTGTGCCATGGTCAAGGCTATAAATTAGCCACAGCTGGGCTGGCTGGGCCCTAATTTCAGGCAGCTCTCAGGAAGTCGAAAGTAAGCAGGCTCAGTTTCTCCACTGTGCAAGAAAAGCATCGAACAAGAGCACCTTCTCCACCTGCAGACAGGTAGGAAACTGCACTTTATGAAACAACATAGCTAAAACAATTTTATTTCTGTTTTTTCTGGTTTAGTGGGGAGTGTATGTCTTCCCCCCCCCCCCCCCGATATAGATGGGGTCCTTGCTCACCCTTGTTTTTTTCAGTATTAAATGTTTGGACAAAGGGAAGGGGAGCAAGCAGGTATCTGTGTGCTGTCTCTGTGATAGGGTTTTGGTGAAGCTGGTGCTTCTGGTGTAAAGAATTACTCTGAAAGTATGGGAATTACTCTGAGCCTTGTTAGAGTGGTATCCCTGGGTCTGCTCTTGAAGGTCTTCTGTGATGTGAGCTCCTGAGCATAACATGTGGTTTAAGGTAGCAGCTGGTTCTTCAGTCATCTGCACTGTGTCTGTCTTGGGTGGGCTAGTTAATGGGGCTCCTTGAGCTACAAGTAAGGATGTTGTATTTTCTGTATGCTATAAAAATGTCTTCCATACTCTTAGTTTATGATGTTTGCAGACTGCTGGCTCATCTTGTTTCCTTTGATGGTCTGTGGTCATTAAAAAAAAAAAAAAAAAAGGGAATTTAGTTTTGGGAACCGAATTTTGTTCCAAACAGACTTATGCCCTGTACTCCACCCTGGTGATGAATCCACCCCACCATTACCACAGCCAAGGAAAACTTACTTTAGCTGTTGAGTCAGCTACAGATCTTGGCCAGTTTTATTTACTGCTTGGGAATGAGGTTTTTGACAAAGAGGCTGTCATAAACATTGAAGCTGCCATATTTTCAAGGATCTTGTTACTTCTGCTGCAAAACATGAGCACTGATTGCCCAGGTGTGGGAGTTTTCTTGGCCAGCCCCCAGGACATTAGCCAGGTGACCAGGAACCTCCTTGATGGGCCGTGGCCTGCTTTCTTATTCTTGGCTTGGCATGGGAAAACCAAAGCTGAATACCCACAAAACAATTCTTCCTCGTGCTCCACTGGGGTTAGCGAGAAAGCGTAAGCTGCTCACAGTGAAAGCACTGAGGTCTCCTCCTTCCAATGCGAACCTAACATTTCGTTAGGCAGCAGGTCTGTGGTACCCCGGTAGGTTTTTTTCCTGTTCACTTTGGCAAATGCTACACTTCCTTCTTTGTAACTATGAAGTACTGTAAAGGTTAGGATTTTTTTCATTTTTGGAGATTTGTTTGGTATTTCTCCTCACTTAATGATACGAGTAGGCCCTTTTCTTTGATTTCTTCCTCCTTTTATGCTTCTCTCCTTGTGACTAACAGACTCTTTTAATCTGTAGCTTTCCTTCCATGTAGGTTGCGCCTATGTCACACCATACACATATGACTTTCTCTGAACAGTCTTCAGTATTTTTCTGTGACATTTCTCTGGTATCCTTATCTACTGTCTCTTGTTTCAGGGCACTGTCATTATTTCTTTCTTGGATGAGTTAAAGAGAAAATTTGGAAAACATCAATACAGGGATGTATCAGTGTCATTTCAAAATCTCCCTCATAATCTGTGTGACCGAAAAAAGGAAACCTTCTGTTCTTTACAGGCTTGGGTTTTTTTGGTTTGTGGGTTTTTTTTTGTTTTGGTTGGGTTTGGGTTTTTTTGCAAATTACTGATGGGAGAAACTGTATGATATTCTTCTTCTACTGAAACTTGCTGTGATGTGATGTGGGGGAGAGATTTAGTTATCCATTTTAATAGTAAATATCTGACCTTTCTTTTTCCTGTGGATTTTGTGTCAGTTCTGGACATCTGTGTTCTGCTTTTTTATGATCTTGTGGTGTTTTGTATACAGCTTTTTTTTTTCTTCATATTTTATTTCCCTGCATGAATTTGTTTTAAATTGTACTGGAATGGAAGACTCTCACCTATACCAATACAGCCGTGCAACAAAACCTGCTAAACCATATTTACTGTACATACTACATTTTTCAGCAGCAAAATACTTATTTTGAGTAAAGGAAAAAAAAAAAACCAACCTCATTTTCTTAATTAACTTTTTTATTGAGAGTTTAATGCATATTCATTACAGAAATTGCTGTTCTACTCTGAAAATTGACTGTAAAAAAATTCTTTGTGTGGTTCCATATTTATTGTGCCTTAGTGATTTTCAGATCAAATACATGCAGTTTGGTAGTAAAAAGATGTTTTTGTTTTTCTACCTGGCAGCCTTGTGCATTCAACTGGGGCTCTGGCTCAAGCTGGGTTTTTTGCCTTCCCATGCATCAGCAACAGCAGGACAAATTACAGCTTCTGTTTACACCTGCCTCTTCAGTGCGGTTGTGCAGGTGTGACAAAACACAGCTTAGCAACCAGCTCCCCTTGTTATAAGAGGGAACTCAAACCTGGCTTGCCTGCTGCCGTGTTGGCTCTGTAAACTAACAGGACATACAAAGGGGGAAAATCACCTTTCTTTTTGTCATGGTCACGAGTATGTTTACACATGAGGAACAGTTTTGCTAGACACACAAACAAGTAGTTGACATCTTCACACAGTCATATCCTGAAAAGCAACTGTGTTTCTAGCCAGGAAAATAAATCCTTTCGAATGAGACAGATAGTTATGCTCTTAGCAGCTTCTGTAGGTAAAGTTTAGGACAAAATCTTTCCCCCTTCTGCGATTCTGTGGCATAGAGTCAGTTCCGAATTCCCCAACAAAAGGAAGTTCTCTGCATCGCAGAATGTAGAGCTGCTTCACAGACCAGGGCTGTTCTGTATACTGCTTCTGTTCGGTGAGTATTGTGCAGGTTGGCACAGTAAATACCCAAGTGCCTGCAGTGGCACAGGGGAAAGAAATCCCTCATTTAGTTTTAGAATTTTTTAGAATTAGAAAAAATTCTGGTGGGTTCCAGCGTGAGATGCATGTCATTGAGGCAACTGGGGCAGAAGATTCACTCCCTGGAGGGCGATTGGTCATAAAAGCATTTGCAAAAACTGTGGTGAGTGAACTTTTGGACATAGTTGCCTACTTTGTGAATTAAGTTGGTTCAAAATGGAGATGGGTGAAAGTAAGTCTATCCCAGGGTACAAACTTGAACCCATGTTTACTAAAGTTTTGGTAGACTAGGCAGAGCTTCAGTTTCCGTGATAGAACCAGACGTTACTCCTCTGCAGTCACCAAAATTTTCAGGCACATTTCTGCAGAGCTGCTGCTTGTACCAGCAGATATGTGTTCCTAAACTAGTCTATTTGGAGGCTGGACTAGCCTCTGTAATGTTCAAGTGCCTGGAGATTTTGGTGCACTTCGACATCTGCTGTCGGCAAAGCAAAACCTCATGGAAAATGGACAGGAAAAAATTCCCCTGGTTTCACTGTTCATCTTTTAACAGATCCTGTTGGTTATAGAAGTAGTTGCACCTCCCTGCCACCTTCACTCCCTTGAAAATATTACTGAATCCAGGAGAAGGAGTAGGGAGAGGGGATTGCTTGAATTCTTTCTAGATAAACCTTGTAATTTTTTTTTCTCAGTAGTGTAGCTACACTTAAAGGGAAGGCAGAAGTATGGACCATTTAGATGACAGGTTCCCTTGTAGTTGCTGTATTTGAGGTTACTGTAGAATGCTAATGTGTGGTGGCAACTACTTTGTTCCATCTCTGTGCTTTTTTTTTTTCCTGCCACATGCTTTTTGTTTAATTTCCTTCTTATAACGTCATCACATATTCACTCTACTCGAGCTTGCAACTTTATTAAATGCCATTATAGTCCACCTTGTTACATTATCAATGTATTGCACTTTCATTGAAAAGGCTTTGTGTATTTTTTTAACTAAATAGCATGTATGTTATTCTTTGGAACTGTAAAATCATGAGTAGAAAGATGAGCATAAAAGCACTGAGAAGTAATTAATTACACATGGGCTTCTCGGCATGTAAGGAAAGGTTTTTCATTTTGATGTTAATATACTAAGGATATAATTAAAATGCTTATACAGGGGGGAAATGCTTATACAGCTCATTTGAACTGCATTGGGTATGAATAGCAGGTTCACACTTCTGTGGAAGATGCTTCCCTGGGATTTAAAATGCGTACACCCTAACACATGGCTCAAGTATTTTCTGTAGCATCTTCTGAAGTAAATTGTCATATAGCCTGGGACGAATGATTTTGCTACTCAGTTTTGTAACCAAACAGCAGTAATAGGTGGTTATCCACTGAAGCAGACAAGTACCTATGTCCCAGTACTTTAGCTCTCAGTTGCCAGAAATATGGCAAGAAAAAAAAAAAAGACAAAAAGACACAAAGTAAAGGAGCAGTTCTCCATGTGGTGGCCTCCCCTGCAGCCCATGGTCTAAGGGTCTGGTCCCAGGACCGTGTGTCTAAGAGCTGTGATTAGATTTGTTATAAGCAGGTGTCTAATTTGGAAACCCCTGTATGTATTTGGGCTTCACACCACTTTGTGGCTAGCAGGTTCCTTAGGGCCCGTTGGGTTTATTATCCTTGTCACCTCTTTATTCCTTTGAAACATGGAGAAAGAGGAAGAAAAACTCTTTACCTTTGTCCTCCCCCTAAGGGCAAGCACCTCTGTCGTGACAATACTGACAATGAGGCAATATTATGAGAACCCTCTTTTGTGACTGTTAACTGAGACCTCGCGTTCTGCCCCCAGGGTGTAGATTAGTTCCCAGATAGTGGTCTTGTTTGCTTCCTTTCATGGTGTGAAAGTACTGTCTTCATGGGTTAATAGTCTGCATCTAGCAAGGAACAAAGGTCAGGGATCTGTGCTGATATTCTGAATAAAAGTGATTTCCGAAGTAATTGCTGAGAAAAGTCCGGAGTTAAGGAAACAAATGGGACTTTGAGCTTATGCAGGCCATAATAGCTCCTCTCCTGCCTTCTGAGATGCAACTTATGTAAAGGTAATTAGAAAAAAATAAGCTAGAATTAATAAGCACAGCCTCCTTGATGTCAGGGAACATGGAAAGGCCATAGGACATAAAAAAGTCATCTTTCCTTCCTACTGTTTGGGCGGCAGTTGTTTGTTGTGGCCAGAGTGAGCAGATCTCTCAGAAAATGAATGAGCTACTGGCTTGTTAAGCACAATGGAATTTAATGGAAATGTGTTCTTAATTTCTGGGACCCCGTTTTTTATTTCCTCTTTTATACTGGATAAGGAAACAGTTTTTAACATTTTAACATCATAGAAAAGGGCAGTAAGACGCCTGAGGAAGGGTGCAAACCTGAGGTCTCCATGTTTATACTGGGGATTGTTTTCCTTTGTAGTATCCTGTTCTTTTGTTTGTTTGGGTTTTATCTTGCTACTTAGTAGCAATAAAAGTAGCTACTTTGCTACTCGGAAGCAAGTGGGCAACTTTGTTTTGGTTTGCTTTTTACAAACCATGCATGCTGGAGCAGGTGGATCAGGGTCTTTATGGAATTGTCTTGTTAATTACCAATTCAAACCAGAAACGACAGTGTTTTTCCTCAGTTTTAAGGTGGCACCTCTGAGAAGTGACTTTACAAAGACTGTCTTAAACAGTTCAATCTTTTGATGAAAACTCTAAGGCTGAAAACAGTACGTTCATTAGCAGAGCAGCAAATCAATGAAGGTATCACTGTTGCTTCATCTACTGTCCAAACAAAAGAGTTCAGTATTTTACATCTACATTTCCCTTCTTTACCTTCGTTCCCCACACCCCAAGTTAAAGAATTTAAGATCTTCACTTCACTTGCAGCTTTACAAAGGACAAATTAGAAACTGCTACTTGCTATGAATATAGCAGACCGATGTATTAAGAAGGGTTTGGTTTTTTTTTTAAATGGCTTTCATTGCTACAGCCAGATAAAGTAATTTATTTTAGATCCAACTTTGCAAATAGGTCCTGTTGAAAAGGCTGACTGTTTGGCTCTCAGAATGAATCTTCCTTTTGAAAAGTGTTTAAAGATTTAAGCTTAGCCCTAGACATCAATTTCCCAAAGCTTTTGGACTTCAAACAATGAGATTAACTAGCCTCTAGAATAACATGAAAGGTAGTACAATGTCCAGAACATCTATTGAAAAAGCCTCTAATATCTCTAAGTGCCCAATTTATGTCTGGATTTAACTTTAAAACTGATGGACTTTTTAAATGAGGAAAAAGTTCTTCTAAAATATAATCATAAGCTGCTCTAAAAGACTGTTCTGAACCGACTGGGACAGATTTAGTTTCTTACATACCTATTTGCAGTAAGATATGCTGCTTGAGGGGATGATTTACTGTTTCTATCAAAAGGAGCTGCAGTTCCTCTTGCAAAACTGTTAGAGGCTGAGTCTAAAGGGATTAGCAGATTTTAAGTTTAAGCTTTTTAGTGTGTCATTTGGTTAATTTATGGTACCTTTTTCAGCGGCTGTGGAAATGGTCTGCTTTCTAATATGGTACCACTGATAGTTTTATAGAGAATTTTAATTGCTTTACAGTTAGCATTTTAAACTCTCTTCTAACCCCCCTCTTCATTCTTTCCTTTCCAAAGTGAGGGCTCCAGCTGTCTGACTCTGGTATGTCTGCTTTCTCCTTACTTCTGTTCATTGTAACAGATATATTTTAGATGTGGACGGGAACAAGTGGCATTGTTACAGTAATGGCAAACATCTTCCTTCCTCGGATGTCTCCGGTACCATAATGACAAGAAGTCCACAGAGGACTTGCCTAGGTGTCCACACAGACATGGCAGTTGTCAGATTTTCATGCCATTTAAATTTGCATTAAGTGAAAAAGGAAGGAAACAAACTTTTCTTCATTTATCGTGACAGTTCTTCAGTTAAATTTATTGTTCTGTAGTAATTGCTTCATCTAAGGTGTGCTTTAAATGGCTTTCAGCTTCTGGGTGTCTTTTGATTTAAAGTTATTCCATGAAAGTTGTGTAACTTGGCACAAGACATTGGAGGGTAGCAAAATCCTAAACTGTCTGCCTTCCCCTGTAGTTTCCCAAAATAGCCTTCTTGGGTGCTCAGCTTTTCCCATGGGGAGTTCTGGGTCTATAACAGGGGTGTGCAGAAGTCCTTGCAGCAGGCACAATGTTTAGAACTTCATGTCTGCTGAGAACCTGAGCTTAGGAGACCAAACCTTGTAGTCCAATAGACCTATGACACTGGTCACTACTAAACCAGACCAACACCTGTGGCTGAAGCTGTAGAAGAATGAAGCTGGGTTAATTATCATTGATAATACACAGCTGTGGGCTGGCTTCAGGGGCGGTGAGCTGGTCGATGTAGATGAGGTGCAGCTGTGGCTGGTTCTGGTAAGGGGTTGGGCAGCCAAGGAAGGGAAAGCAGCCGAGGAAGATGCAGAGGGAGGAAGAAGCAAGAAGAGAGAGAACACGTGCCCTGGATGAGGTGAGAAGAGGAGAAGGCAGCAGAGGGACTGGCATGAAGAGTATGTTGGGATGAGATGGTAAAGAACCTTGTTGCAGCTTGATGGTTTGGAGAGTGCTGCGCCATGAAGCGGCATTTGTTTGCCCAGCACTTGGGCTGGGTTGGTCTGTTGTGCAGAAACTGACCCAAACTGCTGCTTCTGGAACCACAGCTTTTGTGGCTGGGCCCTGTCTGCTGGTGGTGCTGAGTTCTGTGTTTGGTACCTCTGTATCTGACCTCATTGTCTCACTTCTGGGTAAGTCCTCTCGATGTTTCTTCAAAGGTAGTTGTGGTGACCTGCTGTTTTTTCTGTGGGTTAGGGGGAAGGGGTCTGCCTAAAGATTTTGACCTGTGTTCCTTCTGTTTTCTTAGTGTAAAATGAAAATCTGCCAGTATTGCTTTAACTGTTCTCGGCCTCAACTTTTAAAGAAGAGGGATGTATTTAGCCTTTAATTGGCTTTCATTCAGCTCTTGGCATAGGTGTGCTTTCTAGGTTTTTTTTAAACCCTACTAAGATGTGAATGTTACATCTACATATGAACACTGAAAGAAAAGAAAAAAACTTTAGAAAATAGGCTGATTTTTTTCAAGTAGGCAGTTTAAAATAGAATTTTTTTCACTGCTTTTTCTTCTGTTATGATCTGCTTTGATAGAAGAAATATGGATCTGTCACCTTTCCATCTTGGGCATCCACATACAAATATATCTAACCATGATGTCTTTGAATGGAATTTTTCCAGTAATTATTTGATGGTGTCCATCATAAATTCTGTTGTCAGCTGTGCATTGGTCACTGAACAGAAAATGGAGCTCTTCCTCCTGGGAAGGGTGGTTGCCTGTTACAGTCCTCTTGTCCCTTCCAGTCCTTGGGGCTATTGATCACTGCTGGGGAGGTGGTATTTTGAGGTGTTACTATTTTACATGCTTATCACATGTTTCTCAGGCTTACCCCCCTTAGCCCTTTCCTGGGATTAAAAAGATGACATTTGGAATCCCAGTTTTCTTTGGGAAACATTAGAGCTGCCTACAAGACCAAGCCGGCATCAAATACCTGTGTCTCCTTATCACAGAAGGTTATTAGTGAAACTAATTTCCTTCTCATAGTCTCCAATTAATATATAGTTTATCATGATGTACTTTATTGTGATTCACATGAAGAGACATCAGCGCATTATTTCTCAGCAGTGAAAAAGCTATTTGTAAGGCTCTGGGTGATTTCATGTGGCACTGCTTATCCATACAAGAGAAGGAAAATCCTTGACCAGTTGATGGATTATTTCTAAATTGTCTTTGTCCTTACTGTTACAGTTGCTAATAATGATTTATAATGCTTGACCATTTTCTCCTTTAGGAACAGATTTTAGAAATTGCTGTATTTGAATCTTCTTTCCCAAAACCTGATGGTTTGGGGTTTTTTTTTAGTATATTGTCTTGTTCTGTCCTACAGATGGACACAATTTCATGATATGAAGACTAACCTTGATTGCACCAGTATCACTGGTGTGGTTGTGAATGTATTTTTGTAACCTGAGGAAATCTGTGTAATTATTAGCTATCAGGGAATATTACTCTGATACTCATAACAATTATATAAATAATAAAGTTTCAAAGGATAATAGGGGCTGGTTTCTACTGGGATTTTTACTCTTCTAAAAAAAACAAAGCATGCCCTTGATAAGCACTTAAATGCATGACTGAATCCATTCTTTCAAGAAAAATAATTGAGTCCCTATTTTTAAGGATGTTCTCAAGTGTTTTAGACAACAAATATCTAAGTTTTACTATTGGGTGAATCACCGAGGTTTTGAAGAACTTTGGTGTAAGTTTGACAGATGCACCTGATAATCCCAAATCAATTTCTGTCAGATTAGAATAATTTGACAGGTTTAGATGTTGATGGGGGGGGTGGGACCATTTTGCTTCAGTTATTCTGCCCAGCTATGCCAATTAATCTCCCCTTAATTTAAAGAAATTACTTACTGTATCTGATAATGAGTTAATTTGTAATTCAATTAGCAGCACCATTTGCAAGACTTTAATGTGAACAAAAACACCTGCTGAACTGCTCAGCCTGTGTTATACCTGGGAGATGGCAAGATGAATCTTCCTCTCCTGGCATGGCAGGCTGGGCAAGGCCAGGTCGTGCTGCTGCCCACAAAGATGGACTTGTACCACCTGTCTCATGATACCAGTAAAATTTTACTTCTTATAAGTAGCTGTCAAATGGTGGCTAGGATGAGCTTTTTCCTGCAATGCTGTTTTGTTTTGGGGGTTTGGGTTTTTTTTTATTGGGGTCACGATGTAAATACTGAGTTCTCAGTTGCTATGCAAATGGGAGAAGTATACCACATAGGACAACCCGTTCACCCTCTTGCCATGAGCAGTGTCCTTGTGGATCGGTTTTTTTTTGAGCCATCTGTTAGCAAAGATCTGGACTCCCTGTCCTGCAATACTAAAATACCATGCTCTCAACACTTCCCAACCTCCAGGTTCTGTGGAGATTTCTGGTAGCCATTTAGCAAGGAAATTACATCTATGTTTAATTTTGTTGCCTACAGTGCCACTGAAAAGGGAAGAATGCACCACAGTTTTGATTGTTAGCAATGCCCTGAAAGGTCTTTTTTTGGGAAAATTTTAAATGAGGTGAAGGTATTGGACAAATATATCTTTTCAATTTTAATCTTGGCTAAAGTGGAAGAGAAATTGTGTTATAGTAAATGATCTCCCTGATATGACTAACACATTTATATACAGATACATAAATATCTACTTTATACAGTATATATTACTAACATTTTTGTTACTTTGAACTGAAAAGAAAGGTGTTGTCTTGAAAAGCTAATAATGAGAATACTGACAAAGAACAGGTCCATCTTAAAACAACAACAAATAGCCCAAAAGAAAAAAAAAAAAACAAAAAACAAAAACACAACGGATGAAAAGAGGCAAAGTTACTTCTGTTATGAAGGAAATGGTCTGCAGATCAGTCACTTTCTAAAGCTGTTTTACACCTGGTTGCTCTAATTAATTGAAAATTGGAAGCATGTCCCTTGGCTATGTTAAGCTATAACAGAGTGAAGAAGGTAGATGTAAAGTCATCTACTCAAAATGCTTACACAAAGCGCAAGTCCCTTGGCAAACAGAAATTTTATTTGATTTTTTTTTTTTTGGTAGCTACGATAGTGTGTTCTAAAATTAGGATAATGACATAACCAGAGTAGAAAAAGCAGGCTTGCCTAGAAATGGCACAACAGGAAGGGTGACATAGGGTATCGTAACACTTAGTTCACTGGGAAAGGAAAGGACAGAGCAGGGAAAAGAGATGTCTGTATTTCCTACTAGACTGTGACTCAGGATGGGATTTAAGCCAAATGACCAGATCTAATGCTTCTAATCACTTTTTTCTTCTAAGGTTCTTTTTTCCCCTTCATGACTAGCACCATTTAAAAAAGACCGAACAGGCCAATGTTCATCTTAATTATTCTCTTTCAGGTTTGTGCGCGCTCACAATGCCAAGTATTCAAGGCGATCCAGATTTTTCTGCCTTTGGCAAGGGGAATTAGATGCTGGCCCCTAACACTTATATCCTATGTGCTGTATGTCCACAGCCCCACTGAAGTAAGAGTGACAATGTAAAAACGAAGTTATAGCTTCTGATTTTTTTTTTAAGATATTTAGAATCACAAATAGATTACAATAGAGGCTAACAGGAGGAAGGTGGAGTAGAGCTTACAGGCAGTTGAAGGCTAGTAATATATGTATCACTTTAAATATAAGAGGTTCTCATTCTTGCAGTAGTGAGTCCTAAACGTACAAGCCTTTGGGAACTACATTCAGAATTGTACCAGTTGCCTCTTAGAAAATTATTTTTGAATGACCATTGATGTCAAATGACAGCCAGCTGGTCACTGGGGTTTTTGTTTGGTTTTGGAGTGTTCCAGGGACTTGGAGGTTCTTGTTGTAGCGTGGTGCCCGGGAACTGAAGCTGCTGTTTAGCCAGTTACTGGCTCCTGTTACTTCTTTGTCTACATGACTGGGAGGCCCTTACTCCATGATGTGTTCTTTATTTGTGGCTTTTGGGAACAGCAAACATAAAAACCCCAAAAATTTTACCTCTAAAATTTACATTGGATTAATTAAATAGACTTGGCAATGTAATTAAAATGTTAGTCATATCTTTTTTTTTTTTTGCTGACTTTTTTAACTTACTTTTATTTCCATATTCCTAAAATATGGGTTCATGAACTGGCCTGCAATATTTAGAAATATATTTATCTTGGTATGCAACTCAGAATGACATTAACTCTGCTAACAATGTTAGCTAAAGGTTCCTCTTGAACAACTTAACTCCAACCCTTAAACACCCTCTAACTCATTTTATAGTTACAGAAGGTGGTTTTTTCCATATGGCTGTATTAAACATGTAGTCTTGGATTGTTGCCAGTTTACCAGGTCACTGAACAGTCACCAGTTTACCTACTCAATTTTTCATCTCTCTGCCAAAATTGTCTTGGTGCCCTCTGCATTTTCACAAGTTTTTCTGGCTATACATGCTTTGTTATTGAATTACATCAAACCTGATCACTCTAGGACTCAAGTAACTCAACTCTGGTTTGCTGATGTCAGCTATGTCTGGTAGCAGCTGTAAAACTACCTTGGAATTTAGAAAGGAACTATTTAGGCTGTGACATATTTCATTATTATGTTTATTGTAAAGTTGTTTAATTATGTTGTGAACATCTGATTCACAGTAATACTGTGGTAAAATGCTAGCTTGTATCGTCATTGTTGCCCTTATTGGTCATGTCTCTGGCCTTCTGTGCTTGAAAAGCAGAAGGAGAATTTTTCCAACTCAAATGTATTTGTTAGCAAATACTTTGATAATCCAAAACTAACTTTGAAGTTATTTTATCTTGTGGTTATGTCAGACAATTACTTTCACAGGATCGTGGGATAATTCAGGTTCAAAGGGACCTCTACTCCAACTCTCCTCCAAGGAGTGTTAGTTGTGAGGCAAGGCTGCTCAGGGTGTTAAGGCAGTCAGACCTTGAAAACTTTCAAGTGTGGAGACTGCGCAGCCTGTCTGCGTCCCCATTCCTCTGCTGAACTGTCTTCATGATGAAAAAGATTTCTCCTATCCTTTTCACCTTCACGCCATTTTTGTGAGTATCTGTAGTGTTTCAAGTTAAGGGAATTTTTTCATAGTCTTTATTAAGCTGGCCTATCTTATTAGTTTATAAATGTTAGGAAGTGGTAGGAGAACATGTAGTTACTAAAGCAATGCAGGATACTATTGCAAACCTGAACTGGAAGGGTTTTATATAAGCTTTCCACTTTGACACAGGACGGGGTTTTGTTGTGAAAAGAGTTTCCAATCAAAACTGTGGAACTGTGACATTTTTCAGACAAATGAAATGTCATAATATACTGTCCTGTAACAATATAATGTCCTATTTCTTCAGAACGGACATCTAAATGGCTGAAGATTTATACTGTGGAACATAGTTGTCAGTGTGCAATGAGTAAATGCCCCAAGTCTAGTTATCGCAAAAAGTGCACTGGGCTAGACAGCATTGGTTTGTGCTTCGGTTGGCAGAAAAGCTGTGCTGTCCCTGGGGAGCCTGATCCAAGGCAGAAGGAAAGTTTTTTCCAGAGCTCTTTCCAGCAGAGGAAATGATATCTGCTTGTATTGTTTTATACCTGTTCTGAGAGTCTCTGCTGAATAGTTGTCTGCGTTCGTTGGTGTCCGAGGCTGCCAACCCAGCGTACCTCACAAGTGCCGCAGTGTTGTGGTAATCCCTCCCGTGTGAATTGAAGCACGCACTCTGTGTAAATTACTGAGAAGAAAGGTGGGAATGGCATTGTTCTAGCAGAAGCACTTTTGATGCAGATACTGAGTGCAGGGGACGATACCTGCACCGGTCATGATACCCTCCCTGTTCTAAAGTTCTGTCAGACTTAAGGGAGTGCTTTGTTTGGTTTATTAAACTTGCATTTATCACCCAGCTCTTTAGTTCTTAATCTCCTCTTCCTTCTTGCGCTGAGGAAGATAGAAAACTGCACAGGGAAATGCTTGGTAGGTCATTTACTCAGTAAAAGTCCCACAGTGTTGCTAAGAGAAGGGGAACCAAATTTCAAACAATATCTAAGTGTTCGTAATGATAGACTTCAAGCTGCCTTGATGACAAAATTACAATGGCTTTTTATTGCAACTTTAAAATCTTGGTGTCCAGGTTGAAAATACAAGCTCCACCCTACGGTGGAAATGAGGTACTTTAATGTTCTTCACTGTATGCCTTTGCTAGGATATAGGAAATCATGGCCAATGGCTGAAATGGGTCTATAGGTTTGCTAGCTTGATACTCCAAGTCTTGGTATAAAGCCCAAAGGCGATGTTCTAAGAAAAGCATGATTAAAACCCCTGTCGTTGCACTGGGTTGGGTGAGATGACCAGCCAGCTTGTGTCTTGTTTCTAATGCTAGCCACTCAAGGATACTTAAGGAAAGAGCATTAAAAAAGGGGTGAAGCAAAGGATTATCATCTCCCTGGTACACCTCCAATTTAAGAACTTCTGGGGCCAGTGTGCATTTTCAGTGCTCTGGAAAGTATCAAGATGGCATACCGATGTGTATAGGCTTGTTCTGATCACTACTTAGATAAATACTGTGTTAAAATAAAACTAGTATGTGTCATCTCTTCTACCCTAATAATTGCTTTCAAAGTTTATCAGATAAACTGCATTCAATCTGGGAAATTCAGATTCATAGTTAAAATCTAAAAATCTCAAGAATGGCAATGTCCAGCTAAGGCACGTGCATAACCTAAACCCAGTCCTTTCCCAACAGTACACGCTAATTATGGTTATGATTTAAGTATTTTAATACGGTCTTAGTTTGGATTAATGACAAAAAATGCAGCTTGTTTTTTGAAGACTCATCCAATTGTTCTTTTTTATTGTTTCCATCACTATAGGGCAGAGTTAAGGCTGTTTGGATGCCCTCAACTGTAATTATGCTATTGCAAGCAATTTATCCAATGTTTACATGCATATAATACATTCTATATTAACTTCATTGACCCTAATGCATTTTGGATCAGGTCCAACAGAATGTGTTGCTGAATTTGTAAAATGCTTTGGGATACTTCAGATAAAAGGCACTGTGATAAAGTGGGAGTTAGTAATTACCATAAACACAAGGAAGTGGTTATATTTGACTCTAGCCATTGACCCATAACTCTTGGAAAGAAATTGAAAGCTAAATGATAGATACTGCAGAGTAGCATCCCATCAGATTAGAGACTATGAAATTGCATAGTTTTTCTAACTACCCAGTTCTGAAGGCAGAAGGTGAGACACTTTTGCCTGGTTACATTTAAACAAAGTGCCAAGTATTTCTTTTTCCAAGTTGAGCTTTGCATGCCGAGCTGTAGCCTCATCTGAAGCCTGTTGCAGCCTCCAAAGCATCAGTGTGACCAGCTGTGCTGTTTGAAAGGCAATTACATTCTGCGGTGTCCTCCTTCCTCTCAGGTGTTGTGACCACCCTTTCTTTGTATTCTTTTAGTACAGTGATGCACAATGCACACGAAGCACGGTCTTTGTAATCCTTCTAGTTAGTGATTTAATATTGGCATTGGCATTTGTCTTCATGAAATTACACAGCTAAGTGTCAGCAAGACTGCAGATTGACATGGTCAGATACCCAGCAGAACAGGAATCTGCAGTGTTCCAGATCTCGTGAAATCTGGGTGCCATCCATTTGGCTGCCAGCAATGAAACCTGATTAGCAAGAGGCAAGCAGAATGTATCTGAGAAGTTAGAGTATGATGTGTCTCATTAAAGCCAAATTAGGGGGAATGCAAGTGGGTTTGCTAAGTGTGTGCTTGCCTGTAGGTGTGAGGAAGGTAAGGTACTGCTGCTGAAGTAAGGAACAAAGAGGAAACTTGCCAGTCTGGTTTGGAGAAGCAGCAACTACTAAGTACCTCTTGTCAATTTCTTGGTATTTATGTTTCTCTTTTTAAAGTATTCCTTTTTGGTTTTTTGAACAGAAGATTGTTCAGCCCCTCTGTCTTTGTATAGAAAACTCTGTTGAAGGTGATCACAGCACTCACTATCAGTTACTGAACATCATGACAGTATAGCCAAGGGCTTTGTGGACAGTAGAACAAACATGAAAACGCTTACAGGGTCTTGCGTTAAAAAATTAACTTTAAAACAACCATTGATTCTTCTATCAAAAATGGGTAGTGGTGAAAGGAACCTGGGGAAGAGGGCATCTCTGAAGACTTTGAGGGGTTGGACGCCCTACCGAATGTGGTGAAGCATGCTACTGAAATCAGCTTATCTATGCAAATTCTGAAAACAAGGTCCTGAGGAGATATATGGTTCCCATCCTTCTTGGAAGGATCATGCTGTCTGTAGCTTAGAACCATGAATTTGTTAGCAGGGTGTTGCTTGTCCCTCTTCTGCAGAGCAGTGGCAGGTGCCCTTTGGATTGCTGTTCAGTGTGGAGGGACCTGGAGGCACCTCAAACAGAAGGGGTGAAATTCCTCTCCATTTTCTGGTACTTATGGACTTTGCCATTGTATTGGAAATATGAATTATTATATTTCCTATATTATATAGGGAATATTTGTCATGGTGAGTAATAAGCACGTATGTCATAGTAAAGGCCGCAACAAATGTAACTTTAGAAAATGGAGGTCTAAACCACCTCTTTCCTGGTGTGCCACTTTTTGTGTACAAAAGCTGCTCCTCACTGATGTAGCAACCCCCTGGAAATTCATAAAATGCAAATGGCCTTAGTAAGAAGGTGGATGTCAGAATCACCCACGTCATGCACAGGGCAGCTGTGTTTCTGGACAGAAAATGTCCTTCATGTATTTGAAAACAAAACAAAAAACCTCACAGCAAGGAGTTCAAACCCTCCTCTCCCAATGAGAAAGAAGCAAAGTGTGCCGTGAGGCAGTAAATAAAATCTGCTTACAAAGAGGGTATATTTTTGCCAGTAAAGCAATTTATTTAGGAAAACAGACATATCAATCTAAGGTAATTACAAATTGCAACAGGAAAATTAAAGTAAGTACCTCAGAGGCACGTGTTGTGGAAGGAATTTTCAAAAAGAAACATACTGGGTGGAAAAATACAATATGTATTGTTTCTGTCCACAGTCTAGATTAGTTGCTGCATTAATGTGCACTAGCGTACATTTATGCACTCCTGCTAATCATATCCAGATCACTTCTGAAGTAAATAGACTCTCTCTGTTCCAGCTAGTACTGTTGTACAAAGCACGGCACTAATCAAGCAAGTTATCAGTGTAATTAGGGAATAGAAATCACTAGGGGCATCATGCGTTATGTTTTGCCTGCTCTATTTTTAAGATACTGAAATACAAATAGGTAATAAATTGTGTTAGTGATAAATTGTTTTTATTTTATGTTGAAATTAGTATGAGACAGGCACCCAAATGGCACATATTGACAGAGATTGCTGGCTTCTTTCATCCCTTCCCCCCTCCCACTCCCCATGCACGATGTGTTATTGAAGCACCTAACCCTATTTCCTTGCCAGAAAGACAAGAATGGGGCTTCTGTTGGGTTCCGTGCTATCCTGGAGGCAGATGCTTTTCCCTGCCTTGCAGTGCAGGGGAGGGAGGGGCAGAGGGGAGGAATCGGAGGGAGTCAGGGAAGCAGGTGCAATGATCTGTGCAAACCACGCTGCAATACCACTCTGAAGGGGGATATCTCTGAGCCTGGGGGAGGGAGGGTGTCCTGCGGCTGGACAGCAGGAAGCACGAATTTGCTCACTTTACTTGACAAATTAACGGCAGGAAATCTCTGGCAGGAGCTAGAGCCTGAGTGTTGTCTTCCTTTCTGGAGCTCCAAAAGTGATATAGAATAAAGCGCACGACACCGGAGGCTCCCAGTGCAAACTAAATGGTTACACGCGTCGACTTAGGCGGACTAGGAGAGCGACAGTGACTGAACTAATTGATTTTAAAAGTAAAAGGTCATTGCACATAGGGAACAACCACCTCTTCCACGTCTGTTTGCCTGAACCATTCATGTTTTGCTAGAGCACAGACTTAAATTCCCAAAATGACATACTGTGGCTTCTTCTGTGTTTCCATTTGTAACCTCAGAAAACTCTTGTTACAAAACCGCTTCTAAGTTATGCCATTGGGGAGGATGTAGAACCACGTGTTCTGGAAATCAGTACTCAAAGATGGTCTGTGCATGTAGGAACGGAGGAGACGCAGTCTGAACCAAGAGGAAGACTTGCATAGTTTTTTGGGTTTTTTTTTAAGCAGAAATTGCTTACTAGGCAAATTTAATCAAACACCCTTAGTCCTTCAGGCAAGTCTGTGCAAAACTATGATGGAAAGATGGCACACAGGAGGACAGGAGGTCCCTTACCAAAGTCCTAGATGATGGTAATTGTACAAAGAGAAGGATCTGGCCTGCAGTACTTGTAACTTCAAATTTTATTTATCATAACGGATCATTTGTTTTCCATAAAGTAATGGAAATTAATCAAGTGACGGGTGACCACTAACAGTTTTTAATCCAAATATTGGTTTTGAGGACACAGAGTGAACAGACAGTGAACATTTTCATCCCTCTGGAGAGAGGGGAAAATTTCTAAACTTGAATAATTTCGAAGACTGAACACATCCCACGTGTTCCTACAAGTAGGAAAATACCCTAAATGTCTTTGAAAGTACTTTTTCTCAGTCATTTGCTTATCTCCCAGTGATACAAGCCAAGCACATGTGATGTCTTTCTGAGGGGTGGAGGACGGGGTGTTGGTGGGTCATAAATGGCACTCTGCAAATATCCAGGCTGAGGAGCGCTGAAAGAAGAGCAGTTGTTAAAGAGTACACAGGTACAGGCACACAGCAGGAATTTACCTACAGTCAGATCAGAAAGAAAACTGTCTTTCTGTGTGTGTATCGAACAGCACATCCCAGGAGTATCTGCTGTCAGGTAATCTATTGGTTGTAGACAGATCGTTGCAAGAAATAAAGTTATTGGTCATAATATGGTTCTCTTATAGCAAGATGTACAGCAACTGGAGCTGATCAAAATTATTAGCTGCTATAAAATTAGCTGACATGTTTGATCATCTCCCTTCCCTCTCTTCTCAGACTGCCCAGATTCCCAAAAATGCGTGGTGTTCAGGTATGTCTTTTTTCAGTGTCTGAATAAAGTGGATTTGTTTTTTTTCCTTAGCCTTTCAGTTGTAGATAAAACAATAATTGTGCTCCTGGGGCGCAAGTAGGGAACCCTACCAGCCAGCCATGCATCTTGGGCTATAGCTTGTGGGAATCATCAGAAAGAGATGTGCAGATAAGACATTCAGGTTGTTATGAAAGGGAAATGTAAGCAGTGAAACTAAACCTAGCAAAGAAGTCAGTGGAAAAGGGCTGCAGATGTCGAGCAGACTGAACAAGCTAAAGGATGCTACCTGTTCAGTGCTGCTCTCCCTCTGTGTTTGTGCCTGCTGGTCTTAGGACACATGTATCTTCTGGGAGTTTTGCATTTGTTTTGTTTCAAAGCTATTTTCAAAATGAAAAGCTTTGGATTTTTAAAAATGAATGGAATTATGAATATTATTGGGTTTTTTTTCAAAATTGCAATATTTTTGCTATTGGGATGATATAATTTATAATCAGTAACTTCTCTTGGCATCTCTTCATCATTTGATGTTAAGTAGATGAAATGTTCAAATTCCAAATATTAATCTGAAGTACAGGTTGTTTGAAGAAAGAAAAGACTTCCAATTTCCACACAAACAGCTTCTAGAAGGAATATTTTGTTTGGAGGGAGGGAAATTTAAAAAAACAAACCAACCTCCAAAAAACCCAAAACAAAACAAGCCAACAAACAAAAACTGAACCACCACAAACCAAAACAACACCTCCAAATATTTATACTGGAATGAATTACCAGTTGTGCTGTGACATGAACACACCCATTTGTGGCATTATTTTAACACGTTTGTTGTTTGCAGATGTATTTCCTGCAGTAGGCATCCAGTTCCGTATAATGTATCAGTAAATTGTCAGTGCATTGGTACTATTAATGTATGTAGAGGAAGGTTTTTATTCTAAACCAAGGTGTGATTTGTCGAGAGCTGGGGAAACTACCCTGTTAGGTCAGTTTAGCATGACAGCTTTATTTCTACTGTCTCACATACGCATTGCACACCTGCCTCCAAGTTTTGATTTCATTCCACAAAGCAAGTAAGCCCCCAGAGCAAGCAAAGTACCTAGCTAAATGCCTTCCGGAGTAGGAATCAAGATCCAGTAGGTGCCTCAAGATCCTGATTTAGCAGAACATGTAAATAGGGGCTAAAATCTGAGTGTGCTTTTAGCCCTCTGCAAGCGGTTCAGGAAAGCACGTGCTCAGAGGTCTCAACCCAGCAAACTGCTTTGGAGCATGCGTGGTTTCCAGGAGCAGTATGTCTTTCAGCATCAATAACACAGCACTGATCAAGCAACTCGGGCATCAGAGGCAAGATTAGCTTCAGCTGATCATAACTTTAGCAGCTTCTGTCTCCTTTATACCTTTCTCCACTCCTTTGAACAGTAAACAAAAAGCATGTGTTTTTACATCTTCGAGAGAAATGTATTTGAGTTTCTCTGGAAATGTTCCCCTCCTGTTTAGCCAGGATCTGCTAGCAGCTGGGGTAGTGTCTTCATGTGTGCTATTTTAGTCATCAGTGTCAGGTCATTTGTCTTCCCTTTTTATTAAAAAGAGTGGAGGGGGAGGAGGGAGTTATGTCTTCTTAAAAAAAAATGTTAATGACTTAAAAAAAAAATACCTATCTTATGAAACCTCTACTAGTCAATGCTTTATTATACAATCCACTATGCCACTCTAAAACTCTAGTGCCAAAGCAAAAAATGAGATGACAAAATCCTTTCAGTCCAGAAACACAGCTGAACTGCAGCTCTATTGCTATGCAGAGAACCTCGGCTCTGTAATGATCGCTGCTATTGCAGTGATTGACACATAGTCCCAACTGCATGCTTTGGATGGGGACCTCAACCTCCGTTTGATAGTACGAGCCCAGTAATTTTGGATGAGAACATGGTGTCATCTGAGTGCTTATGTGAATAGCATCTGCATTGTCACGAGTATTGTGTAAAAACTGGCTGAGTGTAGGTGAAACCAGTGTTTCAGTACTTTGCCATAAGAACATTAGGTCACATCCAGGTCCTCTGGGTCCCATTTCAGTCAACAGAATAACTTCCCTCCACCTTTAGCCTTTTTCCCAAATCCCCTTCCTCCAATTACCAGGTGAAAAGGAAAGACCAAGCTGCTGGACTCATGTAGCATCCTTTTTCATGCTGGACCCTCGCTGGTTTCTATAGGTTGCAGTTTTAAGGAGTACAGTGGTAAAGGCCAGTGGCAGGATTCAGTGCCCAGGTTTGCCCCAGGATCACTATCAGTGTACTGCTACTTCAAAAAAACCCCGAAAGAAATCTAAAGGGTGTGTGTATTTTTTGTGCATAGCTTATAGCAGCCTTTGTGTACCCCCAAAAATGTCAGTACAGACAATGTACCCAGATGAAAAAAAACAATCAAAGTTTGCAGGTGAGTGAGTGTATTCCTTTCGAACTGCATCCATAGAATGTGGTGCCCTGTGTTCACAAGCTTGAAATACAGCTATGGCTAATGCTTACACAGTATCTTGGACTCAGAAGGACAGCAATTTTCAGGTTCTGGGAGACTTTCAGAAGAGACTTTTGTCTGTATGGTCCCTGAAGTTGTCTGCCTGATTTCTTGTGTCCTCCCAGTGCCGTATTTCTGAACAGACACTACAGGATTTGCAAAGCAATGCAAAATGACATTGGAGATACCAGTCCCAAACAAAGACAGGTGAACGTATGATAGATATCAAAAGGTCAAATTCTGCACTGACATTTACAAAGACGTCTCTGTAGGTCTTGATATTTTTTTCTATTATCCCTGTGCTTACATTTTATATTCATGTTGTCTAGATCCTACAGTTCTCACCTCCAAGCACACCTTGTATTTTAACCATCCTTTTATACCCACTGCTTCCCTATGTGTGTCTATACATTAAAATAAAATATACCCAGCTATACATTTATAAGAAGTTATTTAGAGGTGGTCAGTTGGAACACCACAAAAAGCAAGTATATGTTTATAGAATATTAGCTAAACCCCTGGGTTTCTCAGAAATCAAATCCGGGAAAGGTCTAGTAAATAACTTGGGAAGCTGATGACAGAGCCCTACATCTCAGGCACAGTGATCCCTCCAACACTCAGTCATAGCTGCAGAGTGCAGCCCGACATGCAAGGAGAGTTGCAGTGATGAGTTTAGGTTACAGTAGGAAGCAAGCATAAAAAAACCTGGAGAGCCTTTAAGCCTAGGCTGGACAGGAGCAATTTATAAGTTCCTTTCAGGGCTTATTTTGCTGAAAGGTGAGCAATAGAGGCAGAGGTATGTAGTTAAGTCTTGAGTTGTGGCACTTTGTGGATACTGTGTAGTAAGAAATCTTGTCCCATTGTTACTAATTAGTTATTAGTTAATGGTTAGTAGTTGAAACCAAGATGATTAACTGCAAAATGACCAGAAGGCCAAGCTTATCCTGAAGTGAAGAATTTCTAAAGGCCAGGGAATAGCTGGTCTGAATTCTGAAGTTTGCTCTTCTCTAGCTTTGTGAATGCATCAGTAACTTACATTCCTTATTACTGCCTGCAAATCGATGGGATATGACAGCTTTGAGAATCTGCACGTCCAGCGTGGTCTCACATGGACTGTAATTCTAAAGGTGGTGTTAGATGGCAAAGTCAAGGTCTGATTTGTTTGCAAATATGAAACTTCTTTGTACTCCCTCAGTTCAACATCCTTGTTCATGCTCTAAAGTACAGTGTTTTAAAGTACCTGATAACGTGCATTAATGTGCTGCTTCTCTTTCTTCCTGAATTTGAATCCCTGCCCTGGGCTGTAAGAGGATTTTGCAAAGTAGGAGTTTCAGACTTAGAACTTAGTGCTGGTTTAGGTTGTGGAGGGGCACTTGCCTTGTCACAGCTTCCAAAGTGATGGGCAATTGCTTAATGGGGTCTTTTGTGCAGCCAGTATGTTGGAAGCATTACTGTCACCTCGTGTATCTTCATCTAAGTTAAATCGAAAGGACATTATCTGGCACTTAAAATCTACCATCTAAAAATGGTGTGAACTGCTAGTGAAGTTGCATGTGGAATTACTTCAGTTAAAGGTAATTCTGTGCTTTTTTATTCTGCTGTAAGCCAGAACCCCTTACCCTCAACAGGAATGTGATAGTAAATTAAATGCATTCATAGACTCTGCAAGACAAAACAATGTAACTGAAGGGGGATTAATCCTGTAGTGATTGCAGTGCTCGCACCAAGAAACCCAGATTTTCTTCTTCTTCTTTTTCATTTCTTTTCCACCCTTCTGTGGTTTAGTTGCTTTATGAGCAAAAACTGGGTCACATGGAGTGTTCATTTGTTTTTCAAAACATCCTGGAGTTAACAGAGCCATAGAAACTCAAAGCATTCTTACTGTAGTGATGCTGTCAATCATGAAGTGATATGTGATTAAGTGCAAATTAAGTAGCAAAACTAAATAATGGAGTGAATAAAAAGATCATTATACTGAGCAGAAGGTGATATACTGAGAAACAAGTTTTATATCAGAGTAACAAATAGGTTCTCTCCTCTGAGATCTGTATCTCGTACCTTGTACTCAAAAAGCAGTTCTTCACTTGTAAGGGCCGCAGATCTTTAAATACTCAGAATGTAGCAAGTTTCCCTTCTTGTCTGTCTGTAAGAGGTGAACACAATTGGGGAAAGATATTACAGGTAAATAAAGGAGTATTGAAGTGTCAGTGATGACAAAGTATGATCTGCTTCTGCTGTTGGGCTCTCTAAGTACAGTGGTGAAACTGAATTTGTATGTAAAGTGACTTTTCCTTTCTGGTTCATCTCCCTTTTTAAAGTATATATGGAGAATAACTTGTTTGGCTGCTGTTGCCTCCTTTCACAGGTGAGTTTTGAACATAACTAAGCTATTGATATCAGATAGCATTTATTCTATTTCATTCCAACTCTAGAAAATGACCACAAAGCTTTCTGGAAGTGGAAGTAGTTATGTGATCTCTGTCAAAGAGCAAGCATCTTTTTATCTTAGATCTGCAATTTTACTTTTAGAATTAGCCCTAGGCACTCAAGAATCAGATCTCTGAACTGGTGCATACCAGTTAGTCTTTTTGTTTCATCTGTGAATTGTGCAAGTACAAACCTTTGTGTACATAGAGCAGGTTGGTATTTTTTGTCTCTTACGTCACTGGCTTCTTTTTGTTATTTCCACATTGCCTACCTTTTTTGCTTTTGTGTATAATACAGCTTGCCTCATTTCCAAAGTACTGGTGTTTGTGTGTGTGTTTGCTGCTGAGTGAGAGATTAAATATTTCTCCAATTTTAGCTTTCCATGACAAGTCAATGACTTCAGGTCATTCTTAAATTTTATTTGGCATGACGTTGCATTTACCATAAAAGGAAGAACAGGATAGTTATCACTCTCATTATTTTGAATATTTATAATAATAATAAAGTAGAATGTAGAAAAGGAAAATGCATATTTGTTTAGCTATTTCAATGGAGCCAGCAGAAAACTAGCTACCTACCTACCTGGATCAGATGAAACGTTCCCATTAATGACATATCCGACATAAAAGTTGTGGGCCAGTAGAGGAAAAACTGTGGTTTAGTTTTTAAGACATTAAAGGATATTATTGCTGAGGATTAGATTTGCAACCAAAAGATGCTATATTCTTGATGATGGAAACCATAGCATTGACAGTCTTGTAAAGCTCAGGTAGCTGTGCATAACTGTAAAGCAGATGTTACAGACACTTTTGATCTAGCCACTCAGCCAACATCCACATTGGGAATGAACATCTCCTGAAAATAGATTCCTGAAAATATCTCTGTATAAATACAGTCGCGTTTGCTTGTCTCTCTTACTGCTCTCATCCTAAGAACTATAGTTATGAAAGCCAGGCTTTTCCTGTGCAGAGAAGCAAGGGTTGTTGCTGGTTTCACTACTTAAGAAGCTTCTGTCTGTAACAGTTTCACCAACAATGAGGCTGTTTATTGAGTAGATACCTGCTATTGGTTAGGCATTTAAATTACAGAACATCACTCCTTGCCAGAGCCTACCATAACAGATGTCTTGTCTCCTAATACAGTACTGAATTCTCCCTGACATCTGAATTTTCGTCATGGAGATGCTCTTCTGCAGATAGAGGCAAACTAAATTAATCTGCTGCTCTTTAAGTGGAGGAGAAAGGGTCTGAGCTTTTTTTCTGTGTGTGTGATGCATAAAGCATGGCAAATAGCAAAACTCTTGATGGCTTTGTTATGGCTGTTGTTTGTTTTTTAAGTAGTAGAAAAGTATTCTGGAGACATATGGAAATGCAAAACAGGCTAAGCCATGAGAACTATGATGGGATATGTGATGAAAAGCAGGTGTACCGTGTAGGAGGACAATGGAATAGCCTCCAGCACTTTATTTATGAGAACATCCTTTATCTCAGTCTCTCTACAGCAGACGTGTGGCAAAACTGTCTTTTCAAAAGTAGATCAAACAATGCTACCAACACATTCTTCTCATCTCCTATTTATCCTTCCAAGTCCATCATACGACCCATTTATTTTAGGCTCCGAGGAAAGCTGAGAAATTAAATTTTCTGCCAACTTGATTTCAATGGCATCTTCTTTTGCTTCAGATTAATTGGTGCACAAAGTGTGATGTTTTTAAATAAGCTGTTATTTAATGCAGTAGAGAGGCAAGGGGATACCCTTTAGTGACAGTACGGCTGCTATCTTACATGAAGACTATGGATTACCCAATGTCACTTCTGGGCTTCAAGTTCCTTTCAGTAAAGATCTGTTGCTGACAGTCCCAAGAGCCACTGAATTCCGTAGATGAGGGCACAGAAATGTAATGTCTCTTTGTACCAAGATACTCTGCCTAGAGATCAGAAAGACTACAGTTTGCCAGGTACCGCTCGGGTGCCCTGTGTGCCTGTAGGGCTCTTTTCTCATGCCATGGGCATGCTGAGATGCAGCTAGGAGCTGGGTTGAGACCAGGGTTGTCCATTCCTAAAGCCATTCAAACATCCTCCTATGTTTTCCTTGTCCTACCCTGTTTTGGATAGATGCATATTACAGAGAAGCATCAGCTTCTGTTTATTTGATGGTGAAGAGAAGCAGCCATTGGTTGGACATTTTCCCTCAAAAATGAAACAATCTCCTGTTTAAAATCCCAGTGAGGCCAGCCTTGCTATTATTAGATCTTTTTGTCAAAACCTTAGCTGTTATGTCTCTGGGAAGAAAAATGGGGGAGCAGAAGGGTGCAAGTAATGATGGGGGAATAGCTAGAGATTAGAGTCCAAGAACTGCGGCAGCTCTGATTCGGGTCCATCTCTGTGCTCACTGAAATCAGTGGCATGGGTCCCGCTTCCTGCAAAGGGGTGAGAACAAATGCTGAACCTGCAGAGCTGTCTTTTCTGAGGGAACGCGTTTTGGAGATGAAGAGAAATGGAAAATCATCAAATGCACTGTTGGCAATTGTATAATTGACTATTTGACCACTGCTCTTTGATGGCTGAAGACAGGAGCATTGGGCCTTTAGCTTGCTGTAGGTCAAACATTACTCTTCTGCATGCAGCTTTGTCAAGATGTGGAACAGACTTTCCAAGACAAATGTGCAAAAAGAAACAGAGTAACTGGGATCAGCTGTAGCCATGAATTTTATGAATGGTTTGTTGGAAAGAGCATTAAATGGTAACACCAGTCCAAATACGAGGTCTGCATTGTTTCTGTTCCAAGCCCGCAGATGGGTAATTCACTATGCAAGAGGTTTTCCTGGCCAACGTTTCAAGCCGTCCTATTTGCCTTGGACCAGCTTTCTTTAAAAAGAGAAAAATCTTAACTTTTTGGATCAGGAAGTTTTTATTTCTTTTTGGATAGAGTGTAAAGAAAGGAACCACAGAAAAGAACTGCTTGATAACACTGGAATCTTTGGTTAAGCTGGAAAGTGGCAACTGAAGGTTGAATGGCAATGCTTCTTTCAAAAAATGTGCACTAATCTACAGAAGTCAATGCCACAAGATGTCATCTTAGCTAGAAATTTAGTAGGAGCCAGGAAAGTGGCTGAAGTATTAATAAATTTTTAAATACATATTTGAAAAAGAAAATGTAAAGACATGTAAAGCTTTGTGGTATAAGCTAATTCCTAGACCATAGTGACAGAAATTCTTCTTGTATCATCCTTGCTTCTCTCTTTCTTTCCTCTCTTCCATCAGTGGTGATTTTCTAGCTCACACACTGAAACACAAAACTGAAAATTAAGGAACTTTCTTTTTCCCTGTTTCAGACAAACTGAGCCTGCTCATCGGGTACAACAGTCTCAGACACGTTGTTCATGAAACTATTAAAGTATTACCCCCCATTTGCCATACAGTGAGCTATGAGTCAATGTTCTAAGCATCCACCTTTCTATTTTCTTCTGATTTCTGCATCTAGCAGAAACCAAAAGCAGCATGTTGGTGAGGATCCTTTTGCAAAAGTTCTTTGTACTGATGTAGGGCAACTGTTTGGCTAGAAAGATTCTAGCTTAGCATGCTTGACAGTGCTTGCCTCATTTATTTTTTTTTTTCTGGAATTTCTTGTAATTGGGAAAATGACCCTTCCTAAATTAAAATGTTTCACCTGATGTTTGAACGACTGCAAAGCTGATGAGGACTTCTCATGTGCATGTTCAATATCTGCATGCATGCACACTGTTTTTTAGATTTTAAATTGCAACCCCACTCTAGGGAATGTTTTCCTTTCTCCCAGAGGAAAGCTTTTAAATATCTGTATTTAAATAAATGTTAAAACCTCTGCTAATTAATTCACAACAATAAATTTTAAATGTTAATTTTCTCACCCATGTCCATTTAACATTGTGGATAATGAAGACAGGTGATGCGAGCAACACTAAAATTTCTATCTAATCAACACCAAGAGGAGATGCATGCCTGCAAGAATGAGGTGAAACAACAGTGAAACCAGGCACATGATACCCTAAGCATTTTCCCCAAAACACTGCAAAATGTGTTTCCAACAAAAAGGCTAATGTTTTTGCCTTCTGTTTTGTCCCACAAACATCACTGGTAAAATTTAGAGGTTGCTTGCCCCTTTCAGCTGTAGCCTCAAAATACAAAAATGCAACATTGCCATGGTAACAAGCTGCTTCTACCATCCATAAAAATAAAGGGCCAGCTATTTCTTTCCAGTGATAACATCTTATGTTTGACTGCCTTGAGCAGTGCTGACAGAGTCAATCCTTGTTACAATAGTCGGTTCTTCTTGGTCAAACAAAGAAAAACACTACCTGCTACAACTGACTGTGATGGACACAATCATAAATCCTTAAGATTATTTTTTTTTTATCTTTTCATGTTGTAAACAATTAAATGGGTCAAGTACCTTTCTGCCCCTCTCCCATGCGAGGTGCAGAGCACTCATTGGTTTCTTATTTGGAGAAACATATGATTGTATTTTAGTTTTTTTAAATAAGGTTTTGCTAAGATGGAAGTGTCCCGGTGAGACACAGCCTGGTGACAAATACCAGAGACTGCCATCCGAGACACTTCATAGCAGTAGGAAGTAAAATACAGTCATTATGAAAATGTACACAGCCCTCTGGCCTAAAAGATCATTGCCCTGTGTCCTCTGCTAGGATTTCTGGCAACCTTCTTGCTGACTTTTCTGCTGCTGTATCCAAATGCCTTACGTATGCCCTGTTGAAGGACAGCACTGTTCTCAATAGACAGTTGAAAAATGAAACAGAATGGTGAATAGGAGTATTTTTACACAAATGTATTTTCACATATTTAAAGTTGATTGTGCCAGAAATTACAGCCTAGCTGGATTGTAGAGTTTAGTCTAAGGTGTGGAGTTGAAAATACAAGTGTGTATCATCATACCTCTAATATACCTATTATTATTAAAATACCTAAATATACCAAGTTGGGGAGAAGGATGTTAGCACTGGGGCTGAAGTGACCTGCCTGCAGTAGCCGAAGAAACTTAGCCCAAAGCAGTGAGATGGGCAAGGAATGCAAATTGCTTTCAGCAGCGGGCAGAGGAAGATGGAGGAAAGAGCGTGGCATGGGTGTCCAGGGACTCAGGAGAGGTTTGGGGGGCATTTCTGTTTCACTGGATGGAAAGGGTCACAGTCCTTTCCCGGTGATGCTACCACTTTTTCATGGCTTGTAGGTGTAAGCAGGTGTGCCTGGGGCCAGGCTGTGCTTCCTGGTGTACGGAACTCAGCAGGATTTGTAGTGGGAGAGGGGGGCTCTCCACCCTCAGGGTCCCGCTGCACAGCAGGACCATGCAGCCGCACTGGCTCTCAGAGCCCACCCTTGGCATCCTGACATGGGAAGCGGCTTTGGATGCAACATCTAGAATGGTGCACCCAAGCACAGGAGACCAACAGTCTCTTCAGGGTGATATTATTTGCTTTCGTAATGAAAAGAAATCAATAGTTGAGAGGGCTTGAACAACAGTAGGTAATGCAGGATAAAGGGTACACCAGTACTTGATGGATTATTTTGAGGGTGAACAATACCAGCTTGCTGCACTAGGGTCTGACTTTAGGAACATCTCCCTGTGAGCTCCTTGGTGGTAAAACTGAGAGTAGCTGCCATGCAAAGACTTGTACTCCTAGAGCCAGTAAATGCGATCTTGTGATTAGTGCAATGCATTATATCCAGGCATTATATTTTGCTGGAGTTTTAACATTATTAGTTTTATGTTCTACTTCTTTTGGACTAATTTCAAGGCATCTTAGTGTTCAAGTTTTCCTTATTCTGAAACACTATTTATTCTCTCTGTCATTTGGGTGACCTTGAGTACATCAGGCTTAGAACTTGGTTCTCCTCAGCAGAGATACTGTTTGGGATGTGGATGCTTGGGAAAGGTTGTCTGGTGTGACAACGCTTTGCAACTTGACTGTGCACCAATACCTATTGGAATCTGTATGTATTGTTCTTAAAACATAAACCATGTACAGACACCTAGAGCTTGAGATAGACTCAATAAACCACAATAATTTCACTTAATGCTAAATATTTACTACAGGGCCTGGCACTGCAGTAAAATGTAAAGAAACTATAGTTTTGAAGCATACTAGATGTTCCAGCAAAGTTCAAAAATGCATGTGTTGTAAATACGTCCACATTCCACAGTGAAAGCTAAGCCTTGCTTAAGGTCTGAGGGGTGTGAAACCACGTTACTCGTTGGCTAATAGCAGGCTTCATCCACTGACAAGTCAGCCCATTGATACACAGCGTGCAGTGATAGCTGTTACTGCAAATGGACAAAAAAATATAGGTTTAAATAACTTCTATGGCTCTTTGCGCTCTTGGCGAACAAGCGTTATCTTGTGCAAAGGTTATTTAGGGCCATTCCATCCCTTTCTGTACTTTGCTTAATTGGACTCTAGAAGCATTTGATAGATAAAAAGATGCTTCTGCAAGCACATTTGAATCAAGGTCTTTGAGGTTTTCAGAGACATTTTCTCCTCCCTTCACCAGTTTATAACAGAAAGCACCTGGGGAGCACTTTTCATTCCTCTTGCCATACCTTGTGGGCTTGATCAGTGGTGGGAAGATAAGTCAGACAGTGTCTCTTCATGTTCATGAGCAGCCCTCTTTGAAGTGATGATGCGGTGCGATCCTGCGGTAATGGGAGTCCTTGGGAAACCTATCTTCCTGTGCTTTTTAACAGAGCAAAGGAAACAACTGGTTTGCAATGGTTGCCAGGAGTGGAAACACTGTGAGGGGGCTGTTGTGTGGTTCCCAGCTAAGCAATGGCACCATGTGACCTCCTTTACTGATTCTGAACGCGCTCAAGGCAGCTTCGGGCTTGTTCATGGCACCCCTCCTTGTACCCTCTGTTCAAGCTCGCTGAGATCATATCACTTGTAGAAAAAACATCGCCACTT
>JAVJGJ010000061.1:3403025-3428000 GCA_035590215.1 Microhierax caerulescens
AGGGATGAACCCATCGGGTGTAAATGATACCAAGAACATCTGCTGGACATGTCCTCTTAAAAGGACTATCGGGGACGTGCTGGTCCAAGTTCTCTCCCCAGGCACTTTTCTGGCTGCAGTCTACGTTAGGCTTCACTGAGCTTGACTGAGTTGTTTGTGATAGCTCTCCAGTGCTCTCCTTCCTTTTATCCTGGCATGAGGGTCAAAGGTGGCTCTCCTTCCTGTGTTGGGAAGATCGGGCTAAGAGATCAGTTGGCAAAATGCTGCAACCCCTTCAACTCTGGGAACAGGTAGTAGTTCATGAAAGGTTTGAGAGAAGAGCTGAAAAGGCTGTTTGGAGGGGAGTAGGTCAGACAAGTTCAGGGATATTTTCTCCTTCTATTAGTCTTAGCCCATGTTTATATCCAGATCACAAACCATCAAGTGACTGTGTCCTTCCTTTAAATAAATGCTCTTCTCCTTCAAAATCACATATTGTTTTACAGTAGAAGTACTCTGAGAACGCGTTCCTGCTGTTCCTACATCACTCATTTTTTGGTACCCCAACAGTCTTTAGGATGCTGTTGCCACTGTGTTGGGCAGGTCTGAGCAGTTTGGTGTTTATACACAGATCTGAACCTGCCTTCCCCCACTCTGGTTCACTGATAGAGTGGATACAAAGCAGATCTAAAGCTCTTGTTTTCCATAATATTTCAGAATGGCTTTATTCTTGAGTATCCAGTGGAATTTACAAATAAAGAATCTTAACCAGTTTTACAATCAAACCATTCTGTATCTTCCACCATTAAATGGAAGGCTTTGTTTTGTTTTGTTATTTAAAGAACAGATGGGGTCTGATATTCTGGGAAGTGACAGCTGAAGTCATCCTGGACACATTTCCTTGTGTTCCAGGATGGAAACCAAGCAGCATGAATTGAAGTGTGTACTCATCCTCTCCCTCACGTGCGCGCACGCACCCTGAAATGTGTGCACTGCCAGTATTGTCTCTTGCAGCTCGGCAGCGGGGTTGTGGCTACCGCAGGGTCTAGACTTTTGTTATTGTGAAGGAAAACAGATCCCAGTATTCTGAAAACATTGGTAAAACCTGACATAGTGGGAGAAGCAATTGTGTCATGGCAACAACTTTGTCCAATAATTAAGAGTGGGAGTTCACACTCCCCAGGTTGTGCTTGTCTCCCGGCAGGGACAGGAGAAGATGGCAGCTGGTCATATTCTGAAGTTCAAGATGGAATTTATTAGAGGCTACTGTTATTAGCTCTGGCATTTCTGTTGACAAACAAGCGTGAGAAAGTTTCTCGTACCACCTCGCTCTGTCACAGGAGAGCATTAAGCATCATTAAGTCTTGGAGAAGATAATCGTTAAATACAGTTCTGCCATATCTCAGAAATTTCTGGTTACTCACCTGCCAAGAACTGGTCGGTGCTCTGAACATACTGCCTTGTTGCCTGAGATGAACAAGGCTATATTCTGAGCTGATGTAGCTGGCTTAGCTCCACCAAAGCACGTAGCATGTGATGTTATACATCCACCAGTGTTCTGACTTTTAGACAGGTCATTATGAGTCTGCTCCCAGATCCACCAGCTTCAGTGGACTTTGGCTTAGGACATTATGTCTACAAGAAAGTGGTTCTATAACACATAGGAATCTGCCATTATAGAAATTACTAGGGAAGAAACAAGTTGTTTCATTACATCCACTGTTGTGTTTCAGTTCTAACAGCAAAGTAGAAAGCTCTCTGTTAATGTCAGAACATCTTAAAATATCTTTTCTAATTAAACAATATCCAATTCACTCCTTCTATAGAAACAGAATGAAGCAATTTGTCTGTGTCATGGCTCTGAGCCCACTCTGGACGGTGTTTTTTTTACTGTGTGGATTGAATAAAGACATTCCAAATTATTTCAAATTCTTTAAGCTTAACCTGGCCTGCTTCTCAAGATTTCTTTGAATACAGTATCAAATATGAAACACTTGTTTAAACTGTTTTATTTGCTGTCGTGCTGGTTTATTTTGATAGCCCTTGATGTAATCCTGTGTAACTTTGCCAGGAATCTTTAATATTGTTTTATATGTGACCCATCAGATACCTATTCAACAATACAAATTCCAGTAGGACAATCAGTATATTGGTACCAAATAGGGCTTGATCGGTGTATTGCTACTGAATCTAAGGATGTTCTCTAGAATTAAATGAAGCTGGCAACATGGAATATTTGGCTGAAGTTACATGCAACTCCACCAGAATGTATTCATGGTGTAATGTTCTGTGTTATAATATTAATTATATTATTTGCAATTGTTGGAAAGAATCAGAAGTCAGAAAATTGTGTGCAAAAGTAGTGGAATTCCACATAACTACCCTTTCCTAACTTTTCTTCAAGATTCTCTCCATCCTGCTTGGTAATGTCTTAAAATTAGTTAAGATTGCTACTAAACTCTCAGTGCTCCCCCGCTCTTATTTTACCTTATTTTTTAAATGTGTTCCGGAGTTAGTTACTGTAGGACTGTAGTATTAAGCAATACATAATATTTGGAAACGCTTATTGGGTATGTACAACTGCTCAAAGAAATGCTAAGTGCAAAGATGCAGTCTGGACAAGTTGCCACTGACATTCAACTGTGGCGTGAGCAGCGAGGGTGGTGAACAGAACAGGGAAGAAGCACAAAAGTTAACAGGTACACTGTAACTCCATGAGCCTTCAAAACTTAAGCTCTCCAGCAACATTTAATTGAGCAGTTCTGTTAAATATAGCGCTCTGCTTTAGCCTTTCCTTTTGGCTGTGACTGTTTGAATTCTCATCCAGCCTCCTCCACTCTGTCTGTCTTGGTAGTTTTCCTGCTTCCTTTTCCCCACTCTTGGCATCCTGCTCCCTGGCTCCCTTGCCAGCCTTCCCCCATACCTGCTCTGCCATGGAACGCGATAAGGGGCTCGGGCACTGCAGTAGTCCTGGGGGAGGGGATGCTTCCTCCTCCGAGGGGTCAGGCACAGCACAGCCTACACCAGGCACTTTCTCTTCAGATGGCTTCTTAAAGAGCAGCTATTTTGCAGCCAGTTTCATAGCTTAGGGAAAGAGATCAGAGAATGATAAGGGTTTCTTTTTTTTCTTTTTTTTTTTTTTTTTTTTGCCTCCCATTCTTCATCTTGCAATGCACCCGCCTTCTATTCCTTTAAATCTGCAGCAGAAAGATAGTCAGGAGGCTGGAAAAAGTTTTAAAACTGTAATAAAAACGGGTCCCTAAGAAAAGGGCAAGTTTTACCTGCTTCAGTTGAGGCAGCCTGTGAATTGAATTCTGTCAAATTCTTTGTTCATCTCACTTTCCAGCAATGCCCTGTCTGCCCTGAGCACGATCCTCAACTTCTCTTTTCTTTGACTATCCCCACATGTTGGAAGAATTCACATTCTCATTTAAAATGCTAGTAATGCTGGCTCCGATTTCTCATATTTTCTTTCTTCAGACACTTTCAATACTTGGATTATTTTCTTTTAGCCAGAGCTCAAGAATCCTGGGGTTATATGAAAAGCTGTTTTTATTTAAAGACAGTATTTTTCTGGACTTTTTAAATATGAAGAAAATTTTGCAAAATAACTTACATGTTCTCTAGAGGCTCAAAAGGCAGCGAGGGGGTGATTCTCTGCTTATTAATGTCTTGGGGTTTTTGATCAGCCTTGTGGTTTTAGGCAATGTGACACATACTGTTTTCCAGCTGGAGGTTAGTAAAGCTGAGTGCAGGGGCTGTTCTCTACCTTTATAAAGAGCAAAATCAAGACTTTGCATCCAAACACCCCGGAGTTAGATGTGGATTCACTTCCCTGTGCAGAGTCACCTCTCACCTTGGTATCTATGTGATCTGAGGTACCTCACAGGTGTCCCTTAGAAAATAAGCATCTAGTTAAGGCTTCAGAAAAATGATCCCGTACAAAGCATCCAGGCTTGATGAATGTCCCCACACGGCAAGGCTCACGCTTTCTCCCTTATGCTGCCAGTGGCTGATGATGAGAGCGGACTGATGGCCCTCGCAGGCGGAGGAGCTGCGCTCTCCTGTCTCACCAGGATTGTGGGAAGTGTCAGCAACGCACCTCGCTGACATGGACAAGACTCCCGCTTCACACGGTTCTGGTGACTGCTGAATAGCAGAGCTTTGCAAAGCCCAGGCTCTCCTAGATATCAGCTGCTTTCACTGTGCTTGGACAGCTGAGGGAGGCACCCGTGCCGGTGCTAGGAAAGGGAGACTGCTCCCTACGGGGAATAATTGCCTGGCTGGGGGGCAAGGGGGCCCGAGCTCATCAGGCCCAGGTGAACTGAGGGACAGCATATGTTCACTTACCCGGTCCAAAACCCAGAAGAGGCCAAAAAAAAATATTCCCATTAGCAGTGTTCCCTTTCTATAGCAATGCATTAACTCTGAAGCAACAAGGGCTGAGAGAAGGTAACCATGCTAATATAATAATTGTCTTTCTCTGGTAAGAAAAAAAGTGCTGTGCTCACCTAGAACAACCACCTTTCTGTTATTTAAGAGAGAAGCAGGAATATGGTGGGTCATGACACTTGTGCTGGTGAAACTTTGAAAAGAGTAAAGAGAGTATTCTTATTTTTATTGCCCTGATGGTTCTTTGTCACTGGACTATATGAGTACGTATTAAGGAGTGTTCTCGTATACTCCGGCAGTTTCTCTCCAAAGCGAACTCACTGATGGTGCTCTGTTCGTAGATTTTAACCAGAAGTCACATAAAAACATCCTGAAGCCTTGCATCTGTCTCCACTGTTTGTGATGGGTGAGAAATGGAAATCTTCTAGGCAAAGTTTGTCCTGTGCACCTAAGCACAGGCAAAAAAAAGAAAGATCCAGATTTATTATCCCACCACACCAGCTGAGAGACCAGAGTCGCAGCTGCTCTGCCTGAGCAGTGACCGCTAGCCATAGACTCAGTCCACTCGTAGCTGAAATACTTTGTTCCCAGGTCATTCAAGTGGAGAGGGGACACACTGAATGCTTTACCTTCACGTGCTCCAGCAGTTCCTTGCAGAATGGCAGAAGCACAGTGCTCTAGAGCTGCACAGGTCCCTTCACCGAGACCTTCACTCTAGAAGTGAAGCTCAGGGACAGTTCAGCCAGTACTGTGGAAGGGTTGAGTGGGGCAGCCTGTTTTATTCTGGTTTGTACAGTTTATGCTGTTCTTAGACCTGTAACACAGAGCACTTTCCACCAGCGTGCCAGGCGATCTAATGATTGGTGTTGAAACAGATACCCAATATTTTTGCCTGAAAGCAGAGGCTGTGTATTTCTTTTTTATAATGGATTTGTATAGTCCCTAGAAAATGGAGCCCAGATCCTTAGATGGACTAATTCAGTGAGTGACGTGATTAGTTTCTTTTAAATTATGAGTACTCAGATGGTGGTTTGATGCACTAAGTCAGTCCTATGTTTATTAATAGCTTTCATTTTATATTTGCTTCCTTATCTTTTTAATAAAGTGAGCATATTACTGAATAAATGTGGTACAGTTTCACTGATACCACCAAAAATGGATGTGAAGACTGAATCATGGCCACAATTAAAATAGAACAGATAAATCTGGAGACTCAACTGAGCAAATCATGAGATTAATATGGCAGATAGCTTCTCAAGGGTTATGCAAAAGGTATTTGCTTTGCGGGGCTTTGGCATGAGGGGAAGTTGAAGGAGACTCTTTCGTTTCGATCCAGGACTCGAGCCTGTTCTAGGCAGTGTGTGTGACCTAGACAGCACAGATACACCAGTCCCTTCTGGTCTTAGACCCTTGCCAAGTGAGCCTGCCCAAACCAGATGGTAATCCATCCCAGTTTGTTTAATTTGCCCTCAGCAGCTCTATGCGAATGCTCTCTCGTTAAATCCCACTGTTGTTGCAAGTTTCTAATTTATTGTTGCTTTTTGTTACTTCCCCCTTCTGCACACTAACACAGAATCTGTCGACACAAAGATGCTATTTAAATCCTACACATTAGCAGTTTTTAAATAATGTCCCTTGGTAACTGCAGACTCTCCGCAGCTGATGGTGGCAGACGCAGGAAGGGGGAGGGATGGAGGGGTGTGCTTCTGAGGAAAGAGAATAGCGAAGAGTAACAGATATTAAAAGTTCCCTACAATCCATGTATTCGCATTCGCTACTGAAACATGAAGACATTTTTTTTCATCAAGATAAAAATAAAATGCCTTTTGAATTTTCTTTGCTTCATTTTCGGGGGTATATGAATGTCCCGTGGTTCCTGGGATCTAGGCGATGAGCCCGCACCGGAGGTGGCAGAACAGTAGCCTGTCTCTGCTGGAAGCCATCTGTCAGGTTTTTTGGGTGGCCTGACCAGGCCAGAGAAGAGAGGTGCTTACTCAGGTGATATTGATGCTGGCCAGAGAACTGGCACTTTCCTTCTGGCCTGCAGTTTCACACCATCATTTCCCAAAGAAGTTGCTTTGAGATCCTTAGTGTCCTAAACAGTCTGGCTGGGAACGATGGGACTCGCTCCCCCTGCACTGGTCACCGGTGGGCTCCAGGTTGCAGTGGAAAATCCGATAGCAGAAAGAGTACAGTTGCTGTTTTCCTGCTTAGGTGTTTTGGGGTTTTTTTTTTGGTTTTTTGTTTGTTTTTTTTTTCCTGGAATTGGCTCACTTTGCTGTAGCCAGGTGTTCTTCCAGAAACACAGATTACAGGGAGGCGGAGGGCCCGTTCCAGGAAGAAGGGTGTTAATGCTGCCACTTAGGTTAATGGACATTAGTTCTGCTGACTGTGGGTCTAATGATCTAATCTGCACAGTCACTGCGTTTTCCTTACAGTTGTTATTCCTCGTTCTAAATTAGGAAACTAATAGTTGTAAGATCATAACTTGCTCTAATGACTTTTAACCTAGAATCAGAAGTTGCTTTTGCATGTCTCGGAATAGATTGCTCTTCTAACTGAACAATTAAAATTTTCCCAGCTCAGCTGGAAGCTGAGCCTATGTCCCTCATGTGCAGTCTAAACTGTGTGTAATTAGCTCTTTAATTTCTATTAGAATATGAAACAGCAGCTGAAGGTTTGTCAAAGACAAGACAAATCCCATAAACTTTACGGGAGTAGTAGTAATTCAGTGTTAGTATGATATCAGATTGTGGTCACAGTGGCAATTTATTCAAAGGGAGTTTTGCTGCTCTTTGCCAGGACTCCAGTGTCAGGTTTTCTCCTAAAATAAATCCCTGTTTAGGAGTGTTGATTTCTGGTGATGATGTAGGGAAAAAAAAAAAAAACAACAAACACAACAGTATGTGTCAGAGAGCAGAAACTGATCTGAAGCATGAGCTGAGCACGTACCGGTCTGTAACACGTGGGTTTCCGTCATTGGAAAAATCTTTTCCCTCGAAGAAAAAGCCCTTCCTTCTGCTCCACGTCCTTACCTTCCCTCCTTAGCAGGAGCAGGGCTTTGCGGTGCGCCCGGGCGGGTGGCTGGGGGGGCAGGCAGGCTGCGAGGGCAGCGCGACACCAGCCCCTTTCTCAGTTGTGGAGGCTGAGCCCAGGGAAGGGGCAGATCTGTCCCTCCGGCTGTGTAAAACTTCTTGGAAGTACATCCCTGGTTAACACCTTTCATCGAGAGTCGCTGACTGACAGCGCTCTGGGAAAAAGGGTAGATCTAGGCTGAGGATGTGTTGTTCTTGCTCTACGTTATTTTAATATTTGTCCCTCTCCTTAACAGAGGGAGATTAAGGAATGGTACATGTGTTGGCTTCTGTAGTCAGCTTCTTACTGCAATTAAGTGTTTAAAATGTCTTCTCATCCCCTGGTACTATAAATATTTAGATAGCTTATTGTATGATTGTATTTTTGCATGCCTCTTGTGGTACAGGCTGATGAGGATTTTGAAAAAAAATCTGTAATGCCAAGAAATCGGGGAAAACTGAAGAGGTCCGTGGGGTTTTGTACGTTTCTAGGCATATTTGTTTGCGTTGCATGTAGCATGCTATGCCATTTACTATGCAGCTGGAACATTTCACAATTTTCTCTTCCTGCAACAATTGCCCTACTAATAGTCATTTTTCATTATTTAGACTGCAGTAACCCAGGTGTGCTGTCTACGTTCCAGAGGCAGAAGCTTAGTCTGAGTCAGATAAAATCTAGAAAGGATGTAGACACAGAAACACAAAAGTGGGGGCGGGGAGCACGTAGAACTGAATGATCACAGTAAAGGCTGGGATAAATCTCATAATTTGAGATCTGTGCCTGTTTTTCTGTGTTAAATAAATTTCTCACCCTTTTTCCTATCATATAAAATCAAATCAGACAAGTATACCGTCAATGTATATTTTGCCAATTCACGCAGATTTATTAAAGAGGCCTTCAATTAATGTGAGCAAAGATACCTCTTCATCTGTCATAGGAAAAAAATCCTGGTAAAATTTAAGTTTAAAAATTTTTGACAGGTTTCTTTGTTGTTGTTTTTTTTGCCATACACTATTGTAGGGCCAAGATCCAGGTCACCCCTTCCATTTCACAATAGGAAGTAAAGGTAAATAGCATCCTCATTTTTCTCTCAAAATGTCCTTTATTAGCGAACATTGATACTATGTGTCTTGTATACTTCCAAGGGATCCATCCCAATAGCCCAGGTTATGCTTTTTTAAGATGTTGGCCTTTGTTTTGTCCCCATTCTTCAAGGTAAATCCGAAGTCATTTGGCTGAGGTCAGGGGAGTTACGCAGATACCAAGCCAGTCTAACTGACAGATGAATCAAACCACGTAGCTAACTCAGAAAAAGTTTATGCGTAGCTTGAGTTGGGTATAGATTTTTTTTTTTCTGATCTCTCTGCACACAGATGATTTTGTTTCCAGCAGTCATCTGCTGGGAAAATAGAGATGCCGTATTTAGCACAATCTAACTCAAAGTGCGATGAAGTGTGTAGAGACATTCCTGTTGGTAACTGTGAGTTTTAGGTTGGACCCATACAGTTTTGAACAAAATTCACATTATATTGATTAATCAAACTCTCAAAAGCAGGAACATTGTAACACCTTCCAAATCGCACAACAGCTGCTTGCAGAGGTGGCCTTCCAGCATGTGGGAAAAGCAATATCTGCCCAGCAATCTCCTGCAAATGAACCTGGATCACAAAGCCAAAAATTGCCTCTAGTGAGCACCCTCTGACCAAGGAGAAAGTAGCTAACTAACAGCTGTTTTCCAGCTGACTCAGAGAAAACAGCTGCTACCAAAACAGTTGCATAGCACTCAGCATAACCCCAGCCAGGTTTTTTGAAGTGCCTTCTAGGTATAAAGCCAGAATTTAGCAACACAGCATCTGTAATTTGCAGGCATAGGTTTATGTGTAAGGAAATGGAGCCAGCAGGAAAGGAAAAAAAAAAAAACCAACACCAAAACAAAACAAAAAACCCCCAAACCCACAAAATCCAACAACAACAAAAAGTCCAACTGCTTGCACAGGAGATGCAAAGAAGTGAGTTTATGTTCCAAGATGGGGGAGAAACAGAATGCCACTTCTCGCTTTTGGGTGACCATATATACAACAGCTGTTGTATCTGCATAACTTTGTGAAAGATGTGGCTACTTTTCAGAAAGCAACTTACACCAGATGTCCTCAAGGAATGAGCAATTCAGAGGTGTAATTGGAACCAAACTTTATGAGCAGATGAATGATAATTCAGTGGTCCATCTAGAGCTGGCAGATATACCTTTTTTTTGCTACCCGGAATTTTTTGCTGGTTTGGGCTTCATTAGTTTGGCAGTGTAACAGACAACATTACCCAAGTATAACACCAGGAATGTTCTGCTCTTTTAAGATCCACTTAGCTATTTGCAAGCTGTGTAATTGGTTGATCTGCTTAGATATGAAAAAATGTGTGGATAGTTATATCATTAAGTATGCGTTTTAAGCAAAAGAGAAGTGATCCGGCGATATGGGAGTGCCTTTGTTACTTTTCATTATCTTCTGCACAACAGTAAGATGATCTATGACTAGATATAAAGGAATCTGTGGGGAGCCACTTAGTTTCTGTCTTTCTCCTGCACTGCCTACTGTATATGAAATGGGCAATTCTTTCATTTCATCTAGATGAAATAAATAGAAGTCACCTTACTAAAGCATTTGACATTTCAGATTTATTTTTTCACTTCCAGAAAGGGAGATAGTTTGAGAATAGCAAAAATTGAAGAGAAAATGAAAAAGATGATCCTAAGTAGAGCAGAATTTACTTCAATTATAAAATGTTGAGCTTTAAAGAAAAATCAATTAATTGGGAGGGGAATTAAGAAAAAAAAAAAAAGCTATATGCCATACTTTTGAAGATATATCTTTGTAGTGTGTCTGCCCAATCAGAAAAGCTACTTCTGTTCTGCTATTGCATCCATCTCTGAAAACATAGTACATGAAAAGCAAGTGTAGCTATGAAAGGACCCTGGGGCTTAGGAAGATCTCTGCTTGTCTACAAGTAATGACTTTTCTCCAGCTGTTGGGGATTAGTGGATTAGATGCCATGCCCTGCGTCTATGGCTCTTAATAGGTGATTGCCACATATAATGTTTTTTTTTTTCCCCACTTGTGATGCTTTTGTTTGGAGACCTCTTTAAATTGTTAAAATTTGGGAAGTTAATGAGTATGTCTCGAAGAGTATATATTTGTATACGAGTTATATATAATACACATTTATAATACATACATATAACGAGTAAGTCTCAAGAGAAATGTTACTGTGCATATATCATAGCAATCAACAGTGGGTGTAAATCAAACTGTAAGCAAAGTAGTGGTTCTCTGAAATACACATTGCCTCCAGAAGTGTATCTGCCACCTCTACAGATGCTTTGGCCTCTTTCCTAGAGTCTCAAGAACAGCTACGAGCTGTTCTTCTAGTGCTTCCCAGGCTGATTGTGTATGTTGAATCACCTGGAAGGAAATAATTGGTAACAGAGGATATCTGGTCAAAAAAAGATGAGAAATGAGGAACAGCAGAGTGCATGGCTGGAGGATGTTATGCCTTTACCATTCCTACGCTGCTGATTCAATCCAGTTCTGTGCACTCTGGTAGTATGTCTTGGACTCAGAAGATGCCAAAGCCAGCTCAGCTTCTCAGGCTTTCCTGTGTATGACAAGCCCTAAGAGTATCGGTATTAGATTTTTGTCTGCTGGTGCCTGATTTGTGTCTAATGGTCTTTGACAAAGGCCAAAGTTTCACATGGATTTTACCTGTAGCTGGCATCATTTGAGGATTTCCCCTTGAGGTTCTTTGGTGTCTATTACAAATGAGCTTAGTTCAGAGCGTGTCTAGGGTCTCTGTCCTTTTCCTTGTTTTCTACTTCAATGAAACTTGTAGGAATTTAATTACTTCTGAGAAATGTGTGATTCTTCAGTTTGGTTGAAAGCAGCCAATTAAATAAATAATGGATGAGGGAGGAAAGAGTTGCGTGCTCATAATCAATGTGATCACACAAGCTCTGTTTCCACTGGAAACAAGGCTGAGACCTGACCTCCTCCCCGTACCATGAAGCTGTTTGACATCTCTGATTTCAACAGCGAGGATGTGGCAGTAGTTATCTGTGCTGAAAATGAGCGATGGCTGAAAATGATTAATGCATCTACAGAGAAAGCACACATAAGAACTTAATACTTACTCTTTGTTTGAAGTTCTGTATGAAGCTTTTTTTCCCCCTAAAGTTTTCAGAGTGCACTTTTATGAAATTATTTAGCCCAAATGGGCACATACACTCAAAACAAGCTAAGGTTGCAGATGTGTACGTGTATTGCAATAATGTTAAGCAGTTTCCCGTGACAAGTAAGCTTTCTTGTGGTTGTTCCTCCAGTTAGATGCAAACAGCAGTGATTTCATTACTGGCTTGTAGTGTTCTAGTACTAGTGGAAGTTCCAGTTTGAGTGACTTGGCTTTTCTAGCAATAGAGAGATGATCTCATTATCATTCAACGAGCCAAGCAGCTTCTCCTGGTTTGAGCTGCTGAAATTGATGGGACAATGATTGTCATCCTTTTGAGTGCTCCTGTGATTGCTTCCTGAGGGTATTACCTGGGAGGACTCTCTTAACATCAAACACTAGTTACTATTTTGTCTACTGTTGCATGATAAATAGCAACAAAGAAAAGTCTGTAATCTTGCTAATCTACTCATTGCCAAACTGCACACTTTATAAATAGGGCAAGGGGAAGACAAACCACTCTTTCCCATTTCTCAGCATAGATCAAATGACAGAGGGTGATTTCCTCTGTATTCATAAGGTTTCATTACTTTATACAAAATACAGTGTAGCCTGATAAGAAGAATGATGAATTATTAAACTTAAATTACAATTCTCTAAATCAATATACAATATATATTTTGGTCACAGGATTTTTTTTTCTCTCTCTTTCTTCACTTACTGAGTAATTAACAAAATTCTGTAATGTGCTATGGGTCTCCTAGGTATTACAAACAGAGAGAGGATGTGGTAATTGCAATTGAAAACCCCAAGCTAGCTGTTTACTTAATGCTGATGTATCTTCATGCTTTGTCACCATCTACAGCAGTGCTGTAATTTTGCTTTCATTTTGTACGTTTTCCAGAAATCTTACTTCTAAGCTGTTTGATGGTCTTTAGCAAACACATCATTTACACAATGCAATAGAGCATCCGCTTCTGGAGCACCATCTCTCGTGGGTAGGGGTTGTTTAGATAAGTAGTCTTGGCTCTGTTGGTCCTCCACAGGCTCGTGCATGCCCTTGGTCGCTGCTGCTCTGGGCTGGGATCCCAGCCAGACCATACCCGCAGCCCTCGCGGCCTTCTTGCCGCGCTTGCTGCCGAGCTGCCTGGCACAGGGCAGGGACAGGCCACGTGCTCAAGTCTTCCTGCAGCGGGAGGTCAGAAAGCACATCTGAACCCAGACTTAGGAAGCGCTCCCAGGTTTAGATCCAGCCGTGGCTTCCCACCTCTTTGGGTCAGCTGTAGCCAGCAGACGTGACTCAGGTGAGTGACGGTGGGCGGCTCAGGTCTGCGCTGCGCAGCTTTCTCTAAAGACCGGGGCAGACATTGTCTTTTAAAGCTGTGCTGGGGCTGCTTTCTAGCACAGAACAAGTTTCTGCAACGAAGCACTTGTACGCTGTCTTTAGAGGTACCACATAGAAACTCAACGGTGAAGTCATACCATTGCTTTTAAGTTTCCTATATTTCAAGGTTCCGAGTTGGTTAAAAGTGCTCTTGAAGGTCAAAAAAGAAAATAGTTAATTTTGGGTCAGGGAAATCACCCAAATGTGCTTTTAACAACAGCAAAGAGGATCTGACCAGGCAATCCAGACCTCACTCCCCACATCTTTTAAGCCATTTTACTTTCTCTGAATGGCGCGTGCAGAAGTCATTGGTATATGTAGACCAGATTAATATTATTGGGAAGAGGGTTTGCACTGAATATTCTCTATTCTTATTACAAGGCAATACATTGTTATGGCAATGCAAGCTCTTCACAATGGTTAAGCCTAAGAAAAAAGAAACAATTATTTTATTACATCTAAATAATCTTTAGTTGAAATAAGTACAATTGACACACAAAAAAAGCAGCTTTCTTACTCTGAAGAAAAAAAAAAAGTGAATAGTTCTAAATAAAACTTGCTGCTTGAGGCGTGGAAAATCCCCAACACTGCCAGGTCTGCTGTACAACACCTAGTACAAGGGTCACCTGTCCCTGCATAGAGTCAGTGTCCATTACTGCAAGGCTACAGGAAAAATACTCACGAGCTCGTGAGCGCTCATGTTATGACACCGCATTTAATGAGCAGTGTAAGAGCAGTACTGCTGTTACCAATAGTTCTGCCTTGCGCACTCCTGAAAGCCTTGAATCTGTGATTATTTTGCTCCATTTGCTGAAGCCATTGGCACTAACCTCGACTCTGAAGACATGTGACGCTAAAGAATTTTGCATGCAATGTTCCTAGCCCATCCAGATTGTTTTAGCTTTCTATTTGGATAGAGCTTAGAAGGTGCTAATCACCTTTCTATCTCCCAAATACTGTTTATGCCAGCACGCAGCATTAACAGGCCCCTTATATTTGATTGTGCACAGTTGGAAAGCGTTATGCCTCAGTATCAAAGAACATTTCAGGCAGTAAGCTATTAAGGCAGCCATCATTTAAATTAAAAAAGATGCTTTGGTTTAAGTGTGGGCAATAGGCACTGTTCTCAAAACAAGGGCTGAAACTTCCTGACACAACCGAGACAGGGCCCCGTGCTCACACAATGAGCTTTTCCTGCTGCTTACATCTCCCTGGTGTAACCGTGGTGTTGGGTGTAACTGGGGTGCGCTGACTTCAGGAGGGTCAGCAGACCGAAGAGGGCAGATGCTCAGCAATGTCGGGAAGTTCAAACCACTCTGATCCCTACACATTGCTTGGCCAATCTTTTTCAAATATTCTTGTGAGCAGAATTTCTGCCTTCTGGTCACTCAGAAAGTACTTAGTTTTTTTTCTTTGTGGTCCCATATCTGTTCAGCGCTGGATTCGGGAAGTACCAAGATAAATGAAAAGGTTTTACTTGACTGCTAAGTAGGCTTTTCTAAATCTCCTATGCTGTACAGTTTGCATTAGTTTTAGATTAAGTTTATTTTTTAGATTATCCACACTGGTTCAGCAATCCCTTCTAAAGCCCGAACGATGCAATAAATAATAGCTGAGGAAATCAGGAACCAGGCTCCACGTAGAAGAATCTTCTTTTTAAGGCACACCAGATGTTCAGAATGGGAGACTGAATCAGGGCAAGGATCTATAAAATGAGAAGTATAATAAGTGAAACGCTGCATTTCCTTTTTATGAAATTTCTGTTCAAAAATTCCCATCATCCCTTACTGCTCCCAGAACTGTTCTGTAGGGGAAGCCCTGAATTCATTAGATAGCCGTATCTGCAGAACCACCACCTTGTCTTCTGCACTTCAAGGTGAGCTTTTCTTTAATGGTTTCTAGCGCTGTAATAAAAAGAAATGAGCACAAGATTCTCCAAAGTTCATAGGGAGATAATAGTATGTAAATCAAGGAATAACTGCATTAGTCATGAAAGCTGATAGAAAAAAAACCTGGCTAACTAGAATAACTAACTCACATTGATTTCAGTGGGTTGAGAGTGTCATCCAGCTTCCTACCAATGCTAGTACCAGTCTTGACCTCCTTATTTGGGAAAAAAATATGACCTTGTGGAAGAATGGAAGCTTTTCTACCTGACTCCCAAAGCACATGGTACACCTATTAATACATTAAAGGCTGCAGTTCAGGGATGTAATTTACATTGACGTAATTTCAGTTCAACAGTTCTTTCTTAAAGATGAGAGTGGAGTTTCATGCAACGTTTTGAAGAGTATCATGGGTTGAGAGACGTTCATCTTCTGTAAAAAGCACAAGTGCAGAAACCCAAATAAAGCAATTTGATCCTAGCTCAACTCAGCCCAACTCCTTGGCTAAAGTTCATCTTCATTTGAAAAAAAATAGGCTGAAATGGGAGAAGTACCCTCATGCAAAATAGGTGGGGAACTTAACTTGCCTGAGAGCAGGACCTGAAATTGGGAAGTATTGTCCCTCTGGAGGACACGGCAGGAAGGGAGGTCACTCAGGGGACTCCTGACGTTGGATGGTCAGTATATGCCCTGTTGCCTGCACTCTTATTTTGCTACGTGGTTTCAGCACACTGTGTATGACAATAATACTACGTTATTTTATAATTGTACTATCTAATATAATGCTCTAATATTCTACATATTCGTGCTACTGTTTGTTAGGGGTAAGGTACTACAAGGCTACGTTTGTCCTTCCTATTATAACGGGAAGCAGCAGCTCTATACTTTTGCTTTTCTATAGCTGCCTTTATCAGGCAAGATTGAGAGAAAAAAAGGTATCGTTCATCTAATAATAAGCATGTGAGCTTTTAGCAATTACATTTTCTCCCTACTTTGCTCCCAGAAAGTGCCAGGTACCGATACAGAAAGAGATTATGAAAGTAAGTTACATTTTCTCACCAGCCTAATGAGTACAGATACATACAGAGAAAGTGTTCCCTTGGCTAATTATTTAGGCGGCAACCACTCTGCTTGTCTCTGCCATGAAACCAAGAAACAGGAGGAGTACAGTAAATATAGACTGAGGTTGCTGACCAGGAAAATATATCACAGTTGGGTGGTGTAGGCCTCAGAACATGTTATGTGGAAAAAATGCTTTTAGAGCATTGACAGAATCAAATTTAATTAAACTTTGAATAAATTTTCAAGCAGAATTTCTAGTTCATATACTATGTGGCTGGCTGGCTGAATAAAGTTATGTTGTACAATTCTTCCCCCTTGCTTTAGGAGTGATTAAATAGCTGGAAGAATTTGATTGCTTTTGCTTTTGTTATCTGTCTTTACTCAATTCACAAAATTTAGGCTTGGAATATAAATCACTGCCCAGACTGAGAATGAAATCTCCCTTCTCAGAAAGCAAAAATGGCAATTAAATGTTATCTACTGCATTCACACAGTACTAAATATTTGTTTCAGTCCTCTGCAGAATTACTAACTGTAAGCCTCCCTCCTAGACCCCTCCCCTTAGGGGTGTTAGTTCATATAGGCTTGAGAAAATCAACTCTAAATAGACATAGCTCAACTGCTAGTTAAGAAAATCTAACTTGCTAACTACATAACTGGGACTGGCGATACCTCCTCTTGCACAGAAACAGAGGTACTGCAGAAGTATTCTCAGTCTTGTCCAGTCTGCTTAAACAGCCCTGAAATTTCACTTAAAGAATTCAAGGGGAATTTCAAGCATACTTTACTGAAAGGGAGGTACATTTTTTCCTTGAATTATCAAAAATAACTAAGCTAAGAACTTTGATACTTTGGGGCAGGTCTGGAGAGAAGATGCCCCAGTTTCATGCTCTCTCTGTCCTGTCGCCTTCCAAAAAAATATGGTTTGAGTGCTTATTTTCTTCCTGGCATGGAGCACAAGCAGCTATTACTCAATAACGGAGAAGTTGTCTCAGTCCTACGAAAGCCATAGGCCTCATATCTTGAGAGCCATCTACTGGCACCTTATCTATTATCCACATATTATAGATCCACACACCCTTCTCAGTTACAGAGCTGACACACGGCAGATTTTAAATCTTCCTGCTGTGATATAAAGAAGAACTATTTAAAGCAGTCTAAGCTCATCAATCATCTGCAGGGGATCTCTTGGAGACCTTATACCGCGGACCCCTCCGTGCCCTGCCCGCAGGCCTACAGCGGGGCGGTGGCTAATGCAGGACATGGCACTGCAGAGAACTGTTCATACCTGCCGTGTATGTCTCCTGCACAGCGATTAATAGTTATCGCCTCGCTCCAAAGTTGTGGCACATCTTAGGAAGCAAAGTTAAAACAAGCGGCGAGGCTGTATCCTGGGCAGAGCGTGCCGTTTCCATAGGAAGCGAATGCTTTTGCTGGTCGTATCCTGCTGCTTCCCAGCACCCCGATGAGGCCCTCGCCTAGGACTGCAGCAGGAGGGGGGTGGGCGCTCCACGGAGCCAGCTGGTTGTGCCAGGAGGTCGCGCTTCTTCCAGAAGCATGGGACCACTGGATAGCAGGGTGCGCGCTATGTCTCGAGACATGACAGGAGAGAGGGGCTGAGACGAGTGGGGTCAGCAAAGACACTGATCGTTGGAGAGGAAGAAAGCAGTTGAGAGGTTGTGGAGAGGGATGGCTAATGTTGCGGGCATCACAAGTGCAAAGACATCTCGCTCACCTTCAGTTTGAGTCTTCCAGTATTAGTAGATGCAGAAGCCAGTCTTATTTTCATGTGTTGGGCAGTGGATGCCCGGGATACCTTCTGTTCATGTGTGTCACAGACCTATGAAAAATGACTCTGTGCCACCATTTTCAGAGTAGATAGGAGTGGTATTTAGGACTGCACTCTGCCTTTAATTCCTCTTTCTTTAAATGGAAGCTGTTAAACTTTCCATCTAAGGCAGCAAGGGTCTCTTTATTATTGCAGAGCTTTACTTGATGTACTTGACAAGTATTTTTTTTTTAAGTTACCATTTATATGTATCACTTGACATCAATGTTTTAGCTAGTGAAGCAACTTCATTTACATTTTTTACTGTTTTGAGTTGGTATGCCGTCAAATAATTTCTAAATAATAGTTACTTTTGCCTGACTGATCATAAAAAAATGTTTCTATCACACACAAGCAATGACATTTTGAATAAAAAATTAATTACATGATAGGGAGTGAAATGTTTTTAGGTTTCAACAATGTTTTTCTGTATTGCTGTTTTGTTTCATTTAAGGTAAAGTTAAATATATGATTGATAGCTTGCAAATCAGGTGGGAGATTAGTGTGGCCTGATAAAAATACTGTACCTGGATAATTAATTGGTGCAATACATTAAAAGGGAAACAATATTAGCTTTTCTTGGATTATCTCTGTGCTAACTGTTGGTAGTCTGTTGTATACAACATCAGTATCAACAAAACATCCCTTTCAGATCCTTAGATAGAAAATGCCAAATTATCTGTTTTTCAGGACCATATCTCTTCTGCGCCTCTCCCTTCTCAGGTACAGAATGTGGTTTCATAATACCTAAATCATGAATGTTTATGCACATGTGCGTGGGTATGTATGTGTGTGAAAGATGTGTAAAATATTTATTCCGATCCTTGTAAGAATCCTTGCTCTTACACAAATCCTTCAAGAGTCTTAGCATGTTTTCTGTTATACTTAATTTTCGTTGATGCCCCATTCCCAAGAACAGTAAGAAATACTCCCACAACCTTCACTCTCTGGCCTGAGACAGGCCAGACGAAGGCTGCCCATCATCAGCCTTTCACTGCTTAGCGCACGGGACCACACCAGTGCTCTGGCATAGTCACTTTGGTACGATGCCATGACAGAGTAGCTGAGCTGAAGTCTGCATGCATGGTATTTGCCTGGGACATACAAGTGCCCTTTGTCCCCAAAACCCTTGTGTGTGACAGGGAACGGTGTCTTTGGGTGCATGCTCTGGCACCCACACCGTGTGCTCAGTTACTGTGGCAGGGACGCTCCATCCGGATGCTCCAAGCTAGATCTCCATCCATATGCAAAAGGAAAGCATGGGCAGGCTGTTATCTGTTAGAATGATTTAGCAATATATCAGGAGACATGGAGCAGGGCTTACAGATATGGGCTGGCACAAGGTGCTGAATACGAAATGATTGTTTATTGTTTCATAATGCATGAAGTAGGAGTATCAAATGATGGTAGCAGGTGCCAAGTTTAAGAAAGTTATCTTTTCACACAGTGTGTGAAGCTCATGACCACAGGTCCTCCTGGCTGCCATATGTTTGTGTGGTTCATGGGAAATTCATGGAAAGAAAATCTCCCAGGAGCTATTAACCACAGAGATACTAGCTCTTGGTCCCGAGCAGTCCCAGCCTCCAGGTGCCTGGAAGAAGGAAACAGCACTGTAACCTTCCTTTGATGTCCCACTCTTAGCTACACATCAGAGGACCCATACGAGGTATTTCAGCACAGTGTGTAGTGTCTTCCATGGGCTTTCAGCAATGCTGCCTCTCTCGTGTGAAAGGGCACTCTTCCTTCTGTGGTTGGGCCCTCTGTCCTCTGCAGACAGACACAGTTCAGGTGTTTCTGTTGACAGCACTGCCAGATGGAGGCAGGAGTGGATAAGTCAGGCTGCTTGGGATTTATTCACTTAAACTGTTCGTTCCCTTTGGTGATCTGCCAGGAATCGTATCTAGGTAGAAGGATACAATACGATTGGTTGGGTTGGAGCGGAATGTAACTTCTGCAAGATCCACCTTCGTAGAATGTAAGCCTAAAAGTTGACTGAGAAACATCATTTGAAAATGCTGGTTTACGTTTCCAGGATGTTTTGCATTGAAACAGTTTTATTGTCTGCTATGGAAAAAAAGCAACCCCTACAATTCCAATGAGGTAGTTAGAAACACCAGTGGTATGTTAAGGCTGTGCTCACTCTTTCACGTTATAACATTTTCATGCTCTTTGTCTTGAAAACAACTCTGGGCAACAGACCCCAAAGATAGAGAAGGGAAATAAGAGAGGGATGTTACACTGCATCAGGCAGAAGAAATAGTTTGCATCACCAAGAAACTGATGTTACACAGAAGTGACATCAGTGAATCGCTGCTGTGGGGTTTCTCCTTGCAGGCCCCAGTTCTGCATCTCTATTCAGTGCTGCACTGGGAAGACAGCTGCAAAAACAAAGCTCAAGCATCTCTACAACAGTAAAGGTCCCTACCACCACCACCTTTTTTCTGTACCCAACTCTTTGAAGAGATGTCAAGCCACTCAATCCATTGTAGTGCAGTCTGTCCTGGGAGATGGAGGTGATTCCTACTGCTGGTAGCAAAATGTCCAGTGCTACAAAGGTGCTTGTAAAAGCAAAGCTCTTTGTAAATCAATCACGAAATAAGACTGTTAAGTTGGCTAACCCTGGTAGTAAACCAGAGTTATGAATTTCTTTTCCCTTGAAGATGTGTTGTTGCTCTTCAGGAATAAACACTGCTGAATAACCATGACTTTATATAAATAATACACTCCCTCCTACAAGCTTCATGAAATGTTAAAACTCCAGAATGGACTATAAACGGATACATAAATCTTTAGGATCCATGCATTTCAATACATCTATTTAAAACTGAAGGTAAAAGTATCACAGTATTTATTCGCATTTTCCATGCCCTTTGTGCAATTTTTTCTGACATCAATTTCATGTGTGGAGCAGCACAAAATAGTGTTCCAGTATATATTGCAATACTTTGTTCTGTTTCTTGGCATGTGCCGGCACATTCAGTTGAAAGTAAAGCATAATACAAGACAGCTTTTTTGGCATAACAGGTCACCAAAGTAGTGGAATGTTTCAGTCAAAACTCAAAGTGTGAGACACATTGCTGAAAGGCAAGTTGTCTTTCAGGAAAAGCTGAGACCTTTCTTCATCTTTATACATGAGAAGTCTTGCTCTGAAGCAGTTAATTACAATGAAAAATACAGCGCACTTTTCTCCTAACTGGCCATGAATTGTACTTGGATTACACACTAGTTCAAGTGAAGAGTGAGAGCCATATTTCTCTCACAAGTAAGGGGAAAAAAAGTCTGACAGTATGTAGATGAATATAATCTGCTTGTTGTTTATAGACCCAAAGGATCCCTCAGAACATTAAAAATCCATGTGATATCCAAGAGTGGTATACTTTGCATTGAGATATGGGATTTAGCTGAAAGCTGTATAAAATCTGTAAAACTGCAAGTAGCCAAAGAGTACCTACTGCCTGTGTGTTCAAGTGAAGCCATGTGTACTTTTCCTGAGCACATAAAAAATAGATGATCATAAAATCTGCTGGAGATTCACAAACTTCTGACAGGAACATGTGTGTAGGCTAAGGCTGCCAACTTTTGGTCAAGCCAGGCCCGAAAATACACAAATCTGAAACAGGCATTGTTCTTCCGTGGGGGGAGAACCTCCAGCTTCATACTTGGCAAGTCCATACAGGTTGTGTCTTCTGCTGGAGCAAGCAGCATCCTTTCCTTCTGGGCTGGGTCTTCTAAGTGGCAACTGGCCTCCCAAGCCTTTTCTGGTGTGGTCTTTGGAGTCAGACCTGCTCTTTTAGCAAGAATTGCCATTAGAAAGAGGTGACCCCTCCACTCCCTTCTTTTTAGTACTGGGTAGGACCTTATTTGGTCATTTAATCTCTTCTAAATAGATTTTTTTTTTTCCCCCTACTTCTTTTTTTCCCCCTAGGAATTAACATTGATGGTGGCATCTTGCTCATGAATGTGGTGTGGCTCACATGCTCTCAAAAATTGTGCAGAGTGGATTTTATATATTTTTTTAATTCTGTACATGCATGTTTCATAAACCTGTTGCAATATGGTGTCAGCGGTGAGGAGGCTAACTTACATGTCCCTTGGACATCTGGTAGGATTTGTCCTTAGCGGCTGTGGAACCTTATCCTGTACTTCTAGCGCTGACTTGAGGAAAACATTGTTGATAGATACTAGCTGGGCCGTAAGAAGCCTTTTTTCATCGGTATTTTTGACCGAGGTCACCTTCCTAGGGCCTCTAGAGAGCGTCTTAAAGATAAGGATCCATGAACCCAGCTTTGTGGTCTTTGGGCAGGCAGAGCAGAAAGAGAGCGGGTGTTGTGTACCCATAACTTGCATTGCTGAGGAGGTTTTGCTATACTTGTCTGTACCATTTGGCTTCTCCCAAGTTCTGGGAAACTTTTTGGAAACTGCAGGCTTCCAAGAGCAGCACAGCCAAGATATAATACAAGTGTGAATAACTAAGGTTGCATAATTTGCCGCTAGCACACCATCTCCTAGCCAAGCACAGCAACAGAAGGCATTACTCACAGACGTGGCTACGTGGGACTGGGATCAGGTGCAGTCTGGCCCCAGGGCTCAGCTGCCAGCTACTGCTGCCCGGCGCAGAACACAGCCAGGGCAGAGCCTGCCCTTGCTTTGAGGCTTTCAGAGCACCTGAAGCATCTCAACTGGCTGCTTTTCATCTGGGAGCTGATCTCCTCTGAGCATCGGTACATGTGACATGACCATGTGTATTGGATAAAACTATCAGCCTCAGTGATATTGAAATATCATGACCATGTGTATTGGATAGATAGCCGTATCAGCTGCCTTTGAGGCCTTTCATCTGCCTATTTCTTGTAACGTAAGCATCTTAAAATTGGCACAAGCCTCAGAAAAGCTCTGCAAGTAATGGGTTTACTACTCCAGATGTAGCTTCCCCCCATCACATCCTAGAAGAGCCCTTCCAAGAAGGATTCAGATAGCTTATCTGGTGCTGGAGCTAAACACGTAACCACAGGGAGCTGTACCAATGGCTGTTGGTCTTTGGTGCTTGGTTTGGACATGGAGAATGGGAAGCCAGGGCACACATGCCGTGACCTCAGTATCTCACTGACAAGATGCTGGTTGCAATTTGTACATAATGTTAGCATAATGCTGCCTGCGTGGTGGTGAACCCACCACATGGTTTACAAGGAGTAGGTTTTATGTAGCAGTGAGAGGGGATGGGAACATCAGGGAGTACAAGAATGCAGGTGTCAACTAGCCTAAGTGTCGAAGTATAGCTGGGAATAACGTGTAACTGAGAGGTTGTGTGTGCAGTGTTGCATTAACAGGGCAGAAGAATGTATGCTCTGGAGCCAGGAACTACATGAAAAAATGATTGTATCTCAGTCTCTATAATTCAAAGGAGATTGCTAGAGAGAGTAATGGAGAAATGGGGCTCGTGGGTCTAGCTTGGAACACTGACAGATGTATTTTTATCATAAAAATGTTTTTATAAGTAAAGTTTTCATATCAACAAGGAAAATCTTTTTTAAAGAAAATACCAGTGGTAGTCACAGCAAAAACCGTAATACTGTGCCTTAAGCAGATTGCCCTTCAGACAGTTTCAGGTTCATAGTTCAAGCATCACATTGTGACAATTACAGGACCTCTGATGGAGCTTCCATATTCCAAAGTCAGAAAACAAGCACAAAAATAGAGGGACTCCTTTCTCTTCCCTGGCAGTGCCTGTTGTCTGAGTGGCTGAAAATAAAGCAGGGTAAATATAAGTCAGAACCATGTGCCTGAGATTCAGTCGCTGCGGTGCTATACGGCACTCTGGGGAGAACACGGGCCGTAGCTGGGCTTCTGCTGCTGTATTTAATGATACTCTGTGAATGCCAGATACACTGGCGGTATCATCTTGGGTGTGAGTTATAGTGACAGGAAAGATGGATCAGAGAGGGTCTCGCTGCAAGACTGGGAAAACCTGTTTCATTCCCTGTATCATCTGGTTAAAATGGTGCAAAAATAAGGAGGCCAGTGGTACCTTTCTGAACTGCAGCTATGTGGAAAGAAGGGGGTTTGGGGTGGAGGAAGGGAGGAAGAGGGTGCAGGAGAAGAAGAAATAGAGAATAAGAATAGAAACCGTAGGCTTGTGGTAATTGCAACCAGGGTAAAATAGAGCAGTGAGACCACATAGAGGAACCCAGGGGATTGGGAAGAAGAAACAAGGGGGGAGCAAGAAGAAAGGAAGAGAGCGAGCAGGACATTCCCCTGGTGAGGCTGTGTGACTGTGCTACCTGGCCAGCCGTGACATTTTTTATTTTTAAGCACCTCAGTGATCAGCCAAGCAGAGAGCTGAGCTTCAGCAAGCAGCAAATAATGAATATGAGAAAGAAGAAACAAGTTGAAAACAAAAAGGAAGAGGTGAGAGGGGAAATAGAAAAAATATAATAGTAAATGGAATAACAGAATGGCACAAAATAAAAAAAAGAAGAGCTAAAGGGAAAGAAAAAAACCCCTAATCTGGCACCAGGTGCTCAGCTGGCAGATGCTCTGTAAGCCCACAGAAGATGAAGGATAAGATTCCGTGCAACCACTAGCAGGCAGTAAAAATTAATATTTCCTTTCTGCTAGGTGCTGCTTAGGGCTTGATTAGTCAATAGGAAACAGTAGGCAGAGGGATTTGTGTGGATCTTCATCAGAGCCTTAGCACATACTGGAATGTGCAGGTTGATACCCTGTTAATTGTAGCAAAGGCTTCTGGAGTGCGGGTGGGTACTAAGGTCAATGCAGACCGCGGCAGGCGGGCAGGGCAGGGACCAGCCGTGTCACTGTGGGGCAGAAAGGAGGCAGAAGCAAACCTGTCGCGAAGCCAGAACAGAATGATAAGGGCATAAAATGTTCCTCGGCTCTGGCGTACCAAGTCCGCTTTATGACGGGATCCCGAGCAGCGGTACTGTTGTCTGGATTTGCGTAGAGCCCTCAAAGTGCGGTTCCATCAAATAATGTCAGCCGGTGTTTTTAACAAGCGAGTCCTAAATCTTTACCTTAGGGGTCGCAAAGGAGGTCACGCGTTTGGGAAAAGCAAACTTCCAGCAGGGCCCCTCCTCCCATTCATTCGGGGGTCTCCAGGCCCGCCCGCAGCGGCCCCCCTCAGGGCTCGCCCCTGCCTC
>JAVJGJ010000061.1:3453299-3473020 GCA_035590215.1 Microhierax caerulescens
AAAAAAAAAAAAAACAAAAAAAAAAGCCAGCCACAAATACTTCACATGGAGATAAACGCTTCTAACCTGTAGAGTAAATCTGTATCTGAACCTCTTAGAGTTACTTATGGATTCGGGTTGGAAAGCCACAATGCGCTCTAGATCCTTTGCTCTAAGGTGCTTTTTTTTTTTTTTTTTTTTTCTTCTGGATATCTTGATGACAGGTGCTTCCGGACTAAAATTTTCCTTATATTGTTCAGAAGGATTTTATTGGATTCTTTTTTTATTTAAAAACAATACCATGAGCCGGTTTTTGACTTGACAATAGTACATATGAAGTGAAAGATTTTGTTTTTTTGGAAGACATTCATTCTTACTACTTGAAAGCAGCAGATTTAACAGGCATGTGGTAGTGCTGGGCAGCCTTCAACAGGATTTTTCTATGGATTTTTTTGTGCCTGTCCACCTACCATCTACCTGAGGTTAAGTGCCTTCTTTCCATCTCAACTCCTGTGTGTTTGTAGGTTAAAAGAGATCCTCTCAATTTCACTGGGCAGTCGGGCGGTTGTGTTAAAGCTAAACCTGCTTTACAGAGGTCAGCTACATGGAGAACAATCTGCAGTTTGTCACAGTCTCAAGCCAGTGCCAGGGCAGACAAAAAAAGTACCCTAATTTGGAAGTAACGCTGAGAAAATCTATCAGTAATTTATGCATTGGAAAGAATATCTGAAGTCATTTTCTAGAGCATTATAGTTATTTGAAAACAATTATAAACATAGAACACAAGAAGGTTCAACGTTGATAAAGAAATGGAAGAAACCTCTACACATAGCAGCCTGGATATTCACTGTGCTGCTTCATATTTCCCTGTCTTCATCCTGAGGTCTTCCTGCTTCATTGCTTTTCACCTCAATTCATAGGAAGGAGAGATTTTTGCTTTGTTCAAACTAAGGAATTGGGCAGCTGCTAGGGGCAGGAAAAATGGTGGCATAAACAGTCTTTCATCCTATTTCGTAAGACATTTCAGAAGTCTCTTCTTTCTTGAAGAGATTACTTGTGCAAGCTATGCAATTAGGAATATGCACCCCCACTTGTCTTAGATGATACCCAGTGGTGAGGCGTATAATCTTAATTTTCTCCCCCTCCCTTAAAAGCGCTGTGACTTCAGGATCAGGGCCTTGGGAAGTCACCTCTGCTGGTTCTGTGTTTAATGGCTTTGTAGAACTCACTGATGAAACGCTGTTAATTTGAAGAGATGTAGCGGGAACGGCAGATCCTGAGCAGACTCTGATCTGACAGCAGGTGAACAGCAATGGGAGCTGTCAGGTTGTGCAGGTTGCTCAGGTCAGGTTAAATTAGTGCCCAGCTACTTGTACAGTGGTAGTAGGTGCTAGCGTATACGATGCAAGTGTCACTGTGTAAACCTCTGCAAATTCCAGCCTTAAAGTAATGGCCCTGAGAAGTAATTTAACCATGTCACTTGTCAAATGACAGTGTCTCAGAGTGGGGCAGGCGATGAAAATTCTTTGTGGTTTTTAGGACTTCGTGTCACTTTTAGTGCCATTTGTAAGGGGTTAGACTGGTTCAGCTTGATGTCAGCTGAGCTTATAAGCATGTTGGAAGTTCCAGCAACCCTTTGTCACCTCCAACGAGGGGGAAAAAGTGGTTATGCAGGTGCCATCAACCTGCGGAGAGAAAAGTAAGCATACTGTCACGATCGTGTATGAACATAAAGAGGAGAGGGAGAGCCGTGGCCTGGTGATCAGCCTTTGGGAAGACTGCTCAGGGACGTGTGCTGGAAAGCAATACAGTGAGGCACAGCAGGAAAAAACAATAGCGAGGGAGAGAAAGCTCTTCCCTCAACTCATCCCCCTTGCTATGGTTGCACTGTTATTGTCTGGAAAGACTTGGTGCCAGAGGGCTTCATAAAAGACAGCAATCCTGAAAATGTGGTGGAGAAGGCGATGTTCCGGAACTTCCCTTCCTTTAAGGTGAGCTGTCGCGGAAGGCTGCTGCAGCACGGCTCGTAGCAGTAGCAGCCAGTTATGCCATAAACACCATGGAGACAACGGTTGTGTTTTACCAGAGGCAGCCAGCAGATGCTTTGTGCAAACCTTAGTCTGCTGCTGGCCAGATTAATTTTTTGGTATGTTTTACATTGCGTTGTCTTTAAACAAGTACATTTAGAATACTAATCCTTTGCTAGCTTGAGTTTCTTCAAAGTGCTCAACAAAGATTCCTCTCAGTTTGAGGGAAGGGTGAAATTTGCGCTTTATAAAAGCTCCCGTTGTAACCACCAATTCGCTATATAGTTTACAGGCGTTGTAGAGGATTAGCTACGGAGCACTCCAGAGGTGCTCTTCACTTGTCATCCTACAGCTGACAATGTCAGTTGAGGGAGAAGAGTGTAGGTAAGAAATGCAAATAAGCCAAAGAGAGTGAAAACATTGCTTTCTCCCTTGGCTTGTCTTTCGAAAGCAGAAGGGAGGATTTCTGAGCCTTTAAACCTGCCCATGACGGAAAGCATGTCAGTGGGTGTTGCAGAACATTTGGCTACTAGCGTCTCCTCTGCAGAAGTAAGTCATTCTGGGTAGGAAAACCTGCGCCTCTGCTTTTATGCTCAGAATAGTAATATTGTAAAAAATTCAAGCTTTCAAGCCAACCACAGTATCCTTGTGATGAAAAGAAGAGAAAGGTCACTGAAGCTTGTCCTTGATGAGAAACAATCCCAAGTGACGTTCGGAAAACTGAAACGGTAAACTAAGCCGTGCTCACGTGTGGCAAACACGACCAAGCTTTTCGCTCATTTCGACTGCTTCTGGACAATTCTTTTCAACTAGAGCTAGTCTTCAGCTAGACTTAATTGAGAAGCCGGTCTTGCTAATGAATTTGTATGAGTTTACTGGCCCTGGCAGTTTTCACTGTAATGCACTCAGTATATTATATTAAAAATGTATATCACAACTGAAGCAGTTTTGTAAAACAAGCTTTAATGCAGCATCTGCTTATTTGTGCCTTGGGGATCTGAGACAACAGCAAACTGCTTACTGCTTGAGAAATCAGCACAGCACCACAGGCGTTGCTCTGGTGTTAGAAGTCAGGGCAGTGCCTTAATCTGGATGCGGATCAAATTGTTGTGTTGATAATTAGAAGACAATAAGCCTGCATGAAATTGAACCAAGATATATTAAAATCAGGTAGTAATTTTCCTTAATGCTGACTGGAAGAAAGCCATGTCAGAAGGTAACCAGAATGCATTATTGTTTGCCATTATAAAAAGGTCCATTTAAATAGCTCTCTGTCACCTAGGGCTATTTAACCTTTTGTAGGTATGAGCATTACAAGGGAGCCTAATGCATATTTTGTTTGCGTTATTGTGCATAAATGCATGCCCACAATTTTTATGTTCTTATGTGCATATTCATCATGAATCAGACTGGGGTCAGTGTATTTCCAAATCATGTCGCTGGTGATAGCCAGGAGCAGCTGTTCCCCAAGAAGGTGAAAGAAGCTTCATCCTTGAGCTACCCTAGTGGGAAATCGCTTGCTAAAACCTACCAACAAATGCTTGGTGTGTGTGCCGAGATGGGAGTGTGAATGTGAACGTGAAGGGTCTTGTATAAAAAAAATGTGTTCGGATGTGAGAATCAGCTGTGAATAGGCCTAAACGGTGGGGTGAGGCAATGTGATAATGAGCTTAATAGTGATCCCTTTGCTGGAATGAAACCTGTCTCCCTGGATGTCCTCTTTTCCTGGGATTCTGAAAGCTAACCTCAGCTCCTTCGGGATGTGAAGGACCCTTCCCACTGCTGGCTCTTATTTTGTTTGCCTCTGTCTGCTTCTTTCAGCTTCAGCTCCCTTGTAAAAGGGATTGTCACTTTAGGGAAGCACTTGTATGCTCCAGCACATTTTCTTTCCTAGCATTTCAACTTGTCTATTTCCTCCCTGTGCTTTTTGTACGCTATTTTTATGCCAATAGGACATGGTTAGTTTTATTTATAAGGAATACTGTTACTACTTGTTAGGGGATTGACTGCAGTGCGTTCCCATAACCTGAGATCACTGGCTGCAGTTTGCTGCAATTTTTAATAACGCTTCCTTCAAAACAGATGAACTCCTATGCTTGTGTTGACCAGTAACTAAAAGGAAGAAAGTAAGGCAGCAATTGAAAGCTCACGCTTGGTCTGATCATCAGCCTTATGGTGAGTTTCATTAGGAAATCATCATTTGGACAAAATGGGGCAGAGCTGAATCTCAGCTGGTCCTGGGTAACTTCACAAACGTCAGCTTTTTGGTGTCTGTGCAGCTCTGACAACAGATGCGCTGCTTATTTACAGACAGATGTAACTGGAATCTCAGACCTACACCTAATTTTGCACTGCCACGGTGAACAGTTCGAAAAAAAACCTGTGTGGGCACCTTAGCATTGCTCAGTCGGACAGGAGACACGTGCCACAGAGCTTGGTCTCCCTCAGCCAGTGGTGCCAAAGTAATGGAAAGAAAAGAAGAGACTTCCCACTGACCTCTCCTCTTCTCAGCTCCAGAGCACCACTTTAAGTGGTGGGAGCAATACAGGGCAGAGTATTAAGAGAACGTGGCATTTCTCTTTGCATTTATGGTGTTTATTCAGCTATGAAAAATACCAGCAGAAGCCCTTGCTGAGACTGAAGGTGGTACTGTGCTGTGCACCTAAGCAGAATAGGGAAGATTTTTTAGCCCCCATCCATGCAGAGCAGTCTGGGTGCAGGTTAATAGACAGGACCAGTGACGTTGATTGGAGACTTGTAACTCAAAAGAGTATAAAGGGTGAATCTGGTGGTGTAGCTCTGCCTGGAACCTCAGAGCTCACATAATCCATCTGCCCAGCCGTAGAGGTATGTAGGCGTTCGGTGCTCTCCCTGATCTAGCAGTGCAGAAAGTGGTACAAGCGATCTGGAACCTGGATCCTTGAAGCCTGATGCCCCAGGAAATGCCTTTGTTTCTGAATTGTGTGCCTCAAAATAGTTACTCAAGTGCTTACACATCATTTATCAGGTGCTTATACAGCAGATGAATTCCTAAAAATGTGTTAAATGTTTTTCATCCATAATCTCTTGAAAAGAAGCTTGAAGTAGCCTCCTCGGAGTCAATGGCTTCTGCCATTCCTCAGGGGGTTCTGGATTCAAATAAAACCAGCGCCTTGTGCCTTCTGTGTAAAGGCATTTAAATGGCTGATCCTTTCCTGCTTTGCTCTTTTGGAAGCTGGCTTTCTTTAATATAAGGGGAAAGACTGGGGGTTTTGTGGTTATTGCTTAGACCAGTAACAGGAGGAGAGAAGAGCTGTGTCAGTGTTTGTGTATGTAGCACATCATATATGGACATACACTACATAAGACCATGTTACTTATATTAAAAAAAAAATTAAAAATAACTGGTTACTTTAATTTTAAAGCAATGGAAAGCAGGATTGTTTCTTTTTTTCAGTTTTTTGGGGGTTTTTGTTTTTTTTTTTTCTTTAAGGGCTGCAGTAGGCACAGACTGTGAAAACCCACATTATTAAAATTGACAATCACAATAATGCTCTGAAATCCACAGGAAGAGGCTCTGATGATTGAAAAGCCAAGGAAATCATTAGCAGTCAAGGGCAGACAGGGATCCTAAAGGGATTCCAGCTTGTAGAGAAGAAATAATACACCAGGAAGTAACAAATGGAATTAATTGGTTCTTCAAGTAGAACAGTTACAGGAGGAAGGAGGATTATACATATGTATTATTATTTAAATAATGTGAATGAATAGAGGACTCCAGACCTACGGGTACCACACAAACACTACCGAGAGACCCTGGGCTGCTGAAATGATCTGCATTACCACTGGGCAGGGAAGGAGGAGAATAAGGTACAGCAGCTCCACTTGAACTTATTTCAGCTCCTGATGAATTTGTTAAAATGTTAAACCTTCAGGTTTTAAAATCCCATTTTTGAACACTGAAAAGTTCCATTTGTTTTTCATTTGTTTATTCATGGGTGCTTGGTTGCTCTGAAATTGCAGCTCCAGAGCTGGAATTCTGCAAGCCTGATATTTAAGTGGCAGCTTCAGTTGTATGTAATTTTCTTCTTCAGTTCTTTGTGGAGTGCTTTAGTGTCCTGTTACGCAGTGACTGTACTGCAAACTGGAGCTGTCTGCGTACCATGGGTTGCAGTCCTCCTGCATTTCATCCCTGGCTCTAGGCAGGAGTTCTGCCTGGGAAGTTCGTAAGATTTGAGAGATGTTTGTAGTTGGCTGTGTGCCCTTTAAGCACAGAGATATTGGGTAAACATAAAATACTGTTCTAATTGTGAAGTGGAAAATCTTCAGCAAATTTTAAGTCAGAAACTTGTCATAGCAGCTATGCTATTTCCATTAGAGGAAATCCCTATAGCATCTTCCAAACAGACTCCATGTGTTTCTCCTAAAAGGCATAAACCAACTTTTTGCTTTTCCCAGCTCTTATAATTATCAGGGATAAAAACGTTCAGGATTTCAACAAGCCTTTCTGCTGGAGTGCAGATGTGATTCTTGGTGACTCAAACGTTTCCCAGAACTTAGTTACCCTCTGTGTAATTATTCCAAAGAATTATCTTCCCAAAACTGGAAGAAAAAAACATGTAATTACAACTGCGATATTAACATACTTAATGTCTGCCTAGTGTCTGAGCATCAAGTCAGAGGCTGTATTTTCAAGCAATATACACACTGTAAGCGAAATGAATTGGGCCATGCAATTTCTCGAACAAAGATGCTAAATATATAAGCCCCTCATCATTTATGCCGTGATTGGCCATGGAACTTGAAGAGAAACTGAGGAAAGTAATGTTTCTTTCTAATTACTCTTTCTCTACCCTCGTTCTCCTTTACATATCGATCCTGCTGTTTTGTCAAGCGCAGCAATCTCGGCTCATCTCGCCGTGGGCTGCCGAGGTCCTGCCCCGCATTTCGCTGGCTTTGCTGTTTTCCCAGCCCCGCGCTGTGCGCTTGCAGCATGGCACCCCGCAGAAAACCACCGCTGCGGCCGTAGCTCCATCCTCTGCTGACTGTTGCAGTCAAGTGGCTCAGCACAGGGCTGGGCACGGGCCAGAAGCGCCTTGGGGAAGGGGCTGGGGGGGCAGCTGCCCTCTCTCCCCGGCAGGAGGATGGATGGGGAGCGGGAGAGGGTGGGTGAGCCTGTGTCTGCTGCTGCGCTGCGCAGAGCGCTCTGCAGGCACCGTGGCCATCGGTCCCGCTGATCTCTCTTCCCTACGGAAGAATTGGCTTTGTAAGCAGAGCGAGTGTTGCACCCACCACCCCCGAACTGTTGTGGAAAATGGGGAGCAGGAGGTGGCTCAAGCCAGAGGTATATGTTTTAGCAACAGCAGTGGAAGAAGAGGTGGCTGTTAAAAGCTCTAGAGACACATTTTGTTTAAGGGGTTAGTTAAATAGAACCCCTAGAGCCTTAGATAAAGTCAGGTTGCGTAAAATGTGCATCATTTATGAGTTCTGGGTTGTTTTTTTTTTAAATATAGCACCTGGCTGAACTCTCTCTTTTTTTCTGGAGAACTTTGTTTTGTGCTTTATACTTCTTAGTAGCTAATTTGACTCCACCAATTTAAAGAATGAATTTTCAGTTCGCTACGCCTGATTAAATCTTGCTGTACTTTTGTTCGCAAGGAGCTGTGAGAGCTGGAGCGAGTGGAAAGGAAGGCAGCATGTTCATATATGTGATAGAAAATGTAACTTGAAGCACGGTGTTACATTTATGTGACAGGACATGCTCATGTGAACCAAATGTGCTGTTTTTATGGCATGTATTAAATGTGAAATCGTAACTGGTGCTACAGCAGTGCCAGAACTCCTGCCAATGTGCCATGTAATTTTATTTTAAGAATGAAAGGTCTTGAATGAGAACCCTGTATTTCCAGCAAATTTATTCCATTTGTCTAGGGTCAGCTATGCCCATAGGTTGTTGCCCTCTTTTTGTTTGATTTCTTCCCTACACGACATTTGATTTCATCTCAGAATATGCGTAGAGAAACCTAGCTGGCTTCTGCAGCTGTACGAGCATGTACAGTGCAAGGGAATGTCCCTTTTGTGTACGGTGTGCTCCACACCTTCAGCCAGTGTCGACTGAGGTCACTGGAGATGTGTCGGTGACTTTGTACGCTCGTAGGTGGTGGACAGTAACCCTTGGCTATGGGATAACCCTTCCCAAAAGCAGAGTGAGAGTTGGGTTGGAACGCGTGCCAAAAATCACGGCACTGTCTACACTGGAGACCTGAGCCAGGGCGCGCTATTAACACGGTGATTAGTCCCAGAGCGTGGTAAGCAGTTTGTGGATGCCTAACTGGAGACATCATGAAGGGACCTGTTTTGCCAGAAAAACTTGAGATTTCAGAGGAGTTGGCTCCTTCAAGTCATCTCGTGCTGTGCCCAGGAGAACGCCTGTCTGGTTTTAAAACGTAGGCATGTCTTTGATCCCCCTTCATCAGAATGAAGTGATTAACGCCAGGAACGGACTGACACTTGAGGAAAGGAGAGTCGTGATGGCCATCACACTCCTGCAGGTCCCCGCCAGCTGCCACCATGGCTGCAGCCTGGGCAGGTCAGGCAGCAGAGGAGCAGCAACAAATCACTGATGTGGCTAATTGGGGTCTGCCGAGTCCAAGTACAGGACAGGATTGCTGGGGACAAAAGGAGGGAATACATAGATGAGCTCAATCAAAATAAGAGTGAAGGGGGGTTTTAATATTTACTTCTGAAATGTTTCCCATCTCTCGTATGCTCACCTAGAGTTCATATTTCTAACAATCCAATACCAAAAAAACCCCGCAAATATAACTCATGATTTCAGAGAAATCATACATAATCATCCATAAGTACAATAAAAATTGTAATTGTAACTAATCCAATTAAAGGTGATTTGTAGTGACTGCAAATTAATTACAGAAATACTGGATTTAAAGGGTGGATTACTATTTGTTTTGATAAGACAAAATGCAAATACCAAGTTAGAATATTTAGTTCACTTAGATCACGCTAAGCTCAATTCTGCTGGATTTACAGAGCCATTTGTTTCTGAAACGAGGGAGAGCATAGTCCCAGCTGAACACACTGAGACAAATATCAAGCTCTTTTCCTTTCAAAGAGTGTATCTGTACGACAGGGTCAGACTTTCTTGATTTTCCTATAATGGAAATCAGATGTGATGTCTGAGGTCAGAACTTGCTGTGATGCATTGGGAAGAAGTATCTCTGTTTTCTTTTTTTTTTTCTTTTTGTTGTTGTTTTGGGTTTTTTTTAGTAGGTTTTAATCTAATTTGCAGTATAGGCTTGCTAGCTTCTGCACAGGGTGCGGCACAAGGAGCTTCTCCGCACACCCTGTTCCTTTTCTCCCGTTCAGTAACAAGCTGAATCATTGCTGGCTTGAGTGATCCTGTCGTGGCCTGACCCCGCAGCTGCTAGGGTGGACACATGGAGAAGTGAAGGAGCGTGTGGCTGTGATCAGGCCGGGCAGCTGGCAGCCCAGCAGGACCAAGGTGCGAGGCAGCGGACACTGGCTGTGCAGCAGCAGCAGCTGTGGTGGTGAGCAGCTGGGGGAAAAGGTCTTCTACTGATGCTGCAGGATGGCAAAATTCATAGGTGCATTGCATCCCTCAGCCCTGAAGCAAAGGTGGGTGCAGGATTAAGCTCGCCAGGGCTTTGCTGGGCAGTGACCTTTGTAAAGGTGTTGGCTGGGGGACACAAAGCAGGTACTGCAGCTCTGCTGCTGCGCCTTCCCGCTCAGAGGGAGCAGGAGGGTATCCTGCGTCCTGCAGGACCGCAACACAGGACGATGAAAGGGCTAGTCTGAGGGCTGCGAGGTTGAAGATGGAAGAAACACTTGTTGGTAAGGTTCAAGTTCTTGGGAAGTCAACAGCTTTATAAAGCCAAGAGGAGCTCTCACATTAAAAAACATGTGTCTTGAGGCTGTGGTGGCGGAGTCTCCGGTTACCAAGTATTGCAACGTAGAAATGGAGTCTTGTTCCAGAGATGTGCACAGGCAATGGCCAGGTGGTTTCTTAGTGGGCATGCCATCTTCTCGCTCCTCATAATTCTTCCCCTGCCTTTTTCTCCTCTCATCAAACCTGTCACTTCGTTTTGACTGTCCATCTGCTTCTTACATGAATGCCACCACCTCACCATCCTGCACGAGGCTTGGACTCGCTTCGTCCTCAAAGCTTTTGCAGCTCTTGGGTCAATCTCTAATTCTGGGCTGTGCAATTGTATTAGCGGATTTTTGCAAGCAGCTAACTGTTTTGGTTGTGTTGTCAAAGGTGATTGACTAAGTATATGGAAATGAGCTTCCTTCCCAGCAGCTCTTGCAGCAAATTAGGTATGGAACAAACTCTGGTTCCCAAGGAAGTCAGAAACTACTGAGCAACCTGTAATCAAGGTTCTCCTAATGTTGTGTTTTAAGTAGACCCATTATCATAGCAATGTCTTCCTGAAAGCATTTAGACTTCATTACCCCATTAGAGAAATTAACATATTTTAGCTGATAAGCTTCTGGCACATTCAAAAACTTGCAATAATGCTGGGTGTTGAAGCTACTCTAAAACATGCTTTCATTAAAGGGGTCTTGTGCCACATAGGAAATACATAAACTGAAAATCCATAATTAAAATGCCACATTATCTTGTTCTAAACTTAGTGTGTCTTGAAATTTAAATATACAGTGCTATCTTTAGAATTTTCTGTCAGAATTTTCCCAATTTTATTAGCATAGCAAAAAAAGAAACTGGGTGTTGGGTTGTTTTCTTTATGTTGGGGTGTTGGTTTTTTTTAAAGACTGGTTTTCAAATGTAACTGTAGTAACTTTTTAATTAAAGTTGGAATAAATCTTTTTAAACCAGTCACTGATTCCAAGAGGCAACTGATCATCATTGTGGTATTCAGAGCAGAGATTGCACAGGAGCGAGTCAGGAAGAAATGACAAGGAGCATCAGCAGGCTCTGTGTGGAGCCACTGTAAGCGTTGTGTCTAATTGCAAAGTCAACAGAGAAGAGCCAGTTTATGCCCATAAATACGGATGTAAGACAGATATAAGGAAGCCTCTTGGGGTTTTTTTGTTTGTTTTTTTGCAAAAATAGCCAAAATTCAGATTTCCAAATGCTTTCATGGTCAGTAGAGTATATAAAGCCAGTTCCTGTGGTGTGGATTCACAGCAGCTCTCTCCTGCAAAGCTCCTTAATGTTGCAAGTACCTCACGGTTTCTAGTGCAGCCTTTCCATCAGTGGGAGCTCCAGTTGGGGTATCTCATCAGAATGAAGCTGCTTATTCTCATGAGGCTTGCAGGGAATTAGTATTCTTTTAAAATCTGATCCAAAAGTTGTGGGAGCCGTGCAGAGAATGTGGGAAAGAGAAAATAAAAAAGTTATTGAGCTTAACAGTGATAGAAATGGCGTGTGATCTTTGGAGGGCAAATGTAACTATAGGAGAGTGGAAAGATTTTTGTATTTGTAGGTACCTGTGGTATTTGTGGTGCAGGGCTGCCCCGCTCGGTTCCAAATCAAATTCAGTGCCTTGATGTTAGGGAGTTTTGAAAGCTCAAGCTGCAGCCCATCCAGAGAACACTGCGTGGGCCCCCGGGGTAAAAGGGAAGGCATCCAAGGAGAGGTGATCAATACAGTGACTTGATTAGCAAAAGGGGGATGCAGAGCATAAGGCTGCATCATTGGACAACTTCTGATTGTAATTACTGTCACCTCTTCCAGGTCATTTCGTGCAAAGGGAGAGATTTCACAAATTTTGCCTTTTGAAATATGCTGGGAGTGTTTAAAATTAAAAAAAAAAAAAAAAAAAAAGGCAAACCAAAAAAACCCACCCCACCCTCATTCCTGCTTCATGCACAGAAATCTTTGACTCATTATCTTTTGCCCATTTCCGTAAGTTAGCTATCGTTCTGCTTTCTAAGGGGGACCGCAACAGCCGCCGGGAAGCATGCAAACACGGTGCTGGCCCATGGGGCACGGAGAAGTCTTACAGGTGCGGGTGAAGGTCTGAGTGCTCATACTGCTTAACGGATCCCGGATAATTGGCTGCCTTATTAGTCAATAAATGACCTTCTGTATGCTTTGAAAAAGTTATACTTTGATCGATTGTAGGCACGTTGTATATTTTTGTGTGTTTGTTTGTTTCTGCTGGTAGGGACCCCCCCCAGCAGCACGGTCAGAGACGATCTAGATGCCATTCCCTGGGCGCAGCTTTCTGATATATTGGCTGAGCTAAACGCAAAAGGAGCAAGTTCCCATTCATCAGACTGAGCTTCAAAAGCATGGCAGGGAGAGAGGGTTGTCTCTGTACTAACGATCTAATACACACTGTTTGTATCAAAACTGTCATAGCAAGGACACTGGTGGGAGTAAGAATGCAGTCAACTCAAAGCTGTGCTTCTGGCGTTATCTGGCACGTTTGCAAAATACATCCTCAAAAATGTAATTATGCTGAATTCACAGAGGTCTTGCGAAAAATGTGTCAAGCTGGATGTTTATTCCGATGGTAAATGAACTCTGACATGCCTCTCTGTGTTGAAATATGATCGTGCGTGGGTGTGCAATGATATGTGTGCATACACACATAGGTATCTCTGCACATGGGATGCAGACAGGATGTGTATGTCAGTGTCTGGGTGCGCATTTATACATCTGCTCTCTCACAGATGCAGCAAAGTGGTGATTAGATGCCAAGGATGGTAAATTTTCACAATAACTTTGTAAGGCCAATCTGTAATTACCCGATATGGTAAATTTTCACAATAACTTTGTCAGGCCAATCTGTAATTATCTGATCCCGTATCTTATATAAGAGTTACCGTGTAGCTTAGGCCTAAATCCTCCTTCCTCCTGTGCTCTGAAAAGTTGGTAAATTCTGTAGTTCAAGGAGTTCAAGTGGGGTTTCGAGGTCATGGGACCCGCCGCTGGGTTATCTGCAGGGGGTGGCAAGGTGTCTTCTGCCAGCACTGCACCGGGCAGGGGACAGCCTGGGGACCTGCTCCTGGGCTGGAGCACAGACCCAGGTACAGGTAGCACGGGCACCAGGGAGTGCTTCCAAATGCCGCCTTTAGCCTTGCCGTGCTTGACTTTTAGCTCAGCGTTTGACTTACTTGGCCCCTGCTAAATTTATAGACGTGGTTATGCCAGGGACCTCTGCTCCAAAAACGCTTATGGGCTGCGCAGAGAAGACAAGCAAACGGGCAAGGAAAAAGTAGTAGCTCTCCTTCCATTTTACTGCTAAAGAACTGAGATGCAAGAGATTAATGGATGTGCCCAAGGTCATATTGGAAAGCTGCAGCAGAGCCAGGCACTGAATCCAGATACTCTGCATCCCAGCTCAGTGCTGTAGCCATATTTTTTTTTCTGCTAGTATTTAAAAGAAATACTGTTCCTGGAGAGTGAAACAAATCAGAAGAATAAGCTGGTAGTGTTCGAATGAGAAAAGGTCATTTGTCCTGTTCCATCACTTTGGTGTCCAAAAATCTAATTACTTCTGGAATTACCTCAATGGCTTTCAGTCAGTGCCTGTCTGTCTTAGGTCATTCTGCACACCTCACCTTGTCAGTTTAAGATGCTTTCTAAAGATTTTTTTTTCCCCCTCTTAATTAAAAAATAATGCTCCTGGCCAAATCTTCTGCACGTGTTTTTCAAACCTTTGCATGAGGCTGAATACTAGTAGAACCAAGCACTTGTACTTCTGACATCTGATGATTGCCGTGTAAGAAGTGAGGCGCTTTTACCCATAATATACCACAGCTTTTCAGAGATTGGAGATGACTTATAAATTACACCATGGAACTTCTTCACCTGCAATTGAAAAGTAATCGCCGTGGTGCTGGGAGGTGCGGGCCATTTAATAACACAGGATTTCTACACTGCTCACTCTCTCACAGCACATTTCAAAATCGGGAGTGACTCTAAATCAGCTTGTTTTAAAAGAATGTGTTTTGGTTCTGTTATTCCCTTGCAGCTTCAGAACCTTTCAGGGTGCATTCATATTTTCAGGGGGGTTTCTCTGCAGTTGGAGTTGGGCAGGACTCCGCCGCCACCCCCAGTCCTTCCCCCACCCACTCCATGAAGTCACTTGTGTGTTTTCTTGGTTCCTGCACCCGAGGCCTCCACAAAACCAGCAGGTATCATACATCTCACAACAGAACCATGACAATAAGCAGTACTCTGCGTATGGCAGGTTATGCTAGCAGCTGACCTGGAAGAAATAGAAAATCAAAAAGAATGTGCTCATTCTCAGTGAATAGCACTTTCAGCCTGAAAGATAGTTGGGATCATTCCCCAAGAGGTCTTCCCCCCTCATCTTTGTAACTCTTCCAATTTGTTTGTATGCTGACCCAGATTCTGGATGACTGATTTTGGATAGGACTATGTGTATACCCCTGAGTTCTCAGGAGAAGCTTTTCCTGGCCTGGCTCCTGACTCACGCTGATCTCTGCGTGAACGCTTACCTAGGGTGGTTACCTGTTCTAACGCCAGAGACACTGGGGTTTCATGGAAGGACTGATTGTTAAACTGAACGGCGTAATTCTTCCCGCTATAGCTCATAAATCTCAAACCACATTCTGCCTTGCCAGCTGTTAATGCCAAGCGAGAGCTTAAGAGGTCCTCCAGCAGCGGGCACGCCGCTGGCCCGTGGCTAGCCGAGGTGGGCTCACCCTCCTCCTGTCGGAGGGTCAGTATGCTGGGGGCCAGCAACTCCGGTCAGGGGCACAGACCGCATTTTGCAAGACACCCAGGTACAGAGAAGAATAAGTCTTTGCCCCCAGAATTTTATAATCTAAGTAGGCCAAATCTCAGTTAATGGCTTGAAAATAATTTTTGCAAAGCTATAATTAGGTTAGATTGTACCTTACCCTCCTTTCTTTCCCCCTTCGATGAATGGAGTCAGTGACCCAAAAGCTTTGCTAGACTCCATCCCTTTGTTTCTATTATTAACAGTGTTTACTTTCTATTTTCCTTAGTGTTGAAAAGGACAAAAGATTTATTTTTTTTGTTCCCCTCAGATGCAATTTGTATGATACTCTCTTTATTTAGCATTAAATGACAATAACCATGCCCATTCTAGGCCCTTTTGAAACTAATGAATCTCCCTCAAATTCTACATGCAATAATGAACTCACTTGGGCAGCAGAGAAAACAGAAGAGTAAAACTGCCTCGTTTCACAGCTTTCCCAAAAATGTACCCTCGTTTTCTTCTCTCCGCTTCCTCTTCTCTCTGCCTTCTCTGGTTTGCAGAGCAGCTTCCCTCGCTCTTTGCGCAGTCTGCTGAACCTGATCAGTGTATTGCAAGCTGATCTTTACCTAAGAGCGTAATTGCAAATTTAACCCAGAGCAAGCTTAAAGTGGCTTCTGAAAGAAGGGAGCAAGGCACTTCTTCAGCTGCACCTTACAGCATTTGTTCAGTCGGGGACACAGAGCAATAAATTCTTCAAAGGAAAAGGTTTGGCTGTTTTCTCAGACTTTTTGCTTGTTTGGTGTTAGGAAATGAGCTTTCATCAAAGATCTTAAAAGCAGTGGGCAAGCCAGTTCAGTGGAGGTTAAGCAGAAAGGAGCGGCAGGTAAAGTCCAGCAATTCTGTACCAGCTTCTGTTGGTGCGAGAGGTCAGAGATCTTTATTGCTCTTATTGCAGAGGAAAGCACCATGGGCTGGGTTTTATAGCACAGTACCCAGCTCACCTGAGCAAAGTAAACACAAAAATCCCTGTCAGCCAGTGAAGCAAAGAGATCCACTCTTTGCAGAACTTTGCGAAGAGTGCCAGACACCAGTTAGCAACCCAATGGGAGCAACGGTGAAATGCTAAAAATGTTGAGGATGGAAGATGTAAGTCAAGGATCGTGGCAGTGCTCTGTTGAGGTGCTCGTATTTGTTGGCAGTTCTGTATCAGATTTACATCAAGTCCCAAACTAGCAAGTCCCAAACTGAATAAAGCTGTGTTACTCTTCATTTGTTTTTTCATGTCAGCAGCTAATACAAGTTACTGTTGACCAAAAGTCCTTCCAGTCACCTGGCAACTTCTACTGCATCACATTAATAATCCTCATAAAGATGTGCAGAGGTGAAGGACCTTTTACTGGTTTCAGACTGAAAGTGTATTTTGAAAGAATAAATGGAATGATTTTGCAGCAGAGTGCCACAGTACCACACCTCAGTCTGCACATCCTTGGGTGAGTTTAGAATTATCCTTGCATTAAGCATAGTTAATGGGTCTCTTTAACGTGCCTGTAAGTCTGCTGCTGTACATACAAAGGATCACGCTTTTCCCCCAACAGGACAAGAGTGCCAATACCAGTTTTGAAACTTCTGGACTTCTCCGTCAGCTTAGTCCTTTACTCAGCATGACCTTTATTATCCATATCTCATTAGAGCCAGAGATTAGCGATTTGTCTTTTGAAAGATCAAAATCATCATTTTTAGATACTGTTTCATATCTGTATATTTATATCATACTCTTTTCCTTGGCATTTTGGTATATGGTATGAGGCATTGGGTTTTAGCTCTAACAATTCTGAGAGGGGAAGAGTGAAACACTAGTAAAATGTCAGCATTATTACGGCTTAAAGAAGAACGTTACAGTGTTAGCAGTCGGAGTGTATGTCTTCTTGTGATGAAGTTAAGTTCCTCTATGAGAAAAGTACAGTTATTTTCATTTTACAGATAAGCAATTGAGATACAGATAAGTATAATACTTTTCCTGAGATCACAGAAGGAGCTTTGAGAGAGCCAGTTCACCCCTCATAAATCTGACCCTGACTAAATGAGCTAATGGAGGATAAAGATTTATGCAAGAATAGAAAAAGTGGAAGTGAATGGATGTGTGTAGGAAAACATCCATAACTGCCCCAGACTGGTGCTTTCAGAAGCATCGCTTTTATACCTAGAACTTGGTTTCTAAGCATTTCCTGCAGTGGAGTAGAAAATGCTTTTGTGCATTAATCCTCTTCCTGGATCAAAATTATGTAGTAATAATTATTACTGGGTTTTGATCATCATAAATGCGGGTGTGTATGTTCATTTTCACATAGGCATAGTGGCAGAATTATCTTTTGCCTGTTGAAGGGATGGTGTGTTGTTAACTAAAAATCACACAGGATCACAGCTCCTTACCTGCTTCTCCCTTGATAACGTGTCACTTTTGATACAATACTCGCGCAAAGGAGATGAGGTGTTACGATCCCCACCTCCTTTGCTCATCGCAGGGCAAAAGGAGGCAGTCGCATTTTCCAGTTGCCTCTAAATGTAGGTGCCTGCAGGGGCAGCTCAGCCTCTGCGGTTACCCCTGCACACACTGGTGAGCGGGTCCCTTCGCCATGCTGGACCCTCCTGGCCAGAGCAAGCGTTGCCCTCCCCTTCCCTGTGCAGACAGCCGTAATTCAGGGTGGGCAGAAGGGATAGTTTGTCCTACGTTGGTCTCCCATGTGGATGGTGTGGGGAAAGTTTTGACCTTCTTGGTGCTGTCAGGAGGTCCATGTGGAGAAGATGCTCAAGGACTTGGTGATGCAGCATGGGATATGATGGGCAGGGCAATATGCATCGACATGGGTTAAAGTCAATTTACTGTATCCATCGGTGGTACCCAGGGAAATTAATTGTAAGTGGAATAGCTGGAACATACCTATTTGTATGGTGCCTGGCACAACAGAGCCACGGACTGCCCTCAAAACACAGCAAGAACCTCCCACGTCACCACTGGCCCTCATGCCTGGGGAGGGCATGTTCCAGCCTTTTTAGTAGTGAAGTATCAGCCTGTAAATCAGGTTAACCAATATTGGATTGTGTATGCAGCAGTTCCCTTTTTCTTGCAACTGATCATAACCAAAGCTGGACAGAAAATAATGTGGTTCATATATTAAGTATGGCATTTTGTGACTGTTCAACACAGTAATTCTTGTAGACGGGTAATATTTGGGCCAAGTGGTAAACCTAAAGACTGACAGGAAAGACCTTTTTTTTCCTTTTAGAAGTTATATTTTTTTAACAAGAACCAAACTTTGTGGTATTTGTTGAGCAAAATGCATGAAAGTTTATTAAGCAAAATAAATAAAGGAAAATCAGAATAATTAATCACACAGCTACAAAAGGAGGAATGAAACAGCTTGGCAAATTGCATTTGCAGCACGGTAAAATGTGTACTGTGTCTACATAAATACTAAATCAGCATTTTTATAGCAATACTGTGTGAAGCCACAAACTAGATATGTGTAAATATTGGGAAGTACGGATATATTTGAATATATGAAGGTAAATACGCTAAACCAAAGTCCAAAATTAGGCAGTCACTTCCTAATAATTATTTGTAAACATACTGTTAATCTTAGAACTCTATTTGATGTTTTAATACTCTGTTCAGTGATGATACATTGCATGTAAGACAGCATTGAAATAATCATTAGTTTGGAAGCTTCTCTTGTTAGCAGGATACCGAGAAGATAAATGATGAATTGTGGTTTCCTGATTCCATCTTTTCGTTGCTCCCCATAGGCCTCGTTCTGTCTCCTCTTGATTTATGCCAGCATCAGAGCTTGATTTCGGTCTGACTGGTCTAGTCTGAGTACAGGCTCATTTTTGGGTCCACATCGGGAACATGAAACCGTTTGGGAGCTGGGGTCTGAGAAAAACCCCGTCTCAACACGCTGGTTTTCCCTTCCGTGGCTCAGAGACTGGCTGTCTCCAGAGGCCCGCTCCGGAGACCATTACAAGCATTGGGGATGCTGGTATTGGCGCAGTGGGCTCAGGCACAGGTATATATTGTCAAGAGAGCAGTAAATAAACGCTTTGGGAAGATGGCTTCTTTCCCAACTGAGCACAGCAAGGGGTGGCACTTGCTGCCAAGTTTTGAGGTTTCATCGTGGGCTCTGTGGTATTTTGAATTTATACACAAGCTTAGGATCCTCTACAATGGGATTTATTGAAGATCTGAGCTTTCTTTGATGGTTTTTAAGGAGATGTTCTTGCCCCTCTGTGGTAGAAAGCAAGCTGGCAATGCAGTCTGGAAACCCGGGGGGGGGGGGAAAGGTGGGCCTTAGCTTTATTATTTTTGATGAAAGACGTTTTTTAAGCTGGTCTCACAGGTCCTGAGTCCTCCCTCATCAGTCTTGAATTCTTGTCCTTGTTCACTGAACCTTTGCTCTGCAGTCACGCTGCTTTGCTTTCTCACTCCTCTTAACAGTGCTGGGCATTAACGTATTTTATCCTCTGTTCAGCCGGTTTACGGTCATCCAAGGTAAGTACAAAGAGTGGAAACACAGAAAGGTCTAAATGAAGCCTGTGGCTAAAACGGGGAAAAGTAGCTGTGGAAAGGCAGCTTCAGGGATTCACTCTAAACATCCAGCTCAACGGAAATGTTTTAATTGCAGATTGGAATCTGATCACAGATGTCCTCTTTCTTTCGGTCTGAACCTTGATAAAGTGCTTTGACATGGACACATTTTGGGAAATAAACGGCAGGTTCCCAGCACAAGGCAGTTGATCCAGCACTGCCCGTGTAGTGGAGGAGCGGCTTATCGCTCACGGCCTCTGCCAGTGCTTTGATTGAGAGAGTACAAAGATGTTGAAGAGCCAGAGGAGGGTGGAACCTGAGCGGGAACTTGCTCCAAGTAGCAGAAGGCATCTCATCAGGCGGAGCTGAGCGCTGAGCTTGCATGGGGTTAGCTCCACTCGCCTTTCCCCTTGAGCAGTTACGTAATAAGTATTAGGGCAAATAACTTTG
>JAVJGJ010000061.1:3473029-3484926 GCA_035590215.1 Microhierax caerulescens
ACACGGTTTATGGAAAATGAACTCATTACTCATGATGATTTAGATGCCACAGAGATTATGATGTTAAGGCTCTTGTTTTAAAGGGTTGTAGACTTTCAACAGAGATCACAAGGAACATCTTGCTTTGGGATTTAACATTTATTCATTCAGTTCATCAAGTACTGATATGCACATAGTACTTTGTTGCAGGCATCACAGTGCTGATAGTAGCCCGAGGTTATGAACAAGGGATCTCTAGACAGTATAGAAAAGGTTGGCCTTGCGTAGTTCCAACCCAGTCATCATGTAATATTTCCTTAGATCTGACTTGCACGTTTTGTACTTTGAACAAAACCATGCAGTGCTTTTGCTCACCTCCCCTGCTTTGTGTTTATAAAGGGCTTTATCAATTGATTCTCGAAGCAGCTGTGAAATGGGTGATTTTTCTTTCCAGTGAGTTTCAGCCATACTGGGTCTGTGATAAAATTACCAGAGCCCGTCTGTTCTGAACACTGAAGCGATCAAAATGAACATGCTACTAATTTTAGCAGCAGTCTTTGAGTTAAAATTATTAAACACCTTCCGTTCCTTAACACATTAACCCAGCCTGGATGTCATTATTGCAGAGTTTGTACAGTAACGAGAGCAGGGCTTCAGCTGAGTTCATAATGTCAGAATTTTACGGGCCCCATTTGGCGGAGGGGAGGGGACATGACAAATACAGTGTAATGTTATCAAAATCAATATCCATTGATTTCAGCAAGGAATAATATTTCCATGTGCATTTTCTTCTCTCTTGCACTCTTCACCCCCACCCCCCACCCCACCTCACCCACCCCACCCCCCGCCCTGCCATCTTGGAAGATTCTATAGGAGGTTTTAAAACCTCACAGAAATGCTATAATTTTTTCCAGAGGAGTGAAAAGTTTAGTGTAAAAATTCAAACTGAAAAGCTGAGTATCATGGGAATTCCTGCATGTGGATCTTCCATCAGGAAAGAAGCTGGTCAAGGTCACCCTTCCTAGATCTCTGCTGATGAGAGCCAGCTGAGCAGCTGCGTGCAGAGGTGGCAGGGACAAAATGGCTCATTGATCCCAGTTCTTTCCACTTCCTGATACATGTCCTCTCTCCCCACTCGCACAACATCCCATGATAGCCATTGCAGGTAATTTCTCTATTTCCCCTTATCCATAGTCAGTTAGATTCGGAAACTGGGATTCCTTGAGCATGGCTAACCAGAGCTCAACACAACACTCCAGTAACAGTATTAATACTTCTCATTTTCTCTGGATGGTGAAAATGTGTTATCCCAGAAATCCTAAGATTTTGTCACCTTTCTCACAGTGGCATCCCAGCCAGATGTCTCCCAGGCTGCCTATCGCTGCCCAGTTACCCCTGTGGTGTTGCTGTATCCTCAGTGTTTCTCAGGACTAGGGGAGTTGCGGTCATTGCTGCTGCCGCCTGAATTTGACTCTGAAGTCTGGATACTCAGATATCACTGAAAGTTACTCAATACTGGAAGTAACTTTCCTCTGGACATCATGGGGAGGTTTTGTGCCCGGATACTGTCCAGCAAATGTTTTAGTGTGCATCTACCACTTTGGCTGGTGGCAAGTAGTTCGCCTGTGTCACTCATCTCCAAGGAGGGGAGGGATGCAGGTCAGGCATAGGGTCATGCATGGGGGTCTCCAGATCTTGTCACATACTTCCCAATAGGTAACACAAACAGTGAACTGTGCTTTGACATGTGCTGTGGCTGTTGCTCGTAGAAGCTTTTTCAGCATTTTGCTGAGTTGGGGTAGAAAGATGGAGATGATGTTGGTTTTTCTAGTGGAGAAACAGATGATAGTTGATGAGCTGGATGGCACCAGGCTTGTTCTCCATTAATGCTCTTTGTAACTGTACTGCACGGTGCCAGGGTCTGCTGTATGCAATGTGTTTTCATTTGTGCTAAGCTGTCTGTTTTTTCTCTCAGAACTCAGCTCTCTATATATTCACAGTAACTATTATCCTGAAAATCTTCGTGAAAGGTTATTGCAGTTGTAAGTTAATTTGATGAAACGGCACTCTTAGTGCAATTATTCATGATAACCATGATCATAGGAATGAAGGAAATACGTGTTGAAAAAATTCATTATAAAACTGGTAAAAGCAATATTGCTTGCATTGTTGCTTAACAGCATTCAATTGCTTTGCGTTGCTTGTTACTTTGAAATCAATGGCCTTGTTCACCATCGGCTTTTTTTCCTCTTTGTGTAAATACAATCTATGTTAATGAATATTATATTTGAGCACATCCAAACTGGTTTGTCTTGGAGACTATGAGTAACAGTGTATTTATAACCTCATCAGAAGCAGATCAACATCCAGGCCAAGGTTTTTTTCTCTCCCTTTATTAAGAGAATGGAATATATATCATATGGTCATATTTATGTTGCTAGAATAGAAACCGTGTAGTGCTGGGAAGCTCATAGCACTGGATTATTTGCCGTGTCACTAATGTTTTCAGCAGTACTGCAAGCTAACCCTTTAGAAATCAGTCAATGCTTTTACTAAATGGTAACATTTAATTTTTGAGTGCTTTTACAAAATCCACACAGTTGATGAAAGCAGATTAAAGGAGCATGAAATTAGTGGGGCTTACATCTCTTTATGGTTTGTGAGCTGAACTATTATTGGTCTCCAGACCTGATTCTGAATCCCAATAAACGAAGGCCAAAGTTTCTTATATTTAGATTTTCTAAATAAAAGAGCTTTTAAATTACCTTCTTCACACCAGATGAACACCAAATCTCTTGCACATTTGTGTATGAAATTACCCTCTGTCCTTTTCTTTAAGCTGTAACAAAAAAGAGGAAAATGTTGAATGAACTAACACTTTGGCGTGACATTTAAGGGCCAATAGTGATTACTAGGGCCTAGGGGGAAGCGTTCCCTGGGGCCACATTACTGCCTTGATGTCTAATGATGGGCTGGCGCTGACTGCATTTGGAAATCAAATAATGCATCAGACTGTTAAACTCCCATTAAAACCGTGGTGTCTAATACGTCTGTGGATCGGAGCTTGCCCTACTGTATAAATCCCAGTTCAGAGTTAAAGAAGAAATGCTCTGTAGAAGCACCTAGAAAAGATCTGTGCTCCTTTACTGATCCAGATGACTATACTGTACGACTGTTTTATTATTTATTATGATAATATCCATATTGCATTACACTCCTTCTGGCTGAAGAAAAAGACCCAGAGAGTTCAAATTCTTAAAGCAGAAAGGTAAGTGGAGGCTGTCATTACAGAAGTGCTGCAGGGTGCAAGCAAAGGTGTAAAAATTGTCTGTGCTCACACTGTAATGTAGTAACTTCCCTTCGACTGCAATGCTGATTTCGTTTCTCTTTTCAAGTATGATTCTCATCAGAAAATGATGTTCAGGAGGGGTGCGCTGAAGGTTTATTGATTTTCATAGGTCTTCTGTGAAAGCAACAAAGCAATGGGTGTATGGGTTTGTAATGTTTGTAAGAGCCAGAGAGATGGGAGGGATTAGGGATGGACAGGGGGTAACCAGGAAAGTGCCAGGGAGTCACATGCATGGCAGGGGTGGGGGAAAAGCCTCATGCTGCTGGGGGAGGGGTAATGTAAAAGCAGTGTTGCACCCTGGAAAAGGGGGGGGGGGGGCTGCTCCAAACACTGCTTTGAGAATGTTTTCACTGTCAGAGAGTCTTGTTTGTGTTTGCAACACTAGAGGGCTGGGCTGTAAGACTTCGTGGAAAGTAATGAGATCTCAGATAAGGTAGGCTCCTTCTGGGAGCAAGAAATGGCGGGTGGGGGAACACCCCTGCTGCATGGTGCAATTAGCAGGAACTCCAAAACGTTCTGCTCGGTGGTGGGTTTGGGCAGGTGGTTTCTTTCCTCCTGGGAAAGCAGGAGGTCTCTGGGATTTATTCCATTTGCTGGAATATTCTTCTCCTAGAGCTGGTGTCTGAAGAACTGTTTAACAGACTGACAGCTCTTTTTCCCATGGTCTTCACGTGTATGGAAGCTCCATTGGCATTTTGGCCGCCACTGTCCCTTGATACACAAGCACATACGGTGTGCGCGCCTCACCCCCTGCAAATCACTGCACAGAGGTGTGAGGGGAAGGGCCACGTTAATTCCAGCCACGTGTCTGAAAGGAAATGCAGTGACAAAAATATTTTGTTTGCTATGAGATTTAAAACTTGTGCCTCCAATACCACTTCGGGGTTTAGATCTTCTGCTTTCATGCCCAAATTAAAAAAGAGAGACAGAGTGTGTTTCTGATGCAATCAGAAGCGGAACGATCTGTGATTCCTGGAAAGCTCAGCTAAGCAAGGTTTCCACAAACATGAGAGGGTATTGCTTAGAAAAAAAAAGAGGAAAAAGGAACAACTGTTTCCAAATGTAAGTTACACTTACACCTTGACTCTTGTTATTGTTTTCATTTTTTAATTTTTTTCCAGTGGCTTGATCACAAAAAATCTGGTTTTAAGTTTGAGGCTCTTAATGAACAGGAATTCTAAGACACCCCCAGACAGTGTTAGCTTTTGAATATAAAGACCTTTATTCTTCTGCCTTGTTGTAGTTACAGTTCTGTAATGATTATCTTTTAAGAGAATAAATACTTTTTCATCTGCATTGTCTATAGAGATACACAAGTGTGAGTCCTCCTGGCGTCACCGCACTAAAAAATCGCGTAGCACAGACCTGGATCCCAGATATTTCTAATATAAGAAATATGCCAACTGAACTGCTGTTTATGCCTGTTCACTTACTCTTAGCACAGCGGTAGGATAAATATGTTGTAATGGCTGGGGATGGCAGGGGGTGTCATTAAGAAGAAACCCTTGAAAACATCAGTTATTTGCAATGGCACCATTGTAAAATGTATGGTTAGAGCCACCTAAAGAAGAAAATGAGTTTGAGTTCCTGCACAAAAAAAAAAAAAATCTGAAAGTTTTCATTTAAAGCAGAAATTTCTGCATTGAAAGCCACATTTTTTGTTAAAAAGAAATTATTCTTATTGGAGAAACGTGTTAAATTTTCAGTCAAATTTACTTTCTTATGCTTTTGTTGTTCATCCATCTATCCATTTATCTATTCATCAAGCACATTAGCTGTGTCTACGCTGCCTTTGGTTGCTGCGTTCACGTTGGGGTTTGCATATAGAGCGCCAAATGTCTGGAGACAGCTGTCAGTGCTGCTTTTAATGGGCAAAGCCCAAGCGTGATCCATGCCATCTCCCAGGCCTAAAACTGTCTTTATGGAGAGCTGGAGGGTGAACCAGCAAAGACAACAAGCAATCTGCACAGCAGAGAGTTTCACCTGAAGCCTTTTCTGTGTTCCTTTTTTATGTGCTGGGTTATTGCTGAGTTATTGCACTCATACCAAGGTACATAAATGTTGTGGGGTTGTGGGGGTTTTTTTCCCCTTCTCCAAATGCACGGCTGTAAAACCCTCCTTGCTGGGAGAAGAGGCAGTCCGAACAAGTACGTTTTCTTCAATCTCTTTTTGTTTCTGTTTGGTCCCTCTAGCTCAAAAATATTTCAGTCATCAAAGGTTTGATCCAAACTCAGAGAATATGCACAACCCTCTGTCTTCAGCAGGAACTTAAATTCGTGAACCATTTTTGATTAGTATTAACATCAGGTTTTAGGTTTTCCGTTCGGATGACAGAAGAGACCTTTGAATATAGCTTGGCTGCATTGCCTGCATACTTAAACACCTTCACATATTTCAAGACTGTGAGCAAAGTGAGCTGTGTGCCCACAGTGGTACTTTTGAGGTGGGAGACTCGGAGGATGTCCAAGAAGTGACCTCTAAAGAGATCTCACAAAACACAGGGCACCGTGATATTATGCAAAATCACAAGGAAATAAATCTGAATGAATCCTTTTAATGAAATAAAGATCAGAGTATTAGGACCAGAAGATAGCTTTTTCATCTATAGGAAACAAATTTCCAGATGAAAAATTCTTGACAGACACTCTACAAATGTATGCTCGCTTCCAGCTAACATAAGAGCAAAGATCACATTTAACATCTCACCTGTAAACAATTAAGCAAGTGAGAACTCGAAAAGCTATCTACCAATGACATTAAAATATGCCAAAACCCAAAATTTCTGGCAAACTTGATATGAATCTCAGTTCCGTTAAGTTCTCATTAAGACTGCAAGTTTAATGTTGGTGCCAAGAAAAAGTAACTTTTGGCAAACAGTGGTATAATGTGCTAAGTGTTATAAAGAACAGTGAAACTCTTGTGTGGTGTAGATCCTGTAGGCTAGGTGCTTGGTTCATTGGTGGCAGTTGAGAGCTTCATGGCTGGCAGAGGAGCACTCTGATTTATTCCACCTGAGAAATTGCCCCACCTTCTCCAAGCCTGATTTATTTTGCTTTTGTTTGTTTTAGAATACTAGATTTTATGAGGCCAGGCTACCACGGGCTACTGTGATTTCTTCATCTAATATCCTGCATAAGAAAAGCGTAACCCAAAACTTTATAAAAGGTCAGGCTTAATGTCTCACTTACCTCATCAGACCAACACTCACCACAGGGACATGAGACAAGGATCTGTGCCAGTGCTGTTCTGTGGATGGTAAACTGTTGTAATCTGGTACGTGAAGGCCAAAGCACACAGAGATCAGCGTGAAAACACCTCTTGGCTTTGGTAGATCACACCTTTGTTTCTAAGGCTTAACTGTCACATGCGGGTTTTATATCTGGTAGCAAAGAATCTTGTATATGTTCGCCAGCAAGTAATAGCTGATGGTTTGGTCTGCGTGAGCAATACTCAAGATCTGAATGGAAGATTATATAGCCCTTTGGAATTTCTAGGTTTTCTATTATTTTTTTTTTTAAGTACCATTTGTTAACAAAATTAAATTGTGCATTTTATTTGTAATGATTTGTCTAGCAAATAATTGAAAACACAGGTCACCACTTGTCGGAATGAATGGCCTAGAAGTCCATTTAAAAGAAATGGATTGGCCAAAATAAATCCAAAGGCATGCGTGGCAAAATAGAAATGGCATATGATTTATTTGTTACTTTTTCAGCTGAAGATTTATATATACCCCAATATTCATATCTGAAGATGATGGGAAAATTGGTGCAAAGAATATATAGTGTCTGTTGTGTTAATGACCATATCAAGGCTGGCTCCCCATGCGTGATTTTCTAATAGTCTTGTTTGATTTACAAGAGATTTTTTCGTTGTGTCATACAGGGATGTGTTCTCTAACTAATAATAACTATTAGTATTATCTCTAATTGGATGGATTAATAAAGAATAGGTTGCCAGAGTCCCTTTATTACTTAAGTAATCTGTGTAATTATTCCTACTGTATTCCATAGCAGTCCGATGTGGTAATTGTGGATTTAGTCTTAGATCCGTCTATTGCATAGTCCAAGGATATATGTATTGCAAGTTACCACAAAGTTCATGGTACGTGTTATGTTTTAAAGGGTTGCAGGATGCTACTACGCTGAATTTATCTCAGGTCTGTGTAGCTCCTTTCGTGGAAGGTACTACCTTTATGGTGCTCGTAACTTTGAAGTCAGTATTGAAGAAGGTGTATCGAACTTTCTAGACTCAGTATCAGTGATGGGATTATGCGTGTGATCTTTCTTGTGATTCTGCAGAGCTGGACCTAGTGACTCATCCGATCCCTTCCAAACCCATTTTTCTAAGTGGAGCACGTTTCTGAGGTGGTGGGAATGGTGAGCGGGGGTTTTCTCACTGGACCTAGTATCAGGCCATTGTTATTAAATGGTTGTAAAGGCCACTGTAAGGGGAGAGGTGCTGACTTTCAGACACAACATCATTAACTTGTGGTCGTTAGAAAAATCCCATGATACTTTTTGAAAAAGCAGAGTAGTTAACCTTGGTGGCTTGGCCAGATTCCAGCTTTTGTAATTGCATCCTGCCTAACTAAAATTGCATTGCACACATTCAATTGGATGGGGTATTCTTCACCTTTTACCCTGAGCTGCTGAGTAGTTCTGTTCAATATTTTCTATATTTCAACCCAGAAATGTCTTCATTCAGCATTATTTGTTTTGAATGATAGTTCATAAAGTGCTTTGAAATCTTCCCGGCTGAAAGTTGCTGTCTACTATAAATGTAAATTTTCTTTGTTGCCAGCTGTAAAATCATACAGGGTTTGACATCAAAAGATCTATGCCTTGCACCATTATGATTTGGCTTGAAGGGCTCCTGAAAACCTAGGTACAGCGTGTGTTAAGCAAAGCCATTTTCTGCAAAGATGCCAGAGAGCGAGTGCGTATGTCCCAAAGCCAAGCAACTAACATAATCTACCTATGGATCAATAGCATGCCCTTCAGGGACACTGATACTCCGAGGCAGTCAGGGAATGAGCTACATGCTGTGCAGATACTGTGCTGGTAATGGTGGTGTTAGCTTTAAGGGACCGTGGCTACGCTCGAAATGCTGCGAGAGGTTAAAATGCATCACCGATGTACAATACCGGCTTGTCTGAAATGTAACTTTCGTAGTCAGCCAAGGGAAGTCTTCGCTTGTTTGCCCTGAAACCTGTCAGGGGAGTTTGGAGTGGACTGTGGTCTAAATATAGCAGTGATTGTTTTCTAAGCAAATCTTACATTTTTTTGACAGAAGTCTTCCATCCCTGCATCAAAGCAAGTGCACTTCAAGGGGCTTTATCTGTGTAGATAAGGCTATGTGATACAGGAATTAGGAAAGGAATAAAGCTGGAATTAGTGTTAAATCCACAGTAATATTCTGCTGTGAAATACTTTGACCCGCGGTTCTTTTCAAGTTGTTCTGTGTGCGCCATGAGCCAGCCGTATGTGCTTGCAATGAAACACTAAGGAAAGTTTCAGGCACCCGAAGGAGAAAATCACCTGTTTATTGTTCTCCGAGTGAAACCCACCGCAAGAGTCAAAACCTGCCCGTGTCCCCAGCAAACAAAGAATTCAAGGGTGAATGGGAAAGAGGAAATAAAAGATCTGCCTAGGGAGAGGGGTAGTAAAGACAAAGCTTTGTGCTTTGCCCAAGTGTAAATTCAGGATTCTTTTCCCTTCAGATAATTCTCTGTACTTCCCGATTTTTTTCTTGGGGGATGCAGGCAGACTGCGCCAGCACAAGCAATGCTACTCTTGGGATGGCGTTTGCCGGCATCTGTGGCTTGATCCAAAGCTGACCAAAGGCAGTTGCGTGCTCCCTGTGGACTTCAGGGAGTTTGAGAGTAGAAAGCTCAAGTGCTCCAACAATGTCTTTATTCTGCCAGTCTCTACAGAGAGAGGATGCTAAAAAATGCCTTTCATCCAAAAAGTCTGAAAGTTTTCAGTCTTTCATATATACAGACAGGGGAAGTTTTTTTACCTTTTTCTACCGCAAGCCTGTGGCCCCTCTTCATGGGCTCGTAACCTGGTCGGTGTTTGATGTGTCCCAGTGGACACAGATCGTTCTGTAGGGCTTATGTGGAGCCCAGCAGACCTGCTGCCTGCGGAGGGGGTGCAGGCATTTTCTAGGCAGTGCTGTCTCCTGTCTTACAAAGCATTGCCACTCAACAGGCAGTATTTTATTATTTGGTACACAGCTTATAAATGTCTTTAGAGAAGTGTCGGGTGTAACAATATTGGCCCAAGGAGCAGTGAAAACGATGGCTCTGCGGTGGATGTGGGGCTGATCAGGGACCCTTGGCACAGAGGGTGTTTTGGAGTGCCTTGCCCTGGCAGGAGTGATGGGCAGAGGTGACAGCCTGCCTGCAGCCTCCATTGCAGGGGTTTTCAGGAGCAGGGAGACCTTCTCCCATCCATCATGCTGCTTTCTGGAGAGACTGGAGTATGCAGGGACAGGGGAAAACTTTGGCGGTTTATAAAACAGCTGACCTCTTCAGTCCCCTGGCAGCACAGCTGCAAATCTGATTGCAGATCCTGTGCCGATATACACAGTGGCAGCCGGGTTTTATCCCCCACGCAGCCAAGCCCCCTTCCTTAATGCGATGACTTTCCTTCCCTGCCCAAGGAAGCAAGGTACCACCCTTCTTCACTTCTACAAATGCTTCAAGTTGAGCCCACAAGGCTTGTTTACTCAACTAAGTGCCTAGATTTGTGAAGATAGGTGCTGAAGTCTGTGAAATGAATTATAGGCAGAGGTGGTTTGTGTTGTTGGTTTTTTTTAAATACCATAATTAACTCTTGCTCTTGGCCCTCTTAATAAGCACTTGTATTCTGAGCATACAAAACTGCTACCCAGACAGTGTTGCAACAGTAGGCCTGGATGTATTTGCTATAAATTTATAGAATTGCTGGCAGCATTCTGGATTGCCTTAGAAATGCAAAAGTCATAGAAATATGATCTGTACAGTTGAACTTAGTAAGCTGGTAGTTTTAACAGCTGGGGATATATGGTCTTATTTAGGTGGGCAAGGCACAAATCTGGGTGTAGCTAGCATAGTTCCTCCACAACCTGATGATGGAGGTTCTGGTATTCTTCGTCCTTTTATACTGTGCTTTCTGAGTGCTCTGGCAGTATAGGCCAATTTTCTAGTTGTCTGTACACCCACCTGTTTTTCTCAGGTATTCTCCAACTGCAGCTGTGAAGATGTTTGCGTTAGGCCTTATAGAACATGCCACTCTCCTGAAAAGAGCTCTCCTACCTCTAATGAAGTCGTGCGGTGTTGCCATAGTAATTTCTTCTTACCTGTCTGTGAAACATCTACCCTGTTTCATCACCGCAAGCCCTGTCTTCTACAAAGCCTTCTGCCCCACGCTGGGGTGCTGATCTTCAAGAGGTCGGCAGGGAGAGCGTTAGCCTGGACTTCTGCAAAGCTGAGTTCGGAGTCTGTAGCAATAGAAAGCCAGGAGCCCAAAAGGCAACGAAGAGCCAGTGAGACACTGAATAGCCATCAAAACCATCCTCTGCCACTTTCCACCGCCTTCAGCATCCAGCAGCTGCTGTCCTCCTGTGCAAAGGCACCAGGTTCCTCTAGCTCAGGGCTCACCTGGCTGCCCCGACGGCTCTAACGTGTGCGTGGCAGTAGGTGTTTCCCTGATGCTGTTGCCGAGTGCTCTGACATTCAGCAGCTTTGAGAGCAGATAACATGTAAATGAGAATGTGGTAGCTACGTTTTGGTTACCATAGTCATCCTGCTAGAACAGACATCCTTGGGCTGGAGGGACACCTGCAGCGTCACCCCATCAGCGGTTCAGCTCCTTGGTGTGGGTCCATGGCACTTAGCCCTGGCGTGATAATAGTGGGATCTGCTACCACGTATCAACAGGTGACATCTTTATTTCTCTTTTGAGCTTTTCTAGCAGATTCTTCATCTGGTAGCAGAGGGGTTACCTTTAAAGCTTACAAATGGCTGCCTAGTCCTGGCAGCAAAAATGTCAGCACCTAAAATCCCAAACCCAATTAGGGCATGGGGATGGGTGCTAGAGTACAGGGAGAAGAAAAATACATTAGCAGTAGCGTGAAAGCATTACCTGCACTCCTTAGCCTGTTCCGTGCAGGCAGGGTACAAAACTGGGGTAAATAACAAGTTATGGTCTAACCCCAGCTGGCAACTGGGTAGATACAGCCACCCGCTCACTGCCCCCGTCCCCCAGCTGGGGGGCGGGGGGGGAATCAGGAAAAAGGTAAAACTCATAGGTTGAGATAAGAACAATTTAACAATTTAAATAAAATAAAATCATCATCATAATAACAATTGTAATGCAAAGGGGGGAAAGAGAGGAATAAAACCCAAAAGGAAAAAAAACAACAACCGATGCACAACGCAGCCGCTCCCCACCTGCTGAGCAATGCTCGGCCAGTCCCTGAGCAGCGATCGGCGACTCCTGGCCAACCGCCCCCAGTTTATATACTGGGCATGATGTTCTATGGTATGTAGTAGCCCTTTGGCTAGTTGGGGTCAGCTGTCCTG
>JAVJGJ010000061.1:3488399-3534041 GCA_035590215.1 Microhierax caerulescens
CGCCCCCCGCCGCCGCCCGCGTGGGGAGCCCTTCCTGATGCAAAGTGGTTGAGGGCACTCACAACTGCCACAGCGAGAGCTCGTTGCAAGTACGTCTGCAGAGCGTACGGGTGCTAAGAAATCAGGCAGGCCCAGAGCCCCTGTGGGTACTGCTAGGTGAAGAGTCATCCCGGGGGCCGTATAAAGTAACAGCTGCATAAACCAGAGCGCACATACCGCACAAAGTCCGAGCCTGGGTTTGCTCTTCACCCCATCAGTCCATTCACATGATTCTACTTGCACCCGATGTGGAAAAGCGGCATTAAAAAAAAAAGTTTGGAAAATAAAGCAGGCTTATAATCAGGCTACGGAGAAGGTGTGTCTGGTTTTTTTTTTTAAGTGTATTCACAAGTTAATTCAGGTAGGAAATTATTCTGACAGGTAGAGAGTAAAGTTTACTCCCGTGGGCTATTTGTGCTTTATTTAGGGCTTAAATGAAGCGCAAAAACTCATGAAAGACACAAAATCCTTCAGTGTGGAAGGCAAACCTCTGGAAGTGAAATACAGCTAATCCAACGCCACCTTCCCCCACCACATTTGCAATTGCTGCCCAAGAGGGTCGGCAACGCCTGTTAATCCCAGCCCTTGGTGCGCCCGTGGACCAGGCTCAGCCAGCCAGTTTCTCCAGTGCCTCCCTCCACGTGCAACTGGTCTCTTTTAAGCTCGCCTGTGCAGGCTTGGGGGGTGCTGGGCTCCCAGGGAGGATAAACGCCCCTGGAAGACGCAACCACACATTGCTGTCCACAGGGATGTAAGCGGAGGCAGGCGCCCAGCCTAAACTGGGGCAGCCCCGGAGTGCTGGTAGCTGGCAGAGAGCTTTCTAATGTGTGTTTTCCCCTGAATGAGTAGTCTTCTGTGCTTCCTACGGTTAAAACACAGACACGAGCTATGCACCTTGCACTTACGTTTTAATGTGGAAATATTATTGCAGAGTCTGAGGTAATTACCCAGTTGTTCCTTTTACTGCGTGTAATTACAACAAAATACTACGGGGATAGTTTATAGCAACTCAGTGTAAAAATGAGGTACATGAAAGCAGTGGTTAGGCTAGGTGATGTTTACAATTCTTCCACTCTGAACAGGCTTTTGTAGAGAAACGTAGCCACGTCCACCGTATGCTAATTAATTTTTCCCAAGGAATTTTCATGGTGAACAGCCAGAGCTTGGTCTCAACCTGTTAGGAAGCAGCTCTGCTCTGCTGAAGTCAATCAAGTAGGCATCCACCTGAGAGCAGCTGAGGGGTGACCTCCCTCGGTGCTGCACCTCAGAGGCCACCGCATGTCTCGTGTCCTTGACCACCACCTGTGGATGGGATTTCTCCCAGGGGGTTTCCTGAAGCCAAATTTACAGTGTTATGAGCAAGAACAACATTGCATCATCCATTGCAAATATGTAATATGTGGTAATGTTGAACTGTTCCCCACCATACTGCGCCATCTCCTTTTTTTGTGTCTCTGAGTATGCAAACATGGGGTTGTACTGCTTAGCTACGTTTATATTGTTCGGTTGTGCTTACAGGGCCTGGCTGCCTTCCATGTGATTTTTTTTTTTATTATTTTTTTGTCCAGATCCCCTCTTCCCATGTTTGAGGGGAAGGCACAAGGGGTTTGGTCTCTGCTGAAATAGCATCCGTACCATCTGTATGTGTTCTGTACATATTCATACATATGGATTTATTGCCTTGGGGGGGGTGGGGAGGTGGGGGGGGGTGTCAGCTGGCTTACCTGATGCTTAACTGCCTTTTCAGGGACTAGGTTTTCTTGCTCCTTACCTCTGAGCTGTATCTACTCAACCAAACATAAAGGATTTAATGTGATTGTTAGCGGAGGTAATGGAGAGAGTCCCATTGATTAGAAGAGGACCTGAATCAGACCCTTATTTTTCCCCAGCTGTCACATGGGACGCATTTATTATTATGGCCTTTTTTTTTTTTTTTTTTCCCCATTAGAATTCACTGCAGACATTTTTTCCATCATTATCTAAGAAATTTTGGAAGGAAAAGTTGCATTTTAAAAAGAGCCTGCCTTGCTGCAATTTATTCAGCTCACCATTTCCTGACTCCAGCTGTGCCCTCTTGCTCTAATAGGGTTAAAGAGGTTGAGCTCCCCCAACGCACTAAGTAGGGAAAAAATAATCTCAAGGTGATCAGGAGCCGTGCATGTAATATTCTTAACTGTCCTATGCATCATTAAAATGTTTGTGCATTTCATGCACTTCTGGCTAAAAATTGCCCATTCAGCTTTAACAGCTAATTACAGGAGTGACCAGGCATGCATGTGGCACGCGTGCTTATTGGGTATGACAGATGGATATGTCGGGACCTCTGATTCATCATTTCATATTTCCTTTCTGAAAGGCTCCGTTATCAACGTGCAAATAAACTGTAATTCTGCCCCCGGGCCCCACTGCTCACAAAGGAAAAAGGAGAGGACAGAGCGCGCCCACGTAGCGTGGGTGCTAGCTGCGAACGCCGGCGGCTGAGGAACCTCTGAAGACCAGCTGGGCTGTAAAGGGGCTGCTCGCTCCTTGGAAACGGGAACAGAGGGGACAGATCTTGTGCTGCGCCTCCGGCAGATGCGGCACAGAGAGCACAGCTCCAGGGGCTGCAGAACAAAGGTGGCTGCGAGCCCTCTGCGCCGCGTGACTCTGGGCTCTCGCTCGGGCCGCTGAGGCTCCCGACACGCATTCGGGCTGGTCGACAGTATGGCCGGCGGAGGGGCCCGGCCCTGTGTCCGCAAGCGGAGCTGGCACGAGGAGCTTCGCTCCCTCCGCCACCTTCTGCCCTTCGCGTCAGGGGCGCAGCCGCCGCAGGGCCCGGGGTGGGTAGCATCGGTTTGGCGTGAGGGTGGCGGGCTGCTGGGCAGTACCCCGGCCCGGGCAGGAGGGGTCCCCCCGCGTGAGCGATAGCACTGGAAACCCATTGCTGGCTGCTCCGGGGCAGGCAGTGCGTTACCGGTGTTCCTGTGCTAACGTCGGGTTTGCAGAATGGTTTTCCCTTTAAAGAGATCTGTGCTGTTTTCTGAAAGGTGTTTTATTGCAATGGAACAAAAACTTGGTCAACTGGAACAGGTATTTTCAAACCACCGTGTCTAAAAAAAGACACTTCTCTCCGGAGAGAGGGAGAAGATGCCGTTGGCTCACCTACCCCTTCAGGATCAGAAGAAGAGTTGAAGTCTTGTCCACAGGTTTCTAGATGTAACCAAATCCTCCAAATCTACAGGAGCCAGGCACTTTTAGAGATTATGCAAAAATACGTACTGGCCTCATACACGGGCAGACGTCACACACCCAGCTGACATGAGGACGTTTTAATTACATTACGTTACAATTCATTACTGCCCCTTGATTTCAATGGGAGTTTGCACAAGTAAAGGCTGAGCCATGCATAGTATGGAGCCCAGTTGTTGCCTAACCTGCAGAAAAGTGACAATATAGTTGGAGACATGCAGTTCTGGAAGTGGCTTCAACTGATTATCTCATCCATCCTTCTCAGTTCTGATGGGAACAACTATAGTTAGATGGTCCCTTGCAGAGATTTACACAGACTGGTCTCAGAAGCCACTTCTGAGCACACCAGCTTCATTCTGCTGTGCCCTGTTCCAGCACATGGTAATACTTAGAGGTTGGGGGTGAAAAAAAAAAACCCTAATATCTAACTTAAATCTTCCTTGCTGTAAATTATATCAATTATTTCTTGTCTCAGAAACAGTGCAAGTGGAGAACAATTCATTATCCTTCTTTTTATAGCAGCCTTTTTAACGTTCCTTTCTATATCAGACGACTAGTCTCTTTTCAGTCTTCTCTGGAGTAAAAATTTTCCATTCCCCTAAGCTCACCTGGGAAGTCGTGTTTTCTGAATCATGTCATACCTGCAGCTCTCCCTTAGACTCTGCGAAGGTGGCTGCCCCTTCTTAAATGCTCTGCTGGAGCATTTCTCTACATGAAACCAGAGCAGCATCACGCAGAGTGGGATAAGAATGTCTTACAAACACATCAAAATGGGGTGGGGAATAAATAGGCATCAGACTAGCCAAAATGCTAATTATTTTTTTTAAGCCCAGAATAAAATTGGGATTGAGGTTTCTTCTGCATTACACATTTGTTTTTCTGCCAGTTGTCCTGTTTTGACCTTTCCTGTCCCCAGGAGGTATGTACTGACAACTTCTATTGTATTAAAACAATCTGGTCCTAGTTAATCAATGAGCAAGGCTCTCAGTCTGTACTAGGCTACATGTCTGCATTTCCTCCTCTAAATCGTTCATGCTTTTTCTGTTTTGATGTTCAGCCACTTCATTAATAAAACGTCTGAGAAAATTGCTTACCCTTTCTGTCAAAGGATAGTGTCTTGCACGTTCCATATCTTGTAGGTCTGCGTTTCTCCTAAATAAGTGTTCTTACTCTGGCTTGGATTTCAATTTTAAAAAGAATTAACCCAATATTTACTCAGCATTGGCAGCAATTGACCATTCATAGGATTTTATGTCCTGAGGGTAAATAGCTTGTTCCCTTCATTGTTCATTAAAAACAAATACGATTTGCACCCTTTGTCTATTCCCTTTAAAAAAACTCCACCCTTTTACTCTACCCGCCAACGAACATTTCATTATTTATTGTTTAATTGCTGCTTCATACTTGGCATAAAAGATGTAAAATAGGATGTGACTACCAGAGGAATAATTATTAGTGGTGAGCAGAAGAAAAAGACCCCAGACATCAGTGGTTGTGGAAATGCTGTTTCTCACTTGGCGGCACTGGGTATCATTAGCCATGATAGCAAACCCTCTCAGCCGGCATGGTGAACCCTCGCACCATGAAGCACTTGTAATCGTTCCTCTGTGGCGCTGCACCACAGAGAGACACCATTTTCTAACTCGTTTCTATTGTTTTGAAATGAGATCTACAGTCTGCGGATGCGACCTCTTGAAAGGAGCTCCGTGCTTGATCATCCTCGTCGTATTTAACTGGGGTTTATAGTGTCCACTTGAGTCTACTGACACAGTGGGTGAGAAAATAGAGAATTAATCTTCTATCACATTCCCTTCTGTAGAGAAATTTCCTAATTAAACATTGCAGAAAATTACTTTAAAAGTAGCAGGAGGAGGGAAAAAAAAAATCCTCCCTCTATTGTGGGCATGGGCAATATTAATTGAAAAATTGTAATTTATTCATGCAAAGCTTCTAACTGCACCTCATGTCTGTAGTGATTTTCCTAACATGGAGCTAGCTTTGCTCCCGACAAGGACTTGTGTTAGGAAACTAGAAGGACGTACTATAATTACTGTTTTGCTTCTGGTTGGTTTGCTTTGGCTTTTCTGTTCGTATTTATCTGTGTTTCCAAATTTGAGAAAAATCCCTTGATAATTGCCTCTTCTCTAAGATCTTCTCGCTGTGGCAGTTGTCTCACACACTGAGACTTTTCCATTTTAATATTCTGGTCTATTGGCCACTAAGAGCACAGATAAGATAACGAGAAATAAAAGTCCCCTTTTTAAAGCATTTTTGTTTTAAAATGACAACTTTTAAATGTATTAGTCTATTTAGAAAGAAAAATCTGAGTGGATGGCATGATGGGTAATGATATGTAAATGACCATTCATGCATGAAAATCAGGGCCACAGTTGAATGTATTAAGCAATGACTGATATAATCATTATTTTGGATTTTGCATCTGAAGAGGGGGGATTGCAGATATCAAGTGAATTGCATATTTAAAGAAAACATTCGTGTGTGTGGAATAAAGAATGTTTTCGACATTTTTGTGTTAAGTATCCTAGTGTTGTGCAGTTTGGACTTAAATAAGGTCAATATGTTGGGTTTATGCTTTTCATATTATCTCTGGCTCTCGCTTTGGCAGATCCTCCCTTTCCCTGTTTGTGCAGCATGCCATCGGAGTGCCAAGTTTGTAATGTCAACTCTCTTCAGCTCCCTGTAATGCTTTTATCTACAGAAAGCTGCCTACCGCTCACGTGAGGGGAGAGCTCAGGGAAAGCCAGTCGCTCACATTTGAAAAAATATGTAAAAATTCATCTTCACTGCGATCCCTGTGCCGCTCTCATGCTTACACGCGCTTCCCACGCTAGCAGGGTGGTGTGGGAAGGTTGGTGCTGGAGGTCTCCCGGAGCGGGGAGCTGGCAGCCCCCATCGTGGGTTGACACCGGTCCCCATCTCGGCGCATCACAGATGTGCCCGGGGTCCTCGCTTAGCCGGCAGTTTCTCTTTCAAGGGTGGGGGTGGCTGCTCTGGGGCCTGGGGTCACAGGTTGGGAAGGGGGGGTGGGCAGCACGCAGGCACCGATGCTCCGTACGGCTGCTCCTGCATCCCCCAGCCCGCACACTGGTGCTGCTCCTGCTCTTGATGGTACAGACAGGGCAACGGGACCATAACGGGGCTCAGGGTGCCGCTGGTATTCGCTCATCGCAGTAAATGTATAGAACTCGTACACGGAAGTGTAGACGTATTCTGAGTAGTGCCGCCTAAGTGTAAGCTGTAGGTGCTTTGTTCTGGTGACCAGGGGTGGCAGGCAGTGGGAAGGCTGTCTGAAGCTGGCCCAGAAAAATGAGGAAAGTGTCTCTGGGGGTCCTCGTGCGGGAGGTGACAGCAGAACTCACTGCTTGGCTCTCTAGCCAGCGCTCTGTGGCCGTTCCGCTTTGAAAGCGCTACTTGCGTGGGGAGACTGGTAGTCAAGACTGAAATGAGGAAAGGATGTGGTATTGTGGCTAGATAGTTGAGATAGTGATGTTTTCTTGACTCACCTCATTTTGTATTACAAACTTTAAAGAAAAAAGAGAATTCCGGTTTGGAATAGGAGAAAAATAAGCTTCTGCTACACAGTGTCTACATTAATGGATTCCTTCTGTCAAAGGCAGAAAATAGCTGTGTTACTAAAGATAATTAATGCATCTGGAGTTTGGAGAACATTATGCTAAATGTCCATGATACATTCTCTGTCCCCTTCGGCAGTAGCATATGATCAATTTTGCTGCTCTGTCCTTACCTAATTATTGCTGTCGCTAATGAAGGGAAGTAGAGAAAAACATGTCTTAGTAGGTTAATAAGCCATCCAGAAAATTATATTAGCCTGATCAGTCCTTAATGATTATGGTTTCTCATAATATTAGATCACCTGAAAGGTGTTTTTCGTAGGAGATGGGAGGGGAAGTAGGTATCATTTTGCAGCCATTCTTCCAGGTGTGCTCAGTTGGCATTGGGAGAGAAAAGCAGTCAGACTTCGGCTAGCCAGTTTTGACTGCTCTCGCAAACATTGATTTGCTTAGTGGAGCTGGTTTATTTTATCATTCAAGCATCTGGAAGGGCAGCAAGTATGGGAGATTTTCTATCTTCCCTCCTTCCACAAACATTTGTGGTGTTGGCTTTCACCTGGGCTGATGGTGTGCGTGTTCTGTGTGGCTTTTCCTGAGTTTTTGTGAACAAGCTGGCAGTCTCGGATCAGTCTGAGCAGCTTCCAACTGGCGTTTTCTCCCTTCCTCTCTCATGATGATACACCTTCATTTGCAATCTAGTATCTGGTTTAGCATCTGTTAGGATTTCTTTCATTTGTTTGTTTGTTTGTCTCGTTGATGCTTCTCTTTAAGTACCCGTGTATGCCAGTACTGCAGCATACTCAGAAGGTGTTTATTTTGATGAAAGCGTTTCTCTTAGAGCATGGCCAAGGCATTAAAATGAAAAGCAGAGGGGAATGATCCTCAAACATCAGACTTTTTTCTTTTTTTTTTTAATTTAAAGATTTTTCCCAAATTAGACTGAATCACAATCCTCCCTTTTAATTTGTTAATTACACTTCTGCAATGGTAATGCAATCAGTGAATATAGCTAAAGTGTTTGTGTGGGGGAATCAATATTAATGAAAAAGAGCATATTTGCAAAGTGTGGGATGTATCAGCTGTTTGCTTTGCATCCGCCTGCCAGGGTAAGGCTGCTCTAAACCGGACCCACCGGCGCGATGCAGGGAAGCGCAGTTGCAGGAAGAGAAGGGGCAAAGTCTCTCCAGGTCATGCACTCCCTGTAGTCCTTCCTACATTTTCCATACTCAAGGACGGTACGGAGCGGGGTGCACAGCCGTTCAGGCAGGAGGGGTCCACACTTTGGGCAGCACAGCCCTCCAAGAGCTCAAGCTCAGCAGCTGCGGCACCTTGGCCAAAGCAGAGAGTCGAGGTTTTCGCAGCCTGCCTGCCCTCAATGACTTCGCAGGTGACAAAACTCTGAGCGAGCTCATAAAGGTTAATCACAACTAAGTGAGAATGAAATCTGGCATTTTCCTGCTGGGCTTCCAATTTTCTGTATATGCAGTGTATTGAAGCTAAGTGAGATTAAATGTTTAAACCTTTCGTGCCATATGGCTCCCCCTATATCATAAACACATCTGTAAAATTATATTCAAAAGGGCAACATCGTTCTGGTGTAAATGGATTCAGATCCACGCTTCTCCGCTGCTCACATCAAGGCTGAGTTTTGATGTGTTTGTGCTCAACCTGTTTGTCCTCTTAGTGGAGGTCTGGGAGGTTTTTCCCTACACAGTCATGTAAATTCTAGGTGACAGCACAAGAATAGATCCCCAGTTTATCCACACACCTAGCCCGTGGAGGCTCCTTCTCCTAAATCTTTGCCACCCTTCCAGGAGTGACTCTGCTACTCTCCAGCTGCCTTGCCTTTCTCCTTGGGCTGTCAGCAGTGCTGCCAGCATTGGTTACGGGGTTTGTGCTGTGGGCACGATTATTCCACTGCATAAACCATAAACCAAGGAGTACAGTCAGCCAGTAATGGTGCTACTCATGCAGTGCCTCAGCCTGCCCACTAATAATGGAAATGAAAACGAAAACCATGGTTTGACTAATTATTTTCTTATTTGTCTCAAAAGGTCATCTTACTGCTGAACGTGTTCATGAAATTAACTGACACAGTACGTTTTCTTGTTTGTTGAAGAACAGGGTTATAGAAAAGATAGGATCTGTGTTACATAAATGTGCGTTTTCTTCTGCAGGACTTAGAAACTTTGCAGTTGCCCTCGTCTTGGCTTCTAACGAGTTTCTTAGGTGCCTGCACTCCTGCGCACCCTGAGCTACAGCAGAGGCCGAAGGACTGCCTAGCTAGCTACAGGCTTGGGAAGGCAGAAAGACCTTTACACATGTCAGGAGGGATGTTTTTACAACTAGCTCTGAGCTGGATTTCTTTTTTTTTTTTTTTCCTTTTTTTTATTGTTAAATAGAAATTCTCACAGAGAAAGGAACAAACACAGGGATGAGCCCTGGTTTTACAGGTTTAGAGGATCAGCTCAGCAGTGACAATTGCAGATCAGGGAGTGCTGCTGCGGAAATATTAAATACTTCTGGGGCAAGAGCTGGGAAGGGGGATTGGGAATTGCCCTTTGCATGCAGCTGACCGCTGAGCTGGTGGAGGAAGAGGCGGATAAGGAACCATCTGTCGTGGTTTAAAAACTGCATAGGTGTGGTGCTTAGGGGCATGGTCCAGCAGTGGGCTTGGCAGTGCTGGGTTGACGGCTGGACTCGATGATCTTAAAGGTCTTTTCCAGCTTACATGATTCTGTGACTCTGTGGCTCCCAGCCACGAGGGTACTGCCTGGCTGAGCACGGCTTTTGACCACCAGTTTTGACACCTGACTGAGCAACCTGCTTCGGAGCCCGTTTCAGAGCGTGGCACTTGCCTTCTCGACTTCTGAGCTCCGGGGCAGCTGCCCTGCTCAGTTGCAGGCTTGTAACCTGTATTAGCACCCCAGAAATAAGCCAAAAGGAGTGTAACGTGGAAGAAAAGCAGACTGGGAGAAGAAAACTGCCATGCTCTTGTCGAGTTCAGTGAAAGGTAGACCCAAGTCATTTTTACAGCAGAGTCACTTTACACCACCCTGAATATGTAAATGGGACATAAAGTAAATTGGACTTTCACTCGCTCTGACACTCCTTTCCATTGCCAGAGTGATTTACAGAAGCCTTAGTGGAAATTAGAACCAGGACCAGTGTCTGCGGTCTGCGTTCTAGGATTTAAAACCAGTCATTTCCCAAGATAATTGTGGTGCAGTCAAGACTAGGTGCAGCTTCCTAAAATTGGTTAATACCCAGATTTGGGTTTCTTCAGTGGCTTAAATGGAATGGCATATTATCTCCTCTATAGTCTGCCTAAAAGATAGATTTGATGTCTGCAAGCAAAGACATGAAATTGCTATAGGCTTCCACTCTTATAGCCTGCCACCTATTTGATTTATGCGATAAGTGATCTCAGATGACCCTCCAAGGCACTGAACCATTAGAGAGTTATGTTGCACAGCGATAAGAAATCTTCAGAGATACCTAAATCTTCTTTTACCACTGGGAGTTTCATCTGTTCCGGAATAAAGAACATTTTTATGTATGATGTTGCTATCTTGCTAGCAATACTAATATTCAAAAGGATACACAGACTTAAATCAATAGCAAAGTGACAAAGACCTTAAAACTGAAGTAGTCACCAAGTGGATGCTAGACAGCTCTTTTAGGTTTTATCTTTGTTCCTTTCATTCTGTTTCTTGAAAGATGAGTAGCTGTAAGGGTTCACATTCAAGCCTTCTGTTAATCTTTCCACCAGGTAGGAAGCTGGCAAAAGCATCCTTTCAGCACAGAAAGCCCTGGAAAGTCCCATCGCCCATTTGGGAGTTCCTTCTTGTAGGCTTCGTGAAACCCTGGGTTGGATCCTTCCTTATTTTTTTCCCTGAATTTCTTTAAATTCGGCAATCCAGGTTTGTCTCTGTCTAGACTGAATAGAAGTGCTTAGAACCTCAGGTGGGATGCGAATTCTTGACAGAGGTCAGGGTAATTTCTGTGGTTTACATCCAGCTGTAGCCTCTTCCCCTGCAGAGGAAGGCACTGCTGATTCATACTCCTCCAACTGAACCTATGTCTAATGCAGTATTTGCTTGATAGAATTTGCTCTAAGTGCAATCTTGCAGCATGTGTGCAGTCCATGTGTTCTGTCGCTCAGACCATCTTTGTGTCTTGTGTTCCGTGCATCAAGCGTGAGGTGTCCGGCAGTAAGCCACTGTTCCAGGCAGCATGGGATGCAGCTTCTGCCCAGACATACAGGAGGAAGAGGAGGGACCAGCACCAGTCCCTGCTTTTCAGCAGAGCACGAAGATGCTGGGGCTCTTTGCAGGTCCGCAGGGAGAGGGTGTTTGGCAGTTCACAGAAGGGATGAAGAGGGTTTTGAGACAGGCCTGCTGCCCTCCCTTCTGCATGGAGAGCCAGCCAGCCGCAGGTGGCTCACACTTGACTTTCCTTCTGAGTAACCTTTGACGGCCGTTTTTCTGACAAGTAAGAAAAGTGTTGTGATATCGGGTACTTCCCTGGACTGCAGCTTCCCATCTCCCTTGACACAGCGCTGAGGTTTAATCATCTGTGTGGCCAGGCAAGTCAACCTGAGGGAAGAATCTGACATCATCTTTTTCTATTTCTCCTTGATCCTGAGAAATCTTTTGGTCCTTGCAATTAAGACTACAGTAATTTCCTTCCAGGCTCTTTAATAATGGCCTTGATTGGTGACTCGTCACATTGCATCCATCCAGCTGTGGGCATGTCCACTTGGATGTTTTGCTCGTGCTGTTGGGCATATTGAAATACATGACAGCAGGGAGTGATGCCACAAAAGCTTTGGCAGCATCTCAGGAATGTTTTTACAACAAGCTGTATCTATTCCTTGAAAATTCTCCTGCAAGGAAGTGATTTCTCTTTAAAATTAAATTAATGCAAGGCAGAGATGAATAGTCCCCATGTGCTATTTGGCTTTTTACTCAAAGCTGTTTATGAGGGGAGGCTCTTGGCAAAATTAAATGAGCCTCCTCTTCCTCAAGCTGGCAAATACTGTCAGTGCTGGTCATCATACACCTTCATAAATCTGCAGTGTTGGCATCCCACATACGCCAGGCAAACATCAAATTTTGTAGGGGGACCACGCAAGGGTGCAATAATCACAGCTGTTTCATGTCAGCATTCAGAAAGCTTACAATAGGGTTTTATTCAATGAGCCATTCCTTTTGAAATGCCATTAGAGATACTTGCTAGGAGAAACTGGCCTCGACTAATCATATTTAATTTTTTATCAAGTGCACTGTGGGAGCAGCGGGGATGTGCACGAGACAGAAACAAGCAAATGGTGTTTGTTTAGAACAAATAAACTTTGAGTAAGAATTGAATCCGTTTCCTCTTAGCCACAGTTGTACAAGCCGCAGGCAAGTCCCGGCAGAGGTCTCTAGGGGGTCACGTCCTGATTTCAGACCCGGATGCTCTTGGAGACCTTCAGTTGTACCTGCCAGAAGGAGAGAACTGCAATCAGATAGATGCAGAGGAGCAATTCTGCTCCGGTGAAACCATTCCCATCCCATCCCCTTTTAGCCACAATAAATGAGGTTCAGACGGTGTGAAGGCTACCTACCCATCTCGCCTCCAGCTGGAAGTGGCTTCTGATGTTCCTAAGACATCGAGCCGAGTGAATCGAGAGGCACGTGGCTTTGCATCCTCGTCCGCAAGGCTGCCGGCGCTGCTCCATGCTGGGCTCTGTGCTGGGGTAATTGCCACTGAGAAATCGGGGGCAGGAGGGAAAGGAAAGAAGGTAAAAGAGAATGGGAAGGCAGGAAGGAAGACAGGAGGTAGAAGATAAAGATGGAACTAGAGAGAGGTGCTTAGCAATAAGGTGAAGAAAATTTTATACTAGTGTTTACTGAACTCAGGGCACCTCCCAGGCACTGTTTTATTGCACTAATTGGACCGTGTCCAGGGCAGAATCGGGCCCTCGGCACAAGGTGCGGGGGAGCTCAGCACAGGGCCTTGCACGAGAGTGAGCTTTTTCAGAAGTGCTTCTTCCCTTTCCAACAGAAACTCAGCATTGCCCAGAAAAAAATCATTAATCAGCCCTACAAAAAAAATTCGTTTTTAAAAATCATAAACTTGATGGTTTCTGATATTTATTATACTCACAAGCTTTCTCTCCACAGCTCTAAGGCTTAGGCATACCTTTCAAAACATATACATATAAACTGAGCTCCTTACACATTGAGATAGTCCACCAGCTGTGATTTTAAGAGCAAATATAACCTGAGAGTCACAGTAGAAGTCTGAGAGCTGGAAAACACTGCAAATTGAGTCTGACTGGCATCAAAGCAGTGCCAGGCTGTATCTACATGGTCTTTAGCAAGAAGATAAGAGCACGTTTTATCAGCAATCTGAGCTGCCTGGATACATCTTGTTCCTCCCTGAAAAGCCTGTTAGGTATTTGCATCGAGCTGAAGTCATCCCGTTAACCTTTTGCAGCATGTGGCTGAGAATGGCGACGTGGAGGTACCCAAGATGGGACCTGAAGCCACACAAAGGCTGGGAAAGGTGGGCTGGTTTCCAGGGCAGCCAGCTCAGGTACGGCGCATCCCTGGTCCTGCTGAAATAGCCTTCCTGTCGGTAGCGGAGAGGTGGCTTCAAGGACTGACCTTGGCACTATGGAGAAACGAATCAAAGGCCCGTCGGCACCAAGGAGAGTATGTCAGGTCTCCTTACGAAGTTCTGAGTCGGGTGCTGAGCGGGATGGAGACATTGTTTTCTTGTGCCATAAGTAATTTCCCCAGCGTGTTTGTGGGTGTGAAAGAGCAAATTTGTATTTATTGAGATGGAGCCGGACGGCAAGGAGTAAAGCAGAATAAGGCCTGTCAGAGTTTGGATTTATTACCGATATGGTAGGCCATTTTCTTTTTCATTTTGACTGTAATGCCGTTCTGAGCCTCTGCCAGACTTGGAGAGCAGAGTCATTCGTGAGTCGACCCCCTGCTTTGCACCCGTCATTTTTCTCACTTTGCAGGTTTTGACTGAGCTAATGCTTTCAGGAAAAAAGACTTATTGATCAGAGTGAAGTTGCTTGCAGCATCTGGCCTGTTACTGGTCAAGATTGTGAGGTGTTTTTAGCCATTTGGTAGATGTGCAGGTAGTGTTTGTTCTAACACTTTAATTCTGCTGGCTTCTCTGTCCTGCTTTCTCACTCTGTCCACTCGTCTTGTCACCTGCCCAGGGCACCCCTGGTAGGACTGAAGCATGTGACAGGATCACCTCAGCTGCTCTGGAAAGCATTCTTCTCCTCGTCCTCCTCCACATTTTAATTTGCATATTGTCTTATATTCCAAAATATTAAAATGGCCATCAACCCTCATCTCGATGTGATTTTTTTTTGTTACCTAGCTTTTATAGCTAAAAATAAGTGGATATCCTGTTAGGGCAGGCTAGAGCAAGCTTTGTTTGAGTATCTTCTTTCAACAATAGCAAAGATGTCCCACCATGAGGAGTGAAGTCAGAATCAGGGATTGTGATCAGAATCAGGGATTGTGATGAACACGCACATCGAAGGAAGACTACGTAATGCAAAAGACAATCATAACAATTCCTTATAGTCGTATTTCTGTGTGTTCAGATGCTGATGTTTTATGCTGTTCCTTTGTTGTGTTCTCCACTATAATTAAAATATATTGGATAAGGATTATTCTAATGGTGTTAGTAGTTCTACAAAGCCACATGGAAAGTGAACTGAGACTCTCCTGAGTTTGCCCTGTTGCCTTCGGAGGTGCATTAGCAAAGAGATATTGAGATCTTTGTGTTTAGCGAGTGTTGCCACCTAACTGCCTCTCACCTTCCTGACTTCCCTTTCCACTTCCATTTACTCCTCACAGTATGGTGGACCCTCGGGCAAGATACGTGCATGTCGCTTGTGCCACTTAGGAAATAGGTGACACTTTGAATATTAGATCAAGCCTGTGAGCTGCTGTGCCTGCTCCTATCCATCCCATTGGAGCTGCTTTTCTGGAAGTTGCAAAGAGTTTATTTCCATCCTGCTTTTGACACTTGTTGAGCAACACGGGAAGACTTGGAGCGAGGGTTGTTCAGGAGCTTGAGCACAGTTTTTGATGTCCATTTGTTAAAACAGCTAAATCACCAGTCATCAACTCCTAGTAGAGCATGAGCCTGGGAAGCTGTGTGGATAAAGTCACAGCATGATCTGTTGGGGCTGTGGCACCTACACAGAAGACTCTTGACTCAAAGAGATGGAAGCGCAATGAGAAAGTAGAGGTGTCTATGGTGGGGGGACAGTTTGGGACTTGTAGTTTTCTCCTGATATTACAGGAGATAAGCATAGAGCCAGACCAATCTATCGATGATACTTTGTTTTTTCAGCTATGTAAACCAAGTAAAATGTCTCAAAAAAGGTTTCTTTCTTATGGGATTTGCAAGCAGTACTGATATTCTCAAAATCACATCTAATCTGAGTGCAGCGAGAATGCCAGGAAAGGGCCAAATAATTAAAACAGGAGCTGTTGTGGTTACCACAGTTCATTGCCTCTAAATTGTGTGTAGTGCCTTCCCAGCTAAAGAATTTCTATTGCTTAGCAGATTGAGGTAGTCTCTGAAGTGACTTTCAGATAATGTTAGTGACCTTCTAGCCCATGTTAGCACGTTTTCTTAAACTCTGGAAGTTGCTAATCTTGCTAATACGAATAGGAACTTGCAGCTTAACATTTCTCAGTTGCGTGAGTAAGAAGCCGTGGGCTTCAGCGATTAGTGTCCCTGGAGCCCTGCTATGTTCCTACAGGGTCTCGGTGATAAACCTCAACAGTTGCTAATATGAGAACTCTGTAATGTGCATGAGCAAAAGAGGATCGTACTCCTCTTATTTTTAGAAGTGGAATCCAGAAACTAGATTATGATTGCTAACAGGATTTTTTTTTTTAGTTGGGATATGAAAGCAAGTGCAAATCAACAAGTGCAGTGAGGAAGTAAAAGGAAGAAGAGTCACCTTAGAAAATGAGCATTCACTAGTCCTCGAGCTATAACGCAGCAGGAAATGTTGGGAAAATAACTCCTTCTAATATGTCCAGATTTATCAAAGCACTTACATGCATAGTGTGGAGAAAAAAAGCCCCTGTGTGTGTCAGCCCTGGGTGTGGGTGCACATGCCAGCGTGTATGTTCATGTTGGGAGACAAAATGCACTTAAAAGAAACACAAAGAACAGTATTATCTATGGTTACTGAAAACAGGAAAAAGAGATAAACAGCTGTCTTCTTAAATCAAAACTGCTGCATGCTTGGACGTTGGACAATGACAGGGTGCACGTTGACTATGGAATGCTCAATGCAGAGCTTCTTCAGAAAGATATGAAGGAGTGACCTATTATTTTCTCGTAGAAATTCAGAATTGCATTGTGCTACAGCGTGGATGTTATTCTCTAAATCAGTTACTTCTCTTCAGCATGCTCAATCTTTCAAATGCCTTCCTTTAACAACTTAAGTAGCTATTTTACTCACCTTGTGATGCAGAACCGTGTGAAGTCCCTGGTCCAGCCGCACCTGCTGGACAGTTACAAATGGAAACATTCCAGGGAGGAAAAAAAATAGGGTATATGTTTTTAATTAAAAGGAAATAGAAAGGAAGTGATTTGCAGAATAACAAAATAAAGAAATTATAGCTCTTGTCCATAAAGAATATATTCTCACTCTGCTGAACTGGAGCAATTGTCATATTCCTGGTAGGTGAGGAATGCTTGGCTGTCATAAGAAGTCTTCTGCCCGTAGGTCCCATTGTCCTTTGCATGCAGCCATTCATTACATGTTCTGTCTAATAGCTTCACCACTGAAATCCCCTGCCAAAACTGCCTGTCAAAGTTATCTCCTTAGTAAAAGAGATTTCTGTATTTAAAATGTAAATGAAACTTAGTGGAAAACGTGGAAAACTTAGTGGATCCTGGGTGCAGCTGGAGGGCAGCGGGGAGGAGGTGTACAGCAGCATGAGCCTCCCGGTGCTGTTGGGTCAGGATCACACAGGTGACACAGAGATGCTAATGGCATGAGGACATGGCACTTGGACACCTTGTCCACACTTGTACATTGGCTCTTCTAAAATATGAGCTGACACAGTTCCTTGATCGTTTAAGGAACCAGAAACCCCACAGCTCAGACCCTCCCTACAAAGCCTGACAATGCAGCAGAACAAAAATCCAGTGTATCTTTTCTGAGATTCCACTTTGGGGAGTTTGACATGAATTTTATGGATATGAAGGTGAACAAACTTGTACAGATAGGGCAAAACCCTCTTTTTTTTTCCTTGTAGGATAATCAGAATGCTCATCATAGGTGAACATTTTCAGTTTGATATAGTCTAAATTCAAGCATGACTGATAAGAAATTGCCACAGCATAGCTCATAACTGGACATACCAACACTTTCTTTGTCTATATTAAGCCTCAGGAAAAAAAACTTCTTAGACAAACCATCTACTTTAGGTGTTTCTGTGGTCTATATCCCTGTAGTGTATCAGCGTATCACCATCTTTTAATATACTTGTTTACATATTCTATGTTGCTAGGCAGTGGTGTTCTCCCCATTTTACACCGAGGAGAACACGACAGAGGTTAAGTTGCTTGTCCAGGGTAAGAGAGCGTGTCTGTTGAAAAACAAGCATTGGGGTCACACTTGCTCTTCGATGGGCTAAAGCCCTTTGTCCTCCAACAGCTTTGTGAAAGCTTGGGACTCTTGTATTTTCTCGAGTAAATAACAAAAGCAGCCTACCCAAGGTCACTCCAACATGACAGCCTGCAGTAACAACCCGGTTAACACCTGGGTTAACGGTCTCATGCAGGGGATGTACAACATCAGGCAGGTGATTTGTCCCATCAGTGTCACTGGGGCTACCAACACACTTCAGCGCGTCCACCAGCTTTGGGAGGTTGGATCCAAATGTACGGTAAGCCAGCACCGCAGTGCTGACACCACACGAAAGAGAGGAGTGAAAGGATGGCACTGCAGAGGCTGCTTATGCAGATAACAACATCAGTCAAAGCTGACTGGTACTTAAAGTCTGGGCTGTTTTAATTATTCTCTAACTGGGTATCGTGAGGTACAGTGTCTTGCTAGAAAGCAGCGTCTTTCGAAAGACATCAAAAGGTGCTTATATACTTTAATGCAAACAGATTATGTTTCTTTTGGATCTTGTAACAAACCCTCTTCTTGGTGCCTGCCTTAGCGATCTCTCTCTCTGTCAGTTCTCAGCCACCAATATTTTTTTGCAGTCTTCTTCCACCCACATTTTTATTTTCCCTAGTCCCTTCACATTTTTGACTTAAGAGCCAGGTGCAAACCTTTCACAATTGCAGACATTGGCGTTGACTTCCCTGGCTTTCAAAATCAACCTGTGCTGGAGATCATCCCCTCCTCTGGACAGCACTAAATCTTTCCTTCCAGAGATAACTAGTCCTTGGGGCTCATAGCTGTGCTTCTGAAGAGAAAAATGTTTTGCCTTTGGAACAGACTAGATTGCACCGCACGGCAGGTAATTTCAAAACATGTTCGAGGGGAGCATCCCCTTGGGTCCATCTCAAGGCCCTTCAGCGGTAAAGGACACCAGGCAGCACGTGGTGCTATCGATACACCTCCGCTGTTGTCCCTGGGAGCACAGCAGTGAGGCTTGGCGGCGACGCGGCGTTCCCGGGTGCAGCTCGAAGGGGTCATGGGTTAAGTGGAAAAGGAAGAGGAAGGGTCTTTCTCCAGTTTCCTTTTTAACTCCGTAAGTCGGGGGATTTATCACAGACCAACATGGAAGTCTCTGCGTTGGCTCCGTTCAGAAACACTGTCTGTTGACCAGCCGTCAGCTTTGCAAGCTGACGCAGTGCATGGATTTTTCTAGAGAGAAGTGCTTTGCTACAGTGCTGTCTTTACTAATGTATATTCTTTTGCTTTCCATCAAACAGTCAATGAAGGCTCAGGTGAAACCAATCAAAAAGAGACATCGACCTGTGACATTTGCCAGTTTGGGGCAGAGTGTGATGAAGATGCAGAGGATGTTTGGTACAGTAATTTGGTCTACTCTTCTATTTTAATGAATGTTAGAATATTTAAAGGTACTGTGGTTTAGAAAGCATTACAAATATTAGATATTCAAATTTCTGCACCCAGAGATTCATTGTACAGTGATTTGAGGTGGTTGTTACTCTGAAAAAATATCTAAACCAGTCTGGTTAATACTTTTGGAATATGCACAATTTAGACAAAATCTAGAAACACAGTTATCTGGTTTGTTGCTGTTATAACTTATGTCATTCCATCTGGGGTTTTACAGCATTATACTTTGATGAAAATAGAATTGGGAAAAACAATTGACCTAAAGCTTTTCAGGTTAAAAAGTATCATTAGTATTATCATCATGTTAATTCTTATCTGGCATTAGAAGTGCTGGGAAATCTGTCTCGCTTTATCCTAGTTGCTGAAGTTGAAGACCTCACCCTCAAATGCTTGAAATAACTAGTGTGCATTTAGATGTTTTCTCAGTGGAAGTTGTTTTACTTTTTTTTTTTTTTTCTTTTTAAGAGGTATCAAACTTATTCAGGGTTTTTTTATTATTTTAAATCTTAACTACATAAGCTGAAGGGGAATAATTCTATCTACTCACTTTTTTTTTTATTTTTTATTTTGCCTAGAAACTATGCAAACATATATTAAGCCAACTTTAAACTAATCATTTCATTGTGATTTTGGAGCAGCCAATAGATCAAAAAAGCCGCTATTCACAGAGCTGTACTTCTAACAGTTCCTTAACACCAAGCCTTGTTTTTCTATCTAAGTAATTAATACAACGGTAGAGAGACAACAAAATAATCATGCAAATGTTAGAGCTGTTTCTGGCTGCTGCTGCTGAAGCTGTGAGCTGGTGGCAGGTGAAGGATGGAGGCAGAGACTGGGCAGTGAGCTGTCGGTAAAGCAGTATTGCCCAGACTTAACTTGGACAGTAGGCTTAGAGCAGAGAGGAGTCAACAAGTGAACGGTGAACACGGTAACTCAGCCCGGTGCTGGGCAGCTGGCCTCACCCTGCCAGGCATCCGTGCACTGTCGGTGTGGCATGGAAGAATGAACATTTCTGCTGTTCAGTGAAGAAGCTTAGGAATATGGTCACAGCCATCCATTTGTGCTCGTTTTGGTTTGGTCTTACCAGGCTTTCAATAATCTCCAGTTCTAGTCTTTGAGAAACACCAGGTAAACAAACCGCAGCAGCCTGGCTCTGGCTGCCGTCATGGAAAGGGATTGTGGTGCTGACAAACGGGAGCAAGGTGCGATGAGAGTTGTGTGGAAGAAATTGCTTAATGTTGATCGCTTAAGAAAATTACCCCAGGTGTCAGGATTTTCATTGTCTCCTTGACCGGTTGTCCTTGAGAGTTTTGGTGGTGCAGTGTAGAAGGAAAACCATGGTAAAATTAATATATCAAAATTCACAGTCTACTGCTCGTGTTTTCATAATTAAGTGCACTTCGAAATTGGAAGGCAGGAGAAGAGAGGGGCAAGGAATAAAATTAGCTACAAGATAACATTATTAATCATAAGCACTGAGTAGCAGTGTTTATTTTTTTCCAGAAATAGCTTGGTAAAATAAGCTGATCCAACTTACCCCAGTAATGTTCCCACTGCAGCTTTTGCGCTATCTAATTCCTCCCCTTTGAAACAACTTGGCTTATACGGAGCAGCGTAATGACTGCAGGAGCTGAAGTTCTCAATCTTTATTGACAGGCGGTCTTTCTGCAGGGCAAGATGCTTCTCAGGGCGGGAAGCAGGGAAGGGCATTTACTGGGAAGATGCTGCCAGACAAACTGTTAAAAGGCAGGAAAGCAGATTTCCAACCAGAAGTACAAAGACCATGTAAAGCCTGTTAAAGGTCTGCTTTGAAGTAAACAACTTCATATCCCGTAACAGAGCCCTGTTTTCCTGTCTCTGCCCCCTGATTAGTCTTGGATAAACGTCTTTCTAAAAAATGAGCCTTCTGGGTGTTAGCTCTTTGTTATTCTTATTTCTAGAATAAAAGCGGACTATGTACGGAGGTCCTAGATCCCTCTTTCAAATGTGCGTTAATTGAATTTCCATGTTTGGCACCAGCTAGACATACTCCCCCACTCCCCCTGCCAAGATGTGGTGTGCGGAAAATGTCCTTAGATTAAGTGGGAAAAGACATTTCAGTTTGTTATTTGATCGCTGGTTTTATGCGGATCAGATTTCAGATGTAAGCAGGGCTCCTTCAGCTGCCTCACCTGACTGATGAGGCTTGTGAAATCCAAACGGGGTCAGTGGTTCCTGGTGGCCCTGGAACCTGTTGTTGGGGGATGATGAGCCCAGCACTGGCAGCATCCCCCATCAATCAGGAACGATTTGAGGGTGCAGGGTCAGCTGCCCGACCCATTCCAGGTGACAGGGATGCAGGCTGGTAGCAGAGCCAGACCGCACAGAGCTGGAGATGTGAGGCTGGCTCTTCGCCTAATATTGCTGGGGTGCCAGAGGAGATCAGAGAAGAGAGCACAGGTGTGATAGCAGATGTGGTTGGGCTGCTGATGATTTAAAGCGACAATTAACATTATTCTGCATTGCCACAGTCTGTTATTTTTCAGTCCCTTGTCTCTGATTTAACTCTATTTTTTTTTATTTTTTTTTTTGGTTATTCACTGCCAGTTGTCAGTCAGTTAAATTGTGCTGTTCTACTGTGCCACCATTATTTTTAAATCTTTTTATTTGTTTAAAACCAATCTGTTAATGGCTAGACTCCTGGGAGTCTGATAGGGGGGCTGGCACATGGAAGACTACTCGAAGGCATAAGATGGGTGTGAACATTTTCTGGAAAGTACAGAGAAAAGGCGGAAAAGAACCCACCTGTAATAGCAGGGTTCGTACGGCACGGTAAAGCACACGTGTACTATTATCTTATTCTACAGCCTAATATCATGAGAGTGAATGCAATTTGGCATTCCATTAGTGAATCTCTTTCTCTAGGTTAAAAACAAAGACTGTTCAGTTGAAAGTCTTTAACATCTTGCTACTCTAGTATGTGAAAGCTTCTTGTCGCTAAGAGGATCGTGTACTACTGGCATTATTCCCACCTTTAATGCATTTTGCACCAGTGGGCTTCATGAATATTTAAAGCAGGGCAGTGGCTATGCTCTTTAGCACTGGATTGCAATCTATTGGTAAATCAGACATTTGGTGTTGCTTACTTAGGGTTTTATTTCTGAGCTGGCTAAGGAATAATTGATTTTGTAAGACAGGGCTACTCAACGTAACACCCCGAGAGATATTCTTAAAAGGAAGTGAAGAATGAAGCATAACATTCTGAAGCATGGTGTATTTCTAAGATCTTCCAAAAAACATCTATGAAATACTCACCAAATGGAGTGCCCACTCATCTGCTAAAGTGGCTTAGTGTCGGCACATAACCACATCAGAAACCTGGATTCCAGTATTAATCTCCTCCATATGGGCCACAGAGGAAATAAGAGCGCTCCGTACACTGGACAAGCCGTGGTTTGGAGAGATACTGGGCAGCTATTTCAGAGGTCTGCAACGTGTCCAAGTAAGTGGAAGGAGATAAATAATAGGAAAAAACCCCTCTGTTGAGTCTCCTGTTGGAAGACACCAATAGACAGGACAGGAGTATTTTCTTAAAACAAGATTAAAGCCTGCAAACCTCTGACTTGCAGAGTTAATCAAAATCACAATGATGAATTGGGGTTAAATATGCATGCTTTTCCTTTGAATTTCAATATCAGCAGGTCAGCCAGCAGCAGTCTCAGAGTGCAGCGTTGCCCACAACCAGATGCAGCTTGCTAGCTGTAAGACAGACATGCAGAGATGTGTGATGTGCTCAGATGAGTGCTTTCCCTGCAGCCGGGCAGTGTCCGAGGCGGTGAGGAGGCCACCTCCACAGATTGCTCCTCTTCCTTCCCCTTCCTCCCTCCTGGAGGCTGCAGGCAGAGGAGAGAGGCAGCAATATCCCTGCCAGGCGCTGCCTGACCTTGAACTGGGCCTTGCACCAGTAGTAAAAAGGGACATAAATACTCCTGCTGCTTCCTGCAGCTCGGTGTGTCGTCGGGTTTGTGTGTGTCCCCCCCCCAAGGATTCCTCCTTGGCTGAGCGTAGGGGTTTGTGCTCTGCTCTAGGCACCATGCTCATGGCAGGCAACTTTCCTCCCCCGCCATGACCCTGGCCCGTGCTGGAGGGGCCTTTTCCATTTCTCACAAGTAGGCGAGGATCCCACTGGGCAGGTTCAGTTCGGGAGGAGACGCCGAAGCCATTCCATGGGGACACTGTGTCCCTGAGGACACAAAGCTGGCAGCCTGGAGGAAGGCATCCAGGCCTGAATGAAGGGCTCGGCGTTTTCAGTGTCTAGGTCAGCGGGTGAAGGGGGGAGCGTGGTCCCGGGCGTGCTGTGCGGCTGGGTGGTACTCCCGAGTGAGGGGGTGACATTGCAGCATAAATCCCAGCAGGTCCCTTGTGTCCCGTGCTTCTGGCCGCATGGCTAGGACACCCAGCTCCACTTGCCCGCAGCAGAGATGGACGGACACACAAAACGTATTAAGAAGATTTAATGTTTCAGTCCTTTGTTTCACGTTTCAGTGCTAATCACTGACATATATATATATAGTTTGGGTAAATGCTCCTATAAGGCAACACATGAGGATGGTGAAAGTGCATTCTCATGCAAATAAGGAGCACTGTACATGGGAGATATTTGTGCAAATCATGCAGCTGCCATCTGCAGCGACCTCTGCAATCAATATTGCTCTAGCAATCAATATTTATCTTTATTATAGTATAGAAGGAAAGCATATAAAAGAAACTAATGATTTTGCCAGCTTCTCAATCCACACAGCAATTAGGTCAGTCAGCTCTGGGTCCTTTCCCTGTTCCATCAGTTGCTCTCAACCAGAGCATCTGCAAACAAGATGCTGTGCTACTATAAAGTACTAAAAGGTAGTTTGAAAGCTCACATACATTACATGAGTATTGGCTGCTTCATGTTCAGCAGTGTGTGTAATAACTATGTGTGACCTACTTGTTCCAGATGCAGAAACAACGAGCTGCTTTAACATCTGCAATGCCCCATGCATTACACAGTACATAGGTCGCCAGTTGCTGCTGCTTTCCTTTCTCTTTCAGAGAAAAAGATCTTTGTTCATGGCTGTGCTATGTAAGACTTAAACATACTCACTGCACTTGTGGATGTGAGCACAGAAATGGAATCAAATCATTAAAAATACGCAATCCTGCAAAGACTTAAATCTCTGCTTAACTTGAGATCATACCTAAGGCATGGAGTGAAGCTGCTGCCGCATAAATCTTCACGTGGATCTTAGTAGTCATGTCAAATAACAGTCCAGGCAAGGGTGTACAGAGGAACGTAAAGGCACTGCAGCATGCAACCTCTGCAATGCACAGCAGGAGACGGCCAAGCAGTTTACACCCTCTTACACCCGTGTCGCTTATCTTAGGCCCAGCGTAGTAACAGAGCTACCTCCAGTGCCTGCCCAGAAATTAGCCTAATTCTGGCTCTGTTGACTGTCAATGTTTCATTTGGTGCTTGCTCTGTGATTTAAAAGATTTTGAAATAAAAAGCAAGCAGCTGACTTCCAGCGTAGCTGTTGCAACACCTTGTTGAGATAACTGTAGAAATAGGGCGCAGTGGGCTAAGAGGCAGCGATGCTGTAAAAAAGTAGCCTAAGCAACTGGAAACTGGTCAATGAAGGATTTGCAGTGGAAGACAAAACATCAGGGTTTTTAGATAAAGTAAGATGACACCTACTTGTCTATATGTTTTATTTTCATTATGAAGCCTGTGCTGTGAAAGGGCCAGGTCAGTGGCTTTTCTGGGAGGCTGGCCGGCCAGACCTGCTCTCTGGGACGGGGGAGCTGAATAGAGAACCCAACCATGTTCCTTCGTTCGGGCTGTGGAAAGAAATGCCGTGTGAACTGGTACAAAAGTGGAAAAACTAGCAAAACACAAAACTGCAGCATGAATTGCTGTCCACAGTGCAAAGGACAAAGTTGCAGCAGTTCCAGCTGAGGTGAAAGCTTCAGGCTTACTAGCAGCTAGTGTCTAGCCATCATGTTAAGAGTCAGAAAATAAGGTCCCCAGGTGAGCACTGCATAAATGCCACAGTTCCTATCAAGCTTCTCGATGGCAAGCTACTGAGATATTGTAGGACTCTTCCAGTGGGCAGTTTTCAACTTAAAGCTAGCCCAGGTGAGAAAGTGACTTTGTGCCCAACCACAGCCAGAGAAAGATCCCCACCGTCTTCTGAAAGACCTTAAATCAAGCCAAAAAGATGTGGGTTTCCTCTTTCTCAGCAATGAGTCTGCTGAAAGAGCAAGGGGAGATATGGGAAGAAGTTAGCTTTATCTTCAGGGGAGGCTTCTCTACGAGCAGCTTATGGTCCAGTCCTCCAGGGTAGGAGGCAGGAATGAGTGCCTTGTACTTCTAAACTGAATGCGCTACTAGTGGCTGTGCTAGAAAGATGGAAAAATGATGGTTTGTTTGGCCGTCTGGCTCTGCATACCTTTTTTTTTTTTTGGGGGGGGGGGGTGTTAGTTAAAACCAGCCATTTTTCCCAGGCAGATAAGTTTCACAAAATCACCTTACCATCTTTTCATCATTCATCCTGTGCCAAAAAAGCCCATTTAATTTTGAAGTGAGAGTGATTCCCAACTCCCTTAGGGTGATGGTTTGGAGAATTTGACCTTTCCGTCCATTGACTCAATGCAGTCCTTCAGAGGCATATGTTCATTTGACAAAATCCTGCCTTTCCAGATTCTCAGGATTTATTTTCTTAATAACATTCTTAAAAAAAAACCAAAAAACCCAAAAAACAACCAACCAAACAAAAAGAAAAACATACACACAAAAAAAAAACAACCAAACCCAACTGGTTTTAACATAAGCCAAGATTGTCTGGAGTTAGTTATACTTCATAGTGTTTTATTACCAATACACTTTGGAACACTCTGGTAAATAATTCAGCTTACACAAAGAAATTGGCTATATTTTCTCTATACATCGAGGAAGTCTGTCATGTAGACTATATATCAGAGCTCTAAATGTTCTCAGATAAATGCAAACCCACATTGTGTTCCATCTGTACTACTCACCCAAGCAGGTCTTTTAGGGACCCTATATGACACATCCATCTCATCCAAAAACTAGAATCCCTAACATTTGACTTTGTAATAAAAAAGATGGGTTTTATCTTTTGCAGTTACAGCAAAACTCGCTCTGTGTCCCAGGGATAATACCCTGCACAGTCATAAAGCTTATAGATTTTTTTTTTTCCTTGTGCTCCTCTTTTCAGATGCTGATCCAAACTTGGTTTTCAGTGTCAGCTTATGGAAGTCAATGAAAGTTATTCCACTAACTTCAGAGAAACAAAAGTTCTTTCCCAGTATCATAACCGTGGAGCAACTTCTCGGTAGCCAGCGGAGCCTTTCACTGGCAGGAGCGAGAACAGACTGCTGGAGTGTAAATGCACAGTTGTTCACAGAGTGCAAGGGAATAACTTGGAAATTGTGATGATAAAAGCAGAATTTGGCTTACTGACTGCTTCTGTTGCTTCAGAGGAAATATTGATTTGTGAAAAGCCAAAAATAAGTTCTGAGATTTTGGAGGGGTTTCTTGTCTTATCATGGTGCTGTGCTCCTGTAGGAGCAAGATACAAATTCTTCTGAAATTCAAGGGGAGGAAGGCTTGTGAGACATGTAGAACTGCCATTTGTCTTCATAATTATTACTCTGACAATGTTAAGAGTTGAAAAAGGAAAAAGCTGCAATAGCTTTAAAAGTATGGCTCGAAATAGCCAGATTTTCCTGTTGGGTTTCCATGGCGAAGATGCTATAAATCAGCATGTGGTGTGCGGACGGGGGGCCTGGCGGCGTAGGGGGATGGGTGCTCATGGCAGCGGAGGCTGGGGGGGCGGACTGGGAAAGGAGAGAGCACTGTGGAAGAGGTTTTAGGAGAAAACCTCAAGCTGACTTGCAGCTAGTCCATTTTTCTGTTTGCTGGAGAGCGAGGAGGAGCTGCAGTGAGTGCCCACGTGCAGGGGCTCGGGGAGGGTTTGGGGGATGCTACCTGAGAGCAGCAGGGAGGTCCTGCTCACCTGCCTTCCCCCACCTGCCTGGGAGGCTGAAGCGGCACAGCCAGCACGGAGCGGGTGAATTAAACATTTGTACTGCAGGGACAGCCGGAGGATGTGTGGGGTAGCGGCTCGACGGCGTCGAGGTGCCGTGGCTGTGGGCTGTGTTCACGCCGATCTGCACGTGTCACAAGGGTGCACGTGTGTGGCCGGGCACTGAGTGCAACAGCCACAGCACCCCGCTCTCTGTTTTCAGGAGGTGCCTATATACAACATATGCGCGTGACAGCATAGCAGAGAGCAACCATTTTATCTGCCCAGCTTAACAGGGCAGCGAATGAACCCAGGGTTGTGGTTTTTTTTTACTCTTCTGCCGCTATCTGAGACGGCGGGTTTCAGTCCTCGGCAGGAAGAGGTAGCAGCCCTCTGAGCGCACACCTTGATTTGCATTTGACAGAATGGTTTTGGCAGTCTGTTTTGTGTTCTTGCTGTAGTACAGGGTGTTGGAAAGATCACGCCTGGCTCCTGCCGCGTTGTGGGAGGCACACAAAAGGATCCCTTTGGGCTCGGCAAGGGCAGAGCCGCGCGCGGGCGCTGCGAGGCGAAGCCACCGCTCGGTTGTGTAACCCCATGGCTGGGAGAGCTTTGGCTGTGAAAGCGCACGTAAGGGATGATATGATAATGCACATCGGATATTAATGTGCATTGACACATAATCGTCTGCGTACGTCGGGGCGTTACAGCATGAGTGAGCAAGTGCAGGGACCTTGGAGAGCAGAGTGCTTTTGCATCATTTTTTACCGGTTTTCTTTTCCCCTTTTTTGTTATTTAAAAATAAGCTTTCCTCCCTCCCCGGCCCCCCATTTAGCCAAAGTCATACCCTAGTAGTAAACTGTGTGGTGCCTTCATGACGGCCTATTTAGCCGCAATAAAAAGCCGATTGGCCTAATGCGCAATCAAGAAAGGAGTGACATTTATTGCTTCAGTTTTATGATGCTGTGAACCGAGCAAGATTTGGAGCCTTACAGTGCCTTCAGGGGGCAGGAGATCACCAGCAATGAATTGTATTTATACCTTTTCCAATTTCCTACTAGCATTTTAGCAATAAATAGACTGTGTTGTTATTGAGTTTTATGTAAGTATGTTTACGAAAGCAGGAATACAACTTTGTAGCTCAGAATTACATGTGTTGGCTAAATAGATCAGCAGAGAGAATAACTATGTAAAGCACTGGGAAAGCACTTCCCAATTTATTATCAAATGTCTTAATAGAATGCTTCATCTCTTTCATCCCACTTTATGTTAACTATTAAATTAAAACTGCATCCACTGCAGAAGGTCGGAGGCTCCTTCACACACCCATGTTGGAACATCAAGGCCACGATTTGTTCACACATCTAAGCCATTAAAAATACATCCCATGCATTAAATATGAGCCTGAGGAAAACTCAATAGGAGCTGACGTGCGGGGCTGACCTCGGCTCGCACAGCCCCTGCGGGGTGGCAGGTGTCCCTTCCCCACAGCATCCATCTCCTGCCCTGGTCCTTTCCCACGTGCAAGTCGCAGCTGAAAGCCTGCATGAGATGTGCCCAGACGTACAAGCTTAATTGCTGTCTCTCAGCCTGCCCGTGTTGTAACGAAGCTCTCCCACGCAGAGCAGCACAGGTGCCCCAGGGATGCTCGTGCTTGTGGCGCATTGCTTTCAGGAGCTGCAGGTGGATTCCACTGCTCTCTATCCCAGACCTGAAGAAGGTTGCTTCCATCTCATTAGGTTGCGGGCAAGGACGTGTCCTTGAGATGGCACATTCCATTTGTTTGTTGGTCTTCATTTCTCTGGCAGCGGTACTTTTTCCTTGGGGCTTGCTCCCAAAAGCAGCCAGCCACTGTAGTCATCATGAGACAGCAAAAGAAGGGGCAGCATCCCCAGCCAGTAATAATGCCTGGCCCGATAGGGCAGCTCTAACATACAGAGCTGAGCGCTCTGAGGAAGAAGAGGGTCACTGCTGCTCTCGCCAGCTTGCACATGCAGCGATTTGCTTGGGCCCACCTATGGGCCGAGACCTTCTTCCATCACAGTGTGGGATTGCATTGAATCCTAGAATCACTTAGGCTGGAAAAGACTTTTTAAGATCATGGAGTCCAATCGTTAACCCAGGGCTGCCAAGGCCACCACTAAACCGTGTCCCTAAGCATCGCGTCTATGTGGGCTTTTTAATACCTCCAGGGACGGTGACCCCACCACCTCCCTGGGCAGCCTGTTCCAGTGCTTCACTGCCCTTTCGGTGAAGACATTTTTCCGAATACTCAACCTACACCTCCCGTGGCACAACTTGAGGCCGTTTACTTGTCCTGCCGCTTGTTACCTGGGAGAAGAGACCAACCCCAACCTGCCTGCAGCCTCCTGTCAGGCAGCTGCAGGGAGCGATAGTGACACCAGGTTATCCTGCCTGATTTCTGTCTGTGCAGAAGGTGCAAACGGCGCCTGAAGGAAAGCCTGGAAGCATCCTCCTAAAATTCCATTACATACCTTGACTGGCTTTTGGTTTGTGATGTAAGTCATCTTCCCAGGCGGGTGGCCTGGAGTGCAGAGCCAGTCCGGGTGGTGCTGCCTCGGGCAGGTCTCGGCGGCAGAGGGAGGCACGCGTGTTTGAGGGTGCAGAGCGGTTCCTGGTGGGGGGCAGTCTGATTCTGTGCGTGTGGAAGGAGGCTTTACCAGGAGGAATTATTTTACCATGGTCTTTTCCTCACTGACTGCAGGAAGGTCACTCCTAAGCCTTGCCTTCCCCACCGGCAGCGGGTGGCTCACGTGCTGCGTGGGATGGGGCTTGCAGCACGCTGGTCTCTGCTAGCCAGAAGGCTGCCAGCCCCTGCTCTCACTGATAAATCCGAGTCCACTCTCTGCTTCCAGGAGTAGCTGCTAGTGCTGTTAACAAAACCCAGAAATTTGCCGTGGGTCCCGGCTGGTGCCTCATTTCTTCCTCAGCAGACCAAGCCTTCCTGCGTCCCTGCCAGGACCTGCAGCTAGATGGTATCCCATGCTTCCCACCAGACATTGCAATAGTCCCGCTGGCTGTTCCGGGTGGAACACTGGGATTCGTGGGAACAATTCTCATTATTCTGCTGGCTTCAAGATAGAAGCAAACAATATCAGCAGACTGAGGCACACAATAAAACATGTGCGAAGGACAGCCTCAGATGTTTACAGAGGGAGAGAAACAGTCAGCAAAGCTTTGTTTTAACAGAGACCATAGAGACATGAAGGACACCAAGTGTAGGCAAACCCTAAAAAGGCATTTATTTTATTCTATGTGCTTTAAATAAACTTCACACGTTAGATACCTGCAGACGCTTGAATTGGCATGTGAACAGAATTAGAATTTTCTTCTCTAGTCACACAGCCTAGCATGAGGATTTTTCAATTGCTCTTCAAGCCCAGTCATCAGCCTGGTAATTCTCTCATTTCTCTGTTTGAGTTTAAAGCATCCAGTCTAGCAAAGAGTGCTTTACACAACTTAGTTCCTTTTAAATAGGAACGATATTTTTTAAAAAAAAAAAAAAAAATAAACTGAGGCATTTATTTTGCCCTAAAGGTGTTAGCATACAATTCACTGTACTGTTGAGGGCACTAGAGGCATCGGGAACCCAGATGAAGGTCATATTATAATTGGTGCTTTGAATTGTGAGAAGGAAGCAAGGGTGAAGTTTGTGATGTTTTTTGTTAAAAACTTCGTAAAGAAAGTTACGGGGGGGGTTGGGAAACGCAAGGAGAATTAAGAATGAAGTTGCAGTGTCTTGCACAGCAGATTAAAGCCGTTTTCATGAGCAGCAGTCTCCGGGAGGAAGCCTCGAAAGCTGGTGGAGCATGGGACCAGCTCCGGGAAGAAGGTAGCGCCCCAGCAGCTCCCCTCATGCCGTGATGTGAGGTGCCTCCAGGAGCGGTCCACAGAACCGTTTTGAAACAACCTCTGTGAGCTGCCATAACAAACGTGCTTTGAAAAATCCGTATGCGTTTTTAAGCATTGCCAGTCACTCCCTGCTATTAAGCAGCAGCAGCAGCAGCAGCATGGCAGCTGCACGGCCATCGCCCGAGCCCCCGGCTCTGCGCTCCAGGTAGGCTCCCAGAGTGTGTTGCATTTGGTGTGCAAGGAAGGACATCAATAAATGTATTCACTGCTTTAGTGCATTTTAGCTTGACATATGACCAGTAAACAATATCTTGGTCTCTTGCAGTCATCCAAAAAAAAAAAAAATTAAAAAATCACCTGATTATTCAGTGCTTCCTTCTCTTATGATGCTTTGGGGTCCTTCAAATCATTTTCATTATGCACTACATAATAATAAAAATCTCTATGCAGTATGCTGATAATTCCATGCATGGTCTCTGCGATTCCTAATTGTTTGAATAACAGGATGCTGTTGAAATGCCATGCAGAAACATTGCGTCACCCTGAGGGAATCAAGCTTTTCTCCTTTTACTCCTGGTGAAGATAAATATTGGAACAGCTGAAATAGGTAAAATATCCCGGGGAAGCCACTGAAAAGTAGATGTGCTAAAGCCCTTAGTGCAGAAGCTGAGCTGCAAAGGACAAAAAATAAAAATAAATTAGATAAATAAATAACATTGAATGGAAGGCACTCAAAATAAGCTGTGCTTTTTCTTCTCTTGTGATCTTAAAGCAGAAAAGAAGAACTAGCAGGCCCGGGAAAGAAATACCGCGTGCTATTTTTGTGCTGCCATTATAAAATATGTATTGTTTATTGTTCTGCACTGCAGCTAAAGTTTTGCATCAGCTTCAAAAATACAGCAAAGTTTGTTTTGAAGGAGACACGCAGCATCTCTATTCTTTAAGCCTCTTAATGATGTTCTTAAGAGTGCGGTGATAGGATTTAAATCTCCTGGCAAGCACAGGCAGGTTGTAACAGATGATTCATAGAAAGTGTAAAATATTGTGTGTCTGAGTGCATTATCAATGTATTTTATATATGCTATTTTATATATATATACGGAAGTCTGCGTAGCTGATGTTCAGCTGTATGCGAAGCCAGGCGATGATGCCAGGCAGCTTTATCTCCCGGCTGGAGGCATCATCAGGTGCCATCCTCTTGGGCTGTGCCCCGCACGCTGCAGAGACCACCGCGAGGGCACCTGCGCTTGGCCCAGCTACCAGAAGGCCCCCTTGACTCTCTGTTGAGGGTCCCAGGACTTTACACTAAACTTACCTCTCGTAAAATGGGTGTAATAGTACCGAGTCGTCGCTGCTATAGGGGTGTCTGAGGTTATTGTAAAGCTTAACGGTGCCCTGGTAAACGGGTGGAGGGCCGGAGGAGGAAGCTGGTATTTCTGTGGTCTTTTCAAGACTGATGTTGAAACGGAGGTGCATTTGAGTCCCCTGGAGCAATCCCATGTAGCTGCCGGGGACGGTGGGGGGGGGCAGCTTTGAGGATGACTGATGTGGTGCTGAGGTGGGTAGCAGAGGTAACCTCTGGCTGCTCCCCGCTGAAGGGGTCTCGCAGGCAGTGTGTTTTAACAAGGCACGATGCCCCTCACACAGGCGCTCGGACCGGGCCAGCTGAGCTCCCAGAGGCTGGGTCTGCCCAGCCTGGTTAACCTTGCCAGTCCCTGCTTAGAGCCAGTTCAGCTGTCTCTGCGTGGTGTTGTGTTGAGACATATTAAACATACCCAAAGCTGCCTGGGTAAATGCGCGCTCCCACCAGCCTCCTGACACGCGGCTGAACCACGGTACGATGTGTGTTCGAATGTTGAGGCGTAATGTTAAGCCTGGCTTCATTTCAACTTGCCTGCTGGTAATGTCAACAAAGATGCCCTGTGTACCAGAAAGAAAAACCTTGCAGGAATCCAAATGATAGAGAAGGCATTTGGGACTGATTGCCAGGCTCTTTATGCAGGCATATACTGCCAGGTTTGCTTTAAGTGGGTGTTTAATGTCCTACTCGGAGGGGCAGGGGGCTTGGGGAGGACCATACTGACATCCAACCAGAAATTTCAGTTGCTGCTCGCCGTTTTCTGGTCGAAGGAAGATAAGAAATGTCTCTGGTGGAAATATCATAAACGTACAACAACCGTGGTTTTATTTATACACTGGTTTATGGCAAAGGGAAGGCTTTGGGCTTTTTTATACTGCAAAATGTTGTTGGTTTTTTCCTTTCTTTTTTTCTTTTTGCCTGGAGAAAATATGCGATGTTTAAAATGATTGCAGAATGGAACATCACTTTCCCTGTAAAGTAGTGCTCGCTGAGACATGGTGGGATCTCACACTTGACCAAATTAGCATATGTGCTCAAATATCAGAGCTCTGACTAGTAAAAATAACGCTATATTTGCATTTTCACATTTTTAGCTCTCGCTTCCCTGTCTGTTTGGTTTTATGCCTTTTTTCTTGACTGACAATTCTCTTTGTGGCAGATTTATTGCTGTTCTGCTGTTTGGACCCTGTAATCAACGAGACACTTGGCTGAAGACGTTAGTCATTTCATTAAGTACTTTTTTGCAGATCTCTCAGACACAATTTTCTGTTGCTCTGCTTCCAAAAAGCAAATGACCCATGGCCAGCAAAGTCTGAATATGAATCTTTAATAAACAGAGGTAGTACCAACAATGCTCTCAGGTTTCCAAACTGCAGAGAGCTAATTAAAAGATGTTGAATAGGGAAGAACTGCCACTGCCATCTCGCTCTGACAAAAATGTGCCTGCATCTGTTCCCAGTAAAACCGCTCTTTTAGAAGCATTGTCTCATTTATCCTCCTTCCTTCCCATCAGAGCTACATATGAAACCTTCCTCATGCTATGCGCAGATATTGCATAGTGCTTTCTTTAAAATTATTATTCAGTTATACTTTGCTGAAAAGGAAGACTGAATAGTTGTCTTAGGATTAAAGATAAAGTGTGGAGTGGGGCTCTTTTTATCATCACTGTGTCACTAATGATTATACTTTATTCATGAACTAAGGAAATATAATTATAGCGTTCCCCAACACTTCATGGGCAAAGCACCAGTCTCTCGTTTTATTGAGACGCTGCTGTAAAACGCAGTTCCTCCCTCCGGGGACAGCACTTCATAGCCATGAATCCTCTCTTCAGTGGCGTGCTCTCTGCAGGCAAAGGTACTCTCTGTGCCCAGAAAATAATACCAGACGTTATTTGCAGAAAAGTGGGGCGTTAGGAGCCTGTGTGCTCGCCAGTGTACTTGCCTGTGCCTGCTTTATTGACCCCATCAATCTTTACAGGGACTGATGCAACAGAAAGCCAAGTTGGCTGCTCCAGTGTGGCCGAGCAACCTGGTGCAGCACATTGCCATCACTGCTGGGACACAGACCCCTCTGGGGTCTGGGCAGCGGGTTTTGTGGTCAAGATCTGTGCAAGAAATCACTCCTGGTCTACCCTGTGCTCTTCTCTCATTTCCCTGGGAAGGGGAGAAGTATGTTGCGCAGGTGAAATAGTGACAGCACAAAGGCATGCGCGTTCCCTTGTGCTGTTTAGTATATTTACTGCAGTTACTGCCTTGACAGAAGCTCAAAGGCTGAAGCGCAGCGACTTGCACCCCGCAAGAAGGAGGTGCCTGTCAGCATCTTACCTGCCTCAGGCTCAGTTCAGCTCTGCCAGCCCTCCCACAGGCAGCCTCGTGGGCTTCTCCAGCACCTTAGCTGCGAGCTGCCCCTCTGTCTGCAGAGACCTTCCAGTTGTGCCTGAACACGATGTTCTCTCAAGAGGGTCTGGCAAAGTCACCAAGCAGTGCCGCAGGATGCCCCTGGGGCAGTTAGCCCCAAATCCCCTGAGGAGGTGCCCAAGTATGCCCGTTGGACAGTCTTTTTAGTTTGTTTTGATTTTTCTTGCTTTTGTGATCACCAGCATCACTAAGTGGGTTGCTGGCTGCTCAGCTCTTCCAAGATTTTCATCATATGAAATGAAATGGCATAAAATAAACCATATAAAAGAAGTGGAATTCATCAGAGACTGTCATAATGACCTGAAAGAATAGACATAAGAAAGTGAGCCTTGTTTAATGATTGTTTATAGTGACAGCCCAAATTTTAATCAATTAACATAGGAGCCCATTACTTGAAAGATGTGATGGGCCTGTGGGACAGCATTCAGTATTTCTTCCTTTCCCAAGGGAGCTGCGGGGTGTCGGCTGGCATCTTGGAAGCATTTCTTCCTTGTAGATGCTTTTAAAGCTGCTTTTCTGACTGCAGAAGGCATAGTTAAGCCTTACACATGTATTTGGTGTATGCTCTTGGGTACAGTTTCACCCTGTGACCCCCCTAGGAGACCTCATCGACCCTCTCACAGCTTCTTGAGCCCAAGGAAAGCTCAGTCAGCCTTTATATTGCCAAGCTTTCTTCAGTGCTGCACTTAGGAACACAGAAACCAAATAGATTTATTGACGTAACTATAATCAGAAGTCATAGCCAGGATGATAAAATGGTCAAATGATCAAATTACTTAAAATTAGAGGCGTAGTGAAGTGCCTCAGGGACCGGGAAGCTGCAGGCACGTGGCATCGGATGCATGCTGCCAGCCCCGTGCAGGCGAGGGGACCCGCGGGGAGCCCCGGGGACGGGACAGCCAACACCCGACAGAGATGAGGCTGCGCCGGCTGTGTCACCTGTGAGAGAGCGAGAAGATGACGGGGCAGAGCCTGGACGTGGCCAGATTGCAGGTTGAGTGTGAGGAGAAGCACCAGGGCTGGATGCTAGCCAGGAGCGGAGCAGGACGGGATTTCTGGGCCTGACAGGTATTGGGGCGAGGACCTCCTTGGGACGGGGCATTCCTGTGTCCCGCAGGATATGAACTCTGGACACTGGGATGCCCACCTAATGTATGCCCTGGGGGTCACGGTTTGGTTCTGCTTGTTTAGTGGGAGGCGGCCGCACTTCTGCATTTTGTAATGCTTCGGGAAGCGAAGGCAGCGTTACCTGTGGCTACAGGATTTCATTCAATCAAATACGTTAAGTGCTGTTCCTGTTGTATTTATTACATCGCCAGTGGATCCTGCTTAAGGATGATGTATGCTCCGTGACCGCGGGTGCCTGGGCATGCACGGTTGGAGTAAATGCCCCACCTCTTTGTCAGTAATTTACTCTTCTGGAATTTGGGGGCATGGTTGAAATGGCAGACTGCTTGTTCCTCTAGTTTGAAAAAATGTGTTTGAATATACTGTCATTTTTCCTGATAAGATGAGCGCTATAAATTAAGCAGAGTCAGCAACCCAGGCACATTAATCTTCCTGATGCAATCCTACCTTTAGCGTTTCCTGACATATATTTGATGTTGACTTAATTGTGCAGCCTTAAAGTAGGATTTGAGGATATAAGTGCAAAAGCAGTAAGAAACTGCAGATGCAAGCTAGAAGCCGCCCGCTGAAAGCTGTGCAAGGAGTGGGTGACGCACAGATCCTTGCTGCGAGGAGATTGGGGTGACAGGTTTATTGTCATGTTTTTTCACCACCCTCTAGTCAGCCCCGAAAATCAGGCTTCACGCAGGAGATCCTGTAAGATAGCGTCATCCCGAGGTTGTCCCTTTCTTCTGTCCCTCCCCCGTGAGCAACCTGACGGCGGCACAAGTTGCACGTGGTCTGTGGTGCTCACGTGGTGGCCTCTCAGTGCAGCTACAGAGCCCTTGCTTGGAGAGAAAGGCTGGTCTCGCAGTGAAGGTTCTAGAATGGAGCTGAGAAGAACCTTGGTTCTCTTCTCACTTTTACTGAAAGAGGTTAGAAAAGTCGTTTTGGACCTTTGTTTTTTGGAAGGTATCGAAGGATGCAAATAAATGCCTAATGGGCTCTGAAATGGTCTTTGAAATGGGAGATTGATCTCTGAGATTTCAAAAATCCCACACAAAGTGTTTGCATGCATCTTTAAGCATCTAAACACCTTTAAAAATATGTCTCTTAAGTGCCTAACTCCTAGCACAGGTTCCTACGTCCCCTAGGCTTTTTTGAAATTGCATCCAATATTGCTTAGATTTCCCCTAAAGAGCACCCTTTTGTTTTAATTTTCTCATTGACTTAATTTTCTCTTGACTCAAGACGTAATATATATTAACCTACACTCGTTTTTTGTAGCAAAATGTAGGGAAGTGAAGCTGTTTCTGAGCTGGTTTATTACAAAAAAAGGAGCATATGGCTGATTGTCCCATCTGAAATGCAAATGGTGGAGCTACGTGGAAAGAATTGCTATTACTTGAGCAGAAAATGTTTCCTAATGTTTCCTAATGAAGTGAGTTTGACTGAGGTGGGAAGCTGGAAACGACTGTGGGAAGAAACGGCGATGGTTAATATCTCGGTGGAGCAGAACATTCTTATTCCGCTGATAAGGAGGTTCTTAGGAAATGGACTGGATTTTTTTCTTATATTCCATATGTTCATCAGTGTGGGGAAATGGTTACGCAGGGAGCTAGACTCTTTTCTTCCCCTAGTTATGAAATGTAATTTAATTTATAACCACGGCTTTTCACTGTTGGTCTCTTTTTGAGCTGAAGTTTTCTGTACTTTCTGAACATTTGGGGGAAACAGGCCTACCCGATGTAAGGGAAGAGAAGGCAAGCACTGGTTCCACTCATTTTCATCGCCCTGGGCGTGTTTGAAGAGGCGAGAGGCCAAAGGGGGGGATGGAGGATCCCACCCGCGTTGTCTGATTCCCTATGCTTCCTCTTCCTGCCAGAGGTTTTCTCTTGCGTATATCCCTCTGCATTTCCAGTGGCTGAAGGTGTCCAGATGCCTGCTGTGAATGGAAGGTGAACTGACTTTTAAACACTTTCTTTAAATCAAGCAGCGAGGCCAGGGGCTGACATTTCCATTACTTAACTTTCCAAAGGGAGAGCTGTGGAGTCGGCACCACGAGGTTCAGCACAACCAGTGGGCTGGAGATAGAGCATCGGTCGCATTCCTTTGCCTTAAATGTCAGAAGGAGCCGGGAAGAGTTTAGATAGCAGCATGTGCACAATTACGTGCTCAGAAGAGCTGAAGCAGCTGCCAGGTCAGACCTCTGGCTTTGTCCCTGAGCAGGAGCACATCGGCGTTAATGCAAGCGTTGCTGAAGCTGAGCTGTCTGTTCTAGGGCGCAGCCGGGGGACAGCAGATTAGCGTGCCTTTCCCTTGCCGATGCCCAAGGGTGTCTGACATCGCTAATGGTAATGAAATAGGAGAAACCCAAAGAAAAAAAGGCTGCAGCCTGCTGTTGATGGAAGTAATTAGGTTTCTCCATCTTAAGAGCAATACTGAGGCTTGCTGGGATCAGGACATATCCGCGTGAGTGTGTTAGTTCAGCTCCGGACCAGACTTTTGAAGTGAATTCCCCCACTGAGCTTTGCTTCACATCTCGTGGCAGCCCAGATGCTCAGGACTTTGGTCGTTGTGGCTCTGGAGATGCCCCTAAGCTCCCCGAGGACGGGGCTACCACTGCCTTACCCGCACTTGCCAGCGCTTTGCTCACAGCTGTGGGGGCCACCCCCTGCACAGAGCGTGTCCCCAGGCTGGGAGTGGGCGCTGACCTTCCTGGGTGACACCTGGGGAAGGCGTTTTGGTTGTCGAATTATTCAAATGCTTCAGAAAGGGCTTGTGCACAAAGGCTCTCCTAAAACCAGCATTCCCCTGGCTTTAATACGGAGCAGCCTCACTGCGTCCCGCCCGGGAGCTGGGGAGATCCCTCCAGCCCCAGGCACAGAGAGGGGACAGCCGCATCCCTGCTGCCAGTCACAGTCTGGGCAGGTGGTTTTATCCCAGCAGGGTGAGCTGAGGCTCTACTATCACATCTTTTATTAGGACCAGAATGCCTCTAAGTAATTATTATCAGAATTAAATCATGGTATAAACCCACATTTATACAGTGTTGCATACGATGGGCAGCACCTCAACAGAGGGGCATTTTGTGGCTTCTTTAATTGCAAGAGGGTGCAGAAGCTTGAATTATCTGCCTGTCTGCTTGGGTGTTCGTTGGTTTACAAGAAATTGCAAGTGGTAATGCTGGGGCATAGTTTTCCACATGTAACACTTTTTTTGCCTTTCCTTTTGCTTGGTTTTCTGTGTCTCTTGCCTCTCCCTGCATTTCATTTACATCCAGAAATACAAATGACCTCTTGACATAACTTTCCACTTTAATTCTGTAAATTTGCATTGCGCAGTCAGGAAAATACACTCACTTCTATTTCTGAGATATATTTATGATGTCATGAAAAATTTTTCTTATATTAGCTTCTTCTTTTTTCTCTTTCTTTATCTTTTCAGGTGTGTGTGCAACATTGACTGTTCTCAAACCAACTTCAATCCTCTTTGTGCTTCCGATGGGAAATCTTATGATAATGCATGTCAAATCAAAGAGGCATCATGCCAGAAACAGGAGAAAATTGAAGTCATGTCTTTGGGTCGATGTCAAGGTAACTCTCACAACAAAACTCATTTCAAAGAATGTTTTCAATTTTTGTTCAGGAAAAAAAAAAAAGAATCAAGGCTGGCTTCTTATTTGGCACTTCTTACATTTCCATTAGACTCTCTCAATTTATACGGTAGAGCGCAGGCTGTGGGAGGGGGCAGAGCTCCCTGCAGCACAGATGCCAAGCCAGGCGTGCGTAACCCTTCCCACACCCTGCCCGCAGCAGCAGGGCTGTCCAGCCCCACACTGCTTTCAAAAGCAGGCACCTGGATTTTCCCCAGAGCCCTGTCCTCCGGGAAGCAGTCGGAGCAGGACAGCAGGAGAGCCCCGCAGGTACGTTTTGCCACCCAGAATGGATGGATCCTGTGTTGCTTCCTTCACCGGAGCAGCAGGGAGCAATCCCAGGAGGCCAGAGGCTGCTCCCAAGCACGGGGCTGGTGTGTGTTTCTCATGTGACCTGCGCTGCACCCACGGGTGCCAGAGGTGCCCGGAAGGAAATTTGGCCAACAACAGCTCAGAGAAGCAATCCTTGTTTCTCCATACATGCCAGCTTCTCTGTGCCCAGCTGCTCGTGGGCTGCTGCATCGTCTGTAACCCTTGAGTTGACTTCGAAAACTCGTGTNNNTTCTAAAATAAAAATGAAGGAAATTTGCCTTTAAATAGCTCCTGTAAATAAAGTGTCTGCTGAGGCTCAGATTCTTAATAGCTTTTTTCCCCCTTGGCTTCTGACCTATAAATCCTCAGTACATCTACGTACAAGACCATACCATACAGGTGTATTAAACACATTCTAGTTTATTCCTATATCTTTACAGTTAACCACCCTATGTGGCAGTTCATTTCAGGGTACATATTAAAACTCCCCAATTACTTGAAATAGAGCAGAAATGACAGCTCCCGCTTCATACTGATATATTTATCCCAGCTGCAATCTGTTATCACATATTGTTAGAAAAAAAATGTGTTTTCTTAATGGAAGATGTTTCATGTTTGATTCCAAAAAGCCAGATCCTGCTGTTTTCACCTGGCAGCCCAGGGGAGCCTTGCAGCCAGCAGCGATGCTGTGCATGCAAGCGAAGCTCCGTTTGCCTGGGCACTGGTGGCTGGGGCATAGGCTGTATCAAGGACGGGCTCCCCAAGCAATTCAATGTATTTCTTTTCACACAGATAATACTACGACAACTACAAAATCGGAAGATGGGCATTATGCAAGAACAGATTATGCAGGTACGGTTCCTACGCTGCGAGGCTCGTAATTCGCGGGAGCTGTGTAAGTCTCTTTTCTCCTCCCTTTGCTAAGGTGAGGTGTCCTCATTGTCCAGTGTGGTTTTTTAATTAAAGACAACACTGTTTTCACGTTACTCTTCCTTTTGCCAGAAACTCTTTTTTTTTTCTTAATAAATGGGCTGCTTCCATTTTTGTCAATGTACAGATATTCTGGCCAGAAAATACCTGTTCTGACAGTGGCCATAACCTCTGTAAACTATTTGCCACAATTAACAGACATCACTGAAAATTATTGAATCAGTGTGCTGGATTATGCATATCTTTGTCACGATATACAGGTTTAAGAAAGTGAAAATCCAGAATATCCACAGCATAGCACAGCTCTGATACCAGGAAACGTTGCCACAATAGAATATATTACCTGTCGGTGTTTAACTATGAAGTTAATAAGGTTCTTAAAATGTTTGGGGGTTTTTAAGTGATAAATGGTTTTAATTTATTTAGAAGCTACAATAAAATATAATGGCTGAATAGCCTTATTTGGCGTTTGAAATTAAAAACATGTAAATACTAGTGAGGCTTGGGAGGTATTTTTTATACCCTTTGCCTGGGAGGATTGATTTAGAAATTGAATGTGTGTGTGCGCACGCACGTGCATGCAAATTTTCACAGCTCGCACTGAGAATTCAAACCTTTGGGAAGGTATTTGTGAAAATGGGTCAGGTGGTGCATTCATTGCTTAAGTTTGTGATATTTTTGTGGTTTGAAAGTATTCTGAGAGAGAAGGTGCAGGTTACTGGGTTTACCTGAGCAGCTTGCTGCATGGCTTACGTGAAATCCAGCTGATGGTGTCACAGGTCTTAACATTTCTTAGCCGGAGAGCCCTCTGGCAGCGGTTAACTCAGCTGGTCATCCCTTGTGGGGGCCCTTTGTGCATGACGTCCCTGCGTTATTAGGGTACCCAGCCGCTGGAAATGATTGTTCTGTTCCTACTTAAAAATGGTGTGTGATGATTAAAACATAGAGCTATGAATAAATGATGTCTCGGTGAGGCAGAGGAGTGCTAGGTGTTGGGGGTGGCTGCAGCACGAAGCAGAGAGGGTGGAAATGTCTACGGAAGGTAAATGCTGAAATTAATTGCCAAAAGATCACAGGTGAGCCACAGTCCAAGTATCTCCTACTGCCAAGGAGCCCTTCCACAGGTGAAGTGAGGGTCACGCGGACAGAGAAGAGTGGTCAGTGTCTTTCCCCCAAACCCCAGGTTACTCTGCTTTTTTCTGCGAGGCAGTGGCCGATTTTCTTCAAAGGCTGGAATGGCTGAGGTTGTATCCTGTGATGGGCAGGAGATACGGCCAAGTAGGCCAAAATTATTTAGGCTAGAAATAAGGGCAAGTAGTATTGTTGTGTTAAATCCTTTCTCTTCCTTGCTGGAGAACTGAGGAGAGCACTGCATGGCCAAGTCAAGATGAAGGCCTGCAGCCCCTTGCTAAATGTTGTGCACCCTGTCCTCCTCTGTCTGCTGCTGCCTGGTGGTTTAGCTTTAGGGCAGCAGTGATGTAGGCCGCTGCATACCCATAGAGAGGAGACAGCGCATTTAAGCAGAAAGCAACTGAGTTGTAGCAAAAAGGGAGGAGATGCAAGTTGAGGATTAGGGAGGAGGAGGAGGAGGGTGACAAAAGATAGCCAAGCCGTGGGTGATGGAGGAAGAGGCACACAGAAGGCACCTTCAGCTCAAGTGGGCAGGAGGAAGAGAACAGCTTTGGCTTAGGAGAGAGATGATATTTTAGCCCACGCTTGAGAGGAAAGATAGCGGGTAGGAGAAAACTGATTGCAGCAAAACGTTGTCAGGGGTTGGGCGCTGAGCAGGGAAGGCAGGAGGAAACTGGGTTACTGGGCAGGCAGGAGGGCAGAGCTACGACACACACAGGAGTGGGTCTGTAGTGGAGATGGTGTCTGAGTGCCAGGAGGTCAGGAGTATGGGACGAGATGGTCCAGTGAGAGGTGATGGGGGTCTGTGGAACAGAGAGAGGGCACCTCACTCCCCCAGAGCTGTGGGAGGGATGGAGACATCCTGAGTCAGCACTGAGGTCCAGCAGGTACCACTTCAGCACAGACAGGCACCATCACTGTACCTTAGCAAGCGGCTCCTCGAGGCTTCTCGTATGGCTCAGTCCCCAGTGGGCTTCTTGAGGGCAGCGACTGCGTCCCCTGGATGGATCTCATCAGGTACTGTCCATTGATTTAACCTGAACCACAGTCGCTTGTGCCAGCTGATGTCTTCTTTTTGTACACCTATTATTCTTCCTTAAATTTTTCATGTTTACGTACGGTGACAGCAGGTAGGGTGAAAGCTGCAAGTTCATGCGGGGCGATCCACGTGCCTCCGGTGTCCCCAAGTGTTTGCGGCATAACCCTGCTGGGAGACCCCAGGGGAAAGGGGCAGCTGTTACCAAAAAGCAGTAACAACTCCAGCCTTTCGGAAATAGTTGGTGAAAAGGAAGACAGCAGTATAAAACTGAGGCCCCGTGAACATTCAGGCTTCAGCGTTTGCCAGGCAGGAAGCTCCGTGCCATCCTCCTGTTCTTTCAAGTGCAGAAACATTTGATGATGTCTATTATAGGGATGTGGTATGTGCTACTTTTTTCCCACTTTTGTATCTCCTCAGAAGGGAAATTCTGCCCTGGCCATGGGGAGCTTTGTGTGAAAAAGCTGCAGTTCCTCAGCCGTTGTTCCTCTGAAGCAATTTCCCTGAGCCTGCGCCCTTCCAGAGAATACCTTTGTTCTCTGCCATTTAATGGCACTAAAAATCACCGAGACCATGAGCGCTACACGCTTTTAAAACATTGACTCATATGGACTGACTTTCCTAGGGGAGAAAATAGCAGTGGGCATAATTGATGTTGTCAATTATGCTAATGCAGCAGTGCCAAATGCTCTTTGCAGAGATTGTGGTAGCTGAGTGGTGTGGGTTTTTCCATAAACACCCCCGCACGCTCAACGTGGGGTCCCAGGAAGGCAGCAGCTTTGCAAACAACCACAAGTCCCAACACCCAGCTGATTTTTTTCATATGGAACTATTCAAACTGTCTGTTCAATCAGTGTCTTTGCTCCCTCCTGTTCTTTCCAAGTGCATTGGTACTTGCAAGTAACGCACAAATCTGTTTGCAAAAGCAAGAGTACTTGTTCCTTTAGAGCGTAAATCTTCGAGTTCTTTGCATCACCTCGGTTTTTTTAAGGGCTCTTACTTTATACAGGCAAGACTTACTCTAGTATTGGAAATGCCTGACTAATGTCAGAGACACCTGAAAAGCAGCATCCCCTTTCTCAGCACAGCAGACGTGGGGAGAGTGAGCCGTAGGTGGCTCGCGGGGCTCACCAACCTGCTCTGGCCGTGGCCGCGAGTGCGGTACGTGTCAGCGCAGCGTCCGCACACCTGTGTGTTTGTGTCTCTCTTTGCACGATTCTGGCCTCTTTCCATTTTCTGAAACCTTAAAAGTATTTGTCGGACTGGGGCGGGGGGAGAATTTTCACTCTCCAACAAATGGCAGTTTGTTTGTGTTGGTCAGGTTTGTGAAATAAGATTTGGTTTTCGTCAATGAATGGGTGGGATTTTTCCCTCAAATCCAATAGAAACACACGTTATCATGTGATTTCTATGAAAGAGCATTTCTAAATGTTCTAAGTGTTAATGTATGTTTTGGAATGTTGTGTCTGAGCTGAAAGTCCTGTGATTGATGTTTTCTTGAATTTCCCCATTATAGGAGTAAAGAAGTTGGAGGGTTTGGTGGCATTTTTGCATTCAGGGTCTAGGCAGTCAAGGAGTTTTGATCTTGTTTATTCATTTACCTATTTATTTTTATTCTTCTGTATTTATATTCCCTTCTTAAGATCTGGATATTAGCAATTATTCTCTTAACTGATTTTATCCTCTCTCATTATCAAATTACAGAGATTTTTTTCCAAGCCATTTTGAGCACTATAAAGAGTAAGTCAGTATGGATGAGCCATATGTCAGTGTTATATATTCATGAAAATTGTCAGCGAAGACAATGACAAATTTGTTAGACCTACTCAATAATATCATCTTCCGGGCCAGACAGACCTCCCTATATGAGCATTGATTAGATCAAGTCTCAGCAGTTGAACACCAGCAGTGCGGCAAAGCTGATGGAAAGGGGAAGAAGGCATTTCAGCCCCGATAGTCTCCTTTGGTGAAAAATGCACATCTAGAAAAGGTCAGTTTGAGCTGTATTTTGGGGTTCCTCGATGGTGGTAAACCCCCCTTTGGCAGCTGGTGCCTTCTGTGGTCTTGGCTAGCTCAGGGAGTCTCTTGCAGGCGGTGCCATGGCCCCTCTTTCTGATGCTGTTGCCGTGCCCAGGAAGTGCTAACAAGCACAAAATGCTGCGTGTCTGCTCATGGCTGTTCTGTTCCCTGCTCTACCCCCTGGTTTCCCATGGGATTTCAAATCTACATGACAGCCTTGGAGCTTGTTCAGACTGCTTTCTGGCACTGGGACCTTCCTGGCACTGCCGGAGGTGCTCGGGCGAGTAATCCGGCAGATGGCTGTGTTGCCCAAGCAAACTGAACGCTCCACCAAAAAGGGCAAAATCCATCTGTGTCAACACATCGTCTTCCCTCGGCTGGGCCGGGGCTGTGGGATGAGGGCCACGGGAGCCATCACAGATTCCCCACGCCAAAGATGAAGAAGGGTCTTGGACTCTTCAAAGAGTCTCTTCAAAAAAGTCCGAGAGTCTTGGCCTCCAAAATACATACAACGTAACAGTCATGTTTGACAAAAGGCAACTATACTAAAACTTTACCAAAACCTGACACTTTGCATCGCTAACTGCCGGTCCCTTTGCATGGGAGAGCAAGCTGTGCCTGTCGAGGAGAGCTGGCAGCGATGGTGCATCCCTTTCTTCACAGGCTCCACCCGGAGCCCACCGAATTCAGTCACAGTCATCTTCATTGTCTGGAACAGGCCTGGAGAGTGGCCAGGAGCCACAACAGCAGTCCTGGATTGCTATCGAGTGACTTTT
>JAVJGJ010000061.1:3534085-3556620 GCA_035590215.1 Microhierax caerulescens
ACTAGATCCCTTCTCCAGATTGTAATGTTTCCCAAGTAAGTTAAGTTTTGAGTGTAAACCACTTGACATTGTCCCTTTAAATTAAATTTTGTGTCTACCACCATGTCAGCCGTTTCCTAACCTGGTGCAGAATAATAAAGCCCCAGAGCATAGCAATGGGATATAAACTGCCATGCAGTTTTGCTCTGCCTTTGTGAACCAGGCTTTCCTTTCTTCTTAATGGAATTAGCAAGTGAGACATAGACCTGAGCACCACGCATCCATCACAGCTAGAGAAACCATTTCTCATCTGCAGCTTTGCAAAAACGCTGGGGAAATTGCATCCTTGCACATGCAGATTTGCTTGGCTTTCAATTCTGCAGGCTTCAAGTCAGAGGTTGTCACACTAAACAAATAGATTATTTAGGAAGCGTTCCTGCTTTTCCATCAAATCACTTAAAAATTGAAAAACATCCACATTTTAATATTTTGACCAGCTGTGTGGCAGCATGAATGCTGTCTAGCTGTGGCCTCCGCCTGCGCCCACACGCATCAGCACACACACTCCTGGTGTTGGGGAGTGCAAGAATAATACAATTCATGCATTCCTTAAAAAATGTGAGACTTCTAAATGTTGCTGCAATTGTTGGTTGCATTTACAAGTGCAAGTTTTTATGAAAATATAAGCAAGTTTTATGCACAGTGAAAGTCCACTGAAGGCGGCGGATGAGCTCCACAAAACAAAAATTAAAAAAAAAAACCAAAAAGCAGAATAGAATGTATTTCAGGCCATGCAATACAATTCTCGGACTGTGGCTCAAGGAAAGCAATGAGGGCATCTCCCTCCAGGAGGTGTGACCGTGTTATGCCCCACGTGCCTGAATGTCCTTTAAGACGTCTGATGGTTCAGAAGTGTGGATGTCTACAGGCAGCCGAAGTCTGGGGCACGTAAACTCAAGATGATGTAAGAACAGAGCTGGTCTCCACTTACAAATGAATTTCCTAATAGAGTCAGGTGGAGAAGGAATTTTGCTCTTGTGTTGCCTACCTAATCCGGGCACTCCTGAGAGAAGAGTTTTCAAGAAGTAGAACAGAGGAAAGGTCTCAGCTCATTGCATGGAACCTGGAGGCTTCCAAAATCAAGCTCAAGTTTACCATCACGGAAGGCAGTATGGTGTTTACTCAGCAATAATAACCATGTGTAGCTTAATTTAATTTATGGAGTACTATAAAACACAGATAAGAAAACTGTTCCTCTTCTGGGACTCTTCTGAGTGGTTTTCAAAGGTGAGAGAGAGAGAGCACCGTATCTGATAGCACGGTGGTCTCCAGCCCTTCCACTGCCTTGCAGCTCCTCCACTGTGGCTGATACCCAAAAGAAAATTTAAAAAGTAGAGATAGAGGCCAACCAGTAGGTTAATAAATCTTACTGTCAGCTACTTCTGAACTAAAGGCTGAGTAGCCAGCAGTCAGTAGTCAGTCCCAACTACTGACTTGGCCCCCAAACCTTGCACTTGCCTCGAGGTGCTTTTTTAAATGAGAAATTACAGCTGCTTCTTTTTGGTTTTAACTCCTGGTTTTCAAAAGCTGAAGTGCAGAAAGTCCCACTCCGGCATTTTTCTGTGTCATCAGGATGCTTTATTTCTAAAATACAAAAAAAATGGGGCATTAATGCAATTTTCTAGCAGTGGGCACTGCAGCCTAGGCTACCCCAAGTGTTTTTTCTTCTACAGAACACTCTGTAATTTACCTTTAGATCCTGCTTGGCTCCATCTTACTGAAATCTATGTAATTTTTTTGGAATAGGAGACAGACAGGCCGTTGTAGGGACCGTAGAACAGCCTCACAAACAAGTCCCATGCCAGGAAAGAAGCTGCAGCGCTCCGGAGTGCCGCGCCATGTGATTTAACAGCACTAACTCCAAACAGTCTTTTCCTGAGCAACATGCAAAACCAAAACAGGCTTATGGAGATTTTAAAAACAAGCAATAGAGAGGGAGAAATATTGTTCATTTAATCAGCCAGCCTCAAGAGAATACCTCACTTTTCATGAGAGTTCTCCTTTAACTTTGAATCACATATGCTAAGGTTGGTAAAACAGGCCTTGTTTTTTTGGATTTCTGTTTTTTTGTGGTTTTATAATGAGAGAAATTCTTTTCATTACTTACAATTTCCCAGTGTCATGCTCATGGAACCTGTAATTGTTAGCATTAAAACTTAAATTAGGTCTCGGGTGAACTGCTAGGCGTCGCTTTACCTAGACTGATGTAGCTCAAGGAAAAAGAGCATTTCCATTTGTGTTTTTAAAGCTTAGCCCTCAAATTAGTCACTAATGAATGGAATCAAAAGTTGCAGAATTCATTTGTGCTTTCTTCCCATAATAAACAAATCCTTTTTAGAATTAATGTTGTGAGTGAAGATTATCAAGAAAGCTATTTGATCTGCGTAGAGGCTCGGTAGCCTGAAAATTCAGTATGTCCAGGCTAAAAATTTGATCTGTGGGAAATAAACAGGAAAAGCAAGTACCGACTTGCAACACCGATATTGGGTTGAGATAAGCTTTGGGGTAAGAGTGGGGGCTGTAATGCGAGTATATTTTCCCATCTGGGAATTCCATCGGAACTGTGCAAAATTCATAAAGCTCACTCCAAATACTGACTCTCACTTCTTCTGCTTCCCCAAGACTCTGTACCTTACTGGTTTTTTTTTTCCCTTATACTATCATGTAAGCAGCCTTCTGTAACATTTTGTTCTGTTAAAGGTTATAGATAAAAACAGAAATGGGCTGTGCAATAGGGATGAGCAGACCCGAGTTCATGTAGGCATTTCTACAGATTCTTCTGTTTGTGTCCCGGTCCGTAAACACATCATGTATCATTTGCATGTATTTTGTCTTCTTTGGAGCATAGAAACCCATTTTCCTGAGCAAACCTGAGTTTTCAGTACCCACTATTTTTTTTGTCCTCTACTTGGTACCTGTATTTTGATCGGAAGAATGAGTAACTTCCAAGGGAGGTAGAGCGTGTAGAAAAAAAAGGCTTTTTCCTTCTTGCTTATAAAAATGTGATCCCTAAAACTCAATCCAACTTGAATAGTGCCTGCTTTCTCGGTTGTCTTTAGACAACCTTTTTAGGTTTTTTTAGGTTTTCTTTTAGGTTGTCTTTTAGAAAGAAGGTAGATACCTTCTTTCTGGTTAGGGCCTCTAATGGCAAGGGATACCCAGACGAAATGAATGCAGGGAGGCCCCTTGGGAAAACACTTCTGTGCTTTGCAGTCGTGCTAGTTGTTATGCTCTAGTTAAAGCCACTCCCAGAATTTGTTTTCCCAACCTTTGCTTTCAGAGGTTTATGGAAATGAAGACCCAGCAACATGACCTACAACCACTGTTCACCCTGAACGTACGGAATATGCACCGTAATACTTGGCCCCACAGAGCGTGCGGGCTGTGCCATTATGAACGTTAGCAAAAAAAGGTCATTTTATATCTGACTAAATTACACTGCAGCCCCCAGTTAATGCTGTCTCTTTGCCACTTCTTAGATGATGTACCCCCCACTTGCAGCCCCCTCCTTTGAGACATACCAGCATTCCCTAGCAGGGCTCTGCGCTGACTCCAGCTAACGGTGCAGGAGGGGTTCAGCCATGGGGTGGCTTTCACAGATCTGCACTTAAATCTACTGCAGACAGCCCCAAGCCTGCCTCACGTCAGAAGTCCCAGGGAAGCTCTGATTCTTCTCCCTTTGAGGTCGGGAAAAACCGTGCAGCCTCGGTCTTCTGTAGGACCAACGAAAGCGCGTAGGTGCGGCCTGAGACCTGCTGCGATGCAGAGCGGTGGCACGCGTGGCTCTTGCGATGCTCCGCTGCGGTGGCTGGGGTTCACCGTGCCAGCTGCGGTGCTCGCTTTGGTGTCGGTGCGTAACTCCTCGCACTTCATCCGCGTGCCAGAAAACTGGTAGCTACCAGCTGTCGTTGGCCTTCTGACACCTTGGTGAAGGCATTTCCCTCTTGAGAGCATCTTCTTTCCCTTCTCAACCCCCTGCCTCCCCTACGAGAAAGGAAAGTTAAAAAAAAAGTATTTGAGACAAGCCTCTGTCAATCTTCCCCAAGGAATAGGCTGGGAAAATTAATCTTGTTGTCTGGATTTGGGGAGGAATTTTGCTCGCCCTTGGTTCCACCCATCCTCTGGGCTCCAGGCACTTTGATTAGCTTGAGTCGTCCTTGAAGGATGCTGTTTGAGGTGGTGGTGCACAGCAGCTGTTTGCCATCCACGACGCTAGTTTGAATTAGTTAATGGATATTAAGGGGTACCACAGTGTATTTTTATGCCTAGCAGCTCTATTTTAGGCCTAGTTTCTGGAAATCTGCTGTTAGGAATTAAAAAGCCTTCCCAGGGATTTGAGGGTTAAAGTTATAATCAGATGCTAAAATATCTGTTTTCAGGAAACATCAACATTTAAACATTTGTGTTTGATCTAGTCTGAAATGTAAAAAAAAATAAAAATTAAAAAAAATTTTGAAATATTCATAGAACTGAATTTCTTCAGAATTTTGTTTCATGAGATGTTTTGGCATTCTTGATGAAAAGTTAGATATTGAAATACCACGAGATGAAAGCATATGACAGTTGCAATAAATAAGTTGTATAGTAAGGAAAGTTGCTACTTAGAACTGCCTGAAACATCATCTTTTCTGGAAGAAGTATCATCATGTCAAATTACAATACAAACACAAGATAATTTGATCATTTAGACACATGAAATGGAAACCTGAACCTTAAGATAACAAAGGCTTTACCTAGGCTCGGGGAGCGCGAATGCGTCTGGCAGAGTGAAAAGAAATGCGGCTGGGGGAGAAAAGGAGCTGGTGTGTCTATATTTAATAGACCTTTAGAATTAGGCTACGTGGAGACAAGTAGCAATTTTTGCTTCTTTTAATAGATGTGAGTAAAGAAAATAAAGACAGACAAATATCTTGCCACATCGGTTTCACTTTGCTGATGGTTCCACTTCTTTTCATTGACTACATCTGCTGAACCCCGCGCTGGTTCGAGCAACGCAACGGAACTATTCGGGTTTGATTTCCTAACGTTTAGCGTACGAGACACTGAAACCACTAGCGACAGAAATTTGTGAAGAGAAATGGAAATGCTTCATAGGAAGTAGGAATTCCGTGGGAGATGCAGCGTTTTGAGTATCAGCTGTACCTTCTGCTGTACTCCCGTCCGCAGAAGCATTTCCCTGCGCTGGGGCACCCTGAGGCACGCACCCGGACCACCAGCAAGCGGAGGCGCCCGTAGTAACTCGGGTTTGAAGAGCAGCGCTTACCTGCTTAGCGAGGGGACTTCTTACACGCTCGGGCTGTCACTTTACCAGGTACCCATCAGCGTTAAGTTAGTGTGAAGCTCTCTTCCTGGAAATACAACAGCTGTAGCTGAAATGCGCTATTACGGAACCAGTGGCAGCGCATTTCAGCACGTTATCAGCTCTGAATCGAAATGCACTTTGCCTACTGCCATCCCCAGCCTCAGCCATTTTAGACAGCGTTACATAATGGCAAAATACCTTTCAGGGGAAAAAGGAAAAAAATTAAAACCCTCCCTATGGTTTTAATCTCCCTCTTTTACTCTGTCTGTGGTTTAAAGCTGTGTCAGGTGTACATCAAAAACACCCCCTCCCCAGGGTATTTCATTTACAATTTCATTTCATAATGGAAGTGTACTTCCATCTATCTAGGGTGGGAAGGGATTAAATAAAAAAGCGCTGTTCTAAAATCAAGTAGCAGAAGTCTAGCCTGTCTTTGTGCTCTGCAAATGAAGTAGCCATGGAAGGGCCTGTTATTAGTCTATAATATCAAAACCGATAAACTATTAGTGTTTTGTCAGGCATGATACATGCTAAACATTTTCCTCTGCAGATTGCCTCAACAAGAACTGTGAGTGTTTTTAGACACATCTGGCACTGCAGATTTTTGTCCATCCTGCATTTCAGTGATTTAAAGGGCCTTGGCTGGGCAGAAGGATGTCAGCTGTTTCATTTAAAATACTGTTATAAGAGTGAATAAGATTTAAAGAGGCAGTAGGTGAAATTCTGGCCTTAGCGAAGCTAGTGGGAGAATGGCCATCAACTTTAATGGCTCTGCAATTTCTTTATACATCTTTTTCATCCATTTTTATTCTTATTAAATTTTCCATTTCCCTAAATTGCCCTTTCTTTTCCATTCAGCTTCTCCCACTTTGAATATTAGTTCAAAGATAGTGCTAAGATAAAATACTAAACCCTTTATTTACACAAATGCCATCTCTACAGCTCGCTTCTGTGGCTCTTCTAGAAGACAATAATAACAGGTGCAGGGGTATAAAAACAGTGAATGCAGGTGTTCATTTATAAAAAAAGATGTCCTTAATAGACTTTTCTGGCTGTGCTTCAAAATGGGCTGTGTGACCAGTGATGAAATTCAGGACCTCTGTGGTGCAGGGAAGCTGTTCTGCTTTTTAGGGAAAGAAATAGCAGGGCAAGCTCTGCGCTCGCACCGCGCCCCGGCACGCCAAAATACATCAACGCGTAGAGGCGGAGGGAGCCGGGGGGCTGAAGAGAAGAGTCTGACGGGGGGTGGACATCGCAAGGCAACCAGAGCCTGTCTGCAGCTGGCTTAGCGCAGGAAGCTGAGTCTGAGCTGGCTCCGTGGAGAAGTCACTTCAAGGGCATTGTGCTTCTGGAAGAGTTTGTGGTCATCAGCCACGGAGAGGTGGGGGCTCCATAACCGTGTCTTCAGGGCGACGTGCACCCTTGGAGGGGTCTCTTTCAGCTTCTGAGGCTACTGGTAGGCACAGAGTGTGTTCTGCAGCGTTGGGTGGTCTCCTCTCCGCATCTCAGAGACCAGTTGTTGCCTGATAGACCTTTGGCATTGAGTAATAGACAGAAAGTTTAAATTTGTTCAGCGAGATTGAACCCTTTTGTTGCAAAGCCAAGAACGTGCAAAGGTTTCAGCATGACCCTGCCATCACAGAGCTTCACAACAGGTGGGAACCAAAGTGTATCTTCAGTGAATCAGGTAAAAGAATACAGCAGGGTTTGCTGCAGTGGATTTGATACTGTTTTACCATGTTCTCCTATCCTTGAAATCGGGAACAGTGAGGGCTCTCTTCCCATCTTCAGGCATGGGAAGGGACACATACTGAACTCCTGATTACCGAGTAGGAATTTCTAACATACACTCTGCTAAAAACTGATCCTCTGAGCGGCCACAAAAGATTTTACCAATAGAACTGGGCAGATACAGAAAGCAAAGCTGTAGGCTGTGTGGACCCATTGCCATCACAGTTTTACAATGCAGGACTCAGGTGAGTAAAAAGAGAGGCAAACTAAGCAGGATTCATCCCTCAGCAAGTGCAGTGCTTTGCTTTGTACGGAGGAGTGACCGCAGTCTTGCAACATGCCAATAAAATGTTTCTGAACATAAAAAACTTTTCTGAACAGACCAGACAAAAGCAGTGACAAGCATGGCTGAAACCATGCTTTTAGCCAACGTCAGGCATATTTCTGAATAGTCATGGGCCATTCAGGGTCATGGTCTGGCAACTAAAATGACCGAGGTATGCACAAGGGATTTGCCAGGCACGTGATTCAGGAAGCGTGCAAAAATACCACATATAGGAGATAGTATTTTTATTTCAGGCTCCTATTTTCTTACACTTCCTGCAAATTCTGCAGCTCTTTCTTCAGTTTCCTGGATGAAATCTCTCAGGCAGCATGTTTTCAGAAGCACAGATGCTACCTTGGAAAAAAAGAAAGGAGGGAAGGGAGCCAAATGAGTGTCACACTTCAGCTTGGCAGCACCTTACCAACATGCGCCCCCACTAAAGAAAGGGAAAAAAAAGGCTGCTTTTAGTAATCAAACCTGAATATAAAATTAGTGCAAAACTAGGGCTGTAAAACCTTCAGCTTGTCAAAAGGACTGAAGGAAATGCCTTCTGGCTGAAATGCCGTCCCTGACCTACATGCCCACGCTGTCACGTACCTGGGTAACCTTTCCATCTCCATGCCTTCCATCAAAGCGCTCTGACAGTTTTGCCATTCATACTTGCTTTCAGTTGTAATTTTTTGAGTTTGTTTGAAGTGTGCAACCAAAAAGTAAATTCTCCTAGCATCATGCTGGCAGGACTAAATATAAGTCGGAGACCTTTTCAAATACTGCTTCTTGCCATCCATTGATCTCCACAGAAAACAATCCATTCAGAGCTGGAGTTCCTATTGGAAATTAGGGGACAGTTTGGTAATTGGATTAGGGTGCGCTTGTATTTGCAGTAGTTTCTCAAAACGAAACTCCAGTTTTGTTTCATTGATCGCCTGCCCAATCTTTCTGCCAGTAAAAGCCACTCACATAGCTGAAGAGACAGGGCAAGGATTGATGGAAAAAGCAGTTTTGTTACATAAAATGTATGTGTTCCTTTGATATGACCAGGTAGGTACAGGTAAGTGCATCTCCATTGAAACATGGAAACCTGCGTTGTTCATGCACAGTTAAATTGCTTACAAGCAATTTTTATCAATGGAGTCCTTAAAAATTGGAAGAGCCGCTAGCTGCATCAGTACTTAAATTCCTGCCAGCCACCTGCGTAGGTGCCAGAGAGAAAATAACTTCGGGACACTGGGATTGCGTGTGTGAATTGGAGACCTTTGAAGGCTCTGTTATTGGAGGGACTGGAGAGGAGAGGAAAAAACTGCACTTGACTTTTACCTTTCTAGAGATGAGTTGGAAGTTCTAAATTGAATTTACAGGTGTACTCCCTCCCAGAAACACGCCAGGCTCAATCGTGTAGCCTGGTGGCAATTGCAAGGACTTAGGACACCACAACGCCCTGTTTTGCTAGTCCTTCAGAACAAATCTGCACCAGAATTGTTGTTCGTAACTCGTAGCCTATCTAGCGTTTTCTTCCATCAGAACACACACATATTTTATCCCGTTGCATTTATGAAAGATATGCTCAGACAGAGTAATCCCCGTGTAGCCCTTCAGAGCCGTACAGGAGTCGCAGCCGGTCACAGCCTGCCCTAGCGTGAGCCACGTTGCTGGCCAGCCACGCCGAGAGCACTTGCACCCCATTTCTCCCATTTCATCATCCCCATGGAAGAAAAGGTGCGTCCTAGGTGGGCCGAGCTGCACTAGCAGGCTGAAGCACAGCCCTCCCCGAGCCCCCTCCCCGCACACCCGCGCCGGGGAGATGGGAGACATCGTTCATCATGCGACTGTCCCCCGGGGTGGCACCAGCGAAACGATCTTGCTCCCTCTACACATCAATATTCTTGACACCCGTCTTAAAACTTAGGTCATGCATATCCATCTACTCTTCAAAAAGTGTCACAAGGGCACAAATATCCCTTTGCTATTTTTAGGGCCGTATCAAAAGTATTTATCGGCTTTCTGGCACCTCATCCCATTTGTCATATTTGATGCTATCTACCACTTGGCAGGGGAGGAGGATGAAGTCCTTTAGAAATGCAGTGGCAGATGGGTGAAACTCCATAAGCTAAGACTGCAGTGATGGTGACTCCCAGGGCTTGTTGTGCCTGTTGTCGCCGTCTGGAAGCACGCAGTCCCCCGACAGCAGGCGGAGCAGGGCCTCGAGGGAGCAGCTCATCCTCACCTTGGCATTTGCCCACCCACGGGGGAGTGGGGATGTGGAGGAGGTCCGCTCGCAGCCGTGGTGCAGGGCTGAGCTGGGAGAGAGGAGCACAGCTGATGTCTGGTGCTCCGCCACCCGCTCTGCACGCCATCGGCACTCCCACGCCGCCGGGTGATGCCAAAAGACCGCTCCCTTCAGCGCACACCCTTGGCTGCGCATCCCGGCACCCACAGGCACGAGGACAGGGCTCAATCTGTGTATCATACATAATTCACACTATTCATGCTAGGTGCTATGGGAGAGGTGCTGAGATTCGTGGTTTTCCGTACAGGCGTGGCCAACGGGAAACTCTTGCAGCTCCTCTGTAGCACGTACCCGGAGGCCCCGCACTGGGCAGCTCTTCAATGCACAGGTAGCGTGTTCGGCCACCTTGGGCCACAAAATTGGACTGTTCTCCTAGCACTGGTGGTTTTTAGAAGGCAATGTATTCAGGTTGAAACTTTGCCCACATACCATCTGCTTCAGCCTTATCTTCCTTGAACGAGAAAGCTGAATATATAATGTCCACTTGGCTCCCCCGGCGTTACGTAAGGTTGTGGTTTTGTGTTAGGTTTGCACTTGGGGAGCTCCTCAGCAGCGCTTGCAGCAAGCTCCTGCTCGTGTCTTCAAGTGAAAGATCAGTGACAAAAATCAATACCATCCTCATAGCGATAATGAATGCGACCCACAGCCTTTTTTCAGACGACCACAAGCTTCCATCATATGTCTGAGGCCTATTTGCAAATATTGATTTGTATTGCAGATTATCTGTAGCCGTTTCATATGCAATCTTAAGGTCTTGCAGTTTTGCTCTCTGCGCTCGGTTTGGTATCAAAGGTAAAGCTATAAATCAAAAGATCTGCCCATAGACACTATTGATGGCCAAGGTTGCCACGTAATGAAAATGAGGTGTTTCAGGGGGGGTGAAGCTTCTTAAGGAGGATGGTTCTCAGAAAGCTCCAGTTGAGTGAAAGCACGGCTTTGGAATCGCAGCAGAATCTGTTTACTCGAAGTGGGGGAAAAAAGTGGAACCTTCATATGCAAATGTATGGCATTTGGAAATGTCATATAGCCGCATCTACATATAAATAAGCTGCTTTCCGAGTGCTGCACTAGCAGTGCTGCTCTGATAGAGAAATTGCATAGTAGCACGCAAAGCAGAAACAGCAGGACACCACTTGGCCAAGTTCGGGGAGAGTTGTTCCTTAATCACCACTTAACTGAGTTAACTAATGTTGCTGCGTGTTAGGCCGGGAAGGGTTGTCGATAGCTGCTGTTTGCTTTTGCTGCTGGGGAGCCGCATGTGTCTGTACATGCTGCATGGGGCTGTGCGGTAGGGACCACGGTCTGGCTCCTGTCCCCCAGGAGATAGCGCTGAACACAGAGATGCTCCCTGTGCCAGCATCCCTCCTGGCCACCCTCTGCCTCGTTCCATAGATCTGTGCCTGTTTGCTCCGAAGGAGACATGATTTGGTCATATAAAGAAGCGTCTTCTGCTGCCGACATCCACATACTAGAATGGTATTTCCATCTCTCTTTAATCTGGTATTAAAGAGTAAATTGCAGCTCTCGGGCATACTTTTTCAGAGGGGAGGACAGAGAGAGGAGCCTTGGGCTGGATCCCACTGTCCATTTTTTGACCCCCTCCAGCATTGGTACTAATGAGTAGCTCGGGGAGGGGCGGATGGGAGGCAAAGCAAGCCATCAGCCAAGCCACTGGGAGGAATTTCTCACAGAGCAGTGACACCCGCTTGGCTCGTGCCGTGCCACGTGTGATGGATACGGCATTCACGCCTACCTTCAGGCGGGCAGCCTAATTGGAGGGAACCTCACCAGTCTCTAAACTGACACAGACTTTTTTTCAACACAGAATTACAATAATATTAAGGTTAACTCATCCTCTAAGGGCTTTGTCATGAGCTGCCTGAGGACATCATACACAAGGAGAAAAAATGCTACTTTATTCCTTGACATGGCTGGTTTCTGAAGGGGGAGGGAGCCGCTCCCACGGGGCCGGCAGCATCTCTCTTAGACATGGGAATCCGAGTGAAGGGAACGTTAGTGGCATGCCAAAAACAAAGAGTAGCTGAGTTAGCACACAGAGGGATTTAATCTATTCTAGGAATGGGGTTAACACAGATTTATTCAGTCCTGGCACAAAAGAAGGAAGCGCAGACTGTAAGGGCCCCTTTACCCGGGGCTGTGATAAACCCACAATACAGCCCTGCACCATTAAATCGCATCCGTAACGATGACTGCAGGCCTGGGGACTGGCCGCCGCTGCGGCGCTCTTAAGGAGCTCCATCGGTGTAGTTTATCTGCAAAACTCTTGAGATGGCTTGGTGACAGCTCACACAGAGGCGACACGGGGGCCTGAGCACCTGTCCCACCTACCCGACTGGGAGGAGGACGGGTGCTGTTCACACATAGCACCCTGGACCACTCCGGGAAGCTGCTGAGGGAAGAGGTCAGTGTGTCACCTCCTGATGTCCTCAAATGAAGTGTGGAGGCACTGACGCAGCATCTGCTTTTAACAGCAGCGACCACTGCTTTTGTTTTGGTGGCCTCGGTAGGGGTGATGGGTGAAACATGGGGAGAGAGAGCAGAGGAGGTCAGGCAAGGTGGGACAACAGCCAGCCTTACCTCCCTGACCAGAACGGTCACCCGAGGGAGGAGCTGTGTCTGCCCTGAGCCCCTGTACGCTGAGAACGTGCTGTTTGGAGCAACGCGTTAGCCCACACAGCGGGGTTTTTTCTTTTCTTGGCTAATGTTGCTGGGTCCCTGTTCAGCCATGCGAGCAATGATTGCTAACATGCACTTTTGTCACTGTGCCATTCTGGGGTTGTGTTGCACCTTGTAGCTACTTGGTAGCACCTACTCGTGTGTGTAGGAGCCTGGGCTGCAAGGGGTCTACACCATCGCTAGGATAAGGCACCTGTGGCGAGCCACTGAACACAGGTGGAGTATGGCCTGAACAAAGAATTGTTCTATGGAAAGAACAAATGAGAGTTAAAAAAAAAAAAAAGTTGTGTTTAGTTTTGAGTAGTTAAACGGTCTTGTTCTGTGCAGGGAAATGATTAACAAGTGGCCTAATTTCAAACAGTCTTCTCAAATAAGGAAGATACATTCACAGAAGTTTTATCTAAAAGTGCTTCTCGGTTTCAGAAGTTCAGAGATAGCTTTAACATATATAGCATAGCCCACATATACATGCTGACAAGCCGAAAGTATTTTGTTCTCCGTTTGAACATCTGGGGATTATTAGTGTCTTAATTCATTGGTTTCTATTATTAATTATGGCAGCAGGCTGAATAATTACGATACATTGCTTGCAAAAGACAGAGCACAATATTATTTTTTTTTTCCGAGTGCACTAGGACATCTTGCCATCATCTCAAACATAAAAAGCACTAGATTATGTTTAAAAAGGAAAGTGGATGTTATCTTATTCCAGGGAACTCATTTGCATAGGGACATTTAAAATTAATAAATTACTGTGTTGAGCAGGCCTATTTTGTGCCTGAGAAAAGAAGTGAATGCAATTTAATTCACCAAGTCCCGTTTCTTTTTCTTTTTCCTCTCGGTAAAATAGCTAATACGGGAAGGGTATTTTTTTGTGCCGTTTATGTAGAAAGACTAGCTGGAAGTTTGTGCGTGAAGTGGCTGCAGGATGAATGTGGGCTGGGGCTGAGCGCCGTGGTGCCAGACGTTTTCAGCTGACATTTGGTGTCTCACTTTCCACGAGCTCTCGTGGCAGGGGGGCTGGCGCGCCCCCCCGGAGCGGCAGCGAGCGCTTCCTTCGGAATTTTCGCTCCGACGCCCACCCAAAACAGTGGTTTTCAGGCAACTTGCTTGCCACGCATTTTCTTCGTTGCAAAGTGAAACTTTATATTTGTAAGAGCGAGAGCACGGTTCGGAAGGTTTTAGAAGAAGGGAACCTAATGGCGACAGCTGGGAGGTGAGACCCGAGCAGCTGCGAGCGGTGAGGGTGGCGGTGCCGGTGAGGGTGGCGGTGCCGGCGGACGGCAGCTCCCTCAAGGGCAGGTGTCTGGAGCTGTGGAGCAAAGACTCGGCAGAAATCTCTTTTCTCTCACCAGAGCTGGGTCTGAGCTGGGATTTGTCACCGCGGTTATTCGTTACGAGTAGGTAGGAATCCTGCTAGAGGACCTCCTCCTGCTAGCTGCTGCGGGACCTCAGCTCCTCTTAGATGTTTGTAGAGAGGAGGGAAGGTACCAGAAAACCTGCTAAAGCAGTTCTGTGCTTTCAGGGGCAGCGACACCGTTACTACCCCATCCCTCCTGACTTTGCAGAGGGACCTTCGACCTGTTCCTGCGAACGTTCCCGGGCTGAGGAAGCCCCCTTTTACCCAAAAAGAGCAGCAGCTGCTGTCTGTGAAGGCTGCAGATGAGTAACGTCACCCGTCCTTAGGCTCAGCCACACGATTCAGATTCCCCACCCCGGTCAGTCACTGAAACTCTCCCACAGAACTCAGGGCACCCTCTGCCTTTGCTCCGCAGGTTGATACTCTGTGGATTTTGATTTCAAATAAGAATTGCACACCGAGTCTCTGTCGTGCAGAGCAGAAGAGTCTTGTTAAGTTCCCAATGCTACACTCTGCGGTGTCTCTTTGGGAAAGCTGCCAAGGAGGGGGGGGAGGGGACACCTGCCACGAGGGCAGCCCCTTTGACAAAGTTAAGGATGTACATTTGACCCAAGAATCCCTTTCCCCCTTTACAAATCCTCCGATAATGTGATGTGTAAGGAGTTACTACCTCAATATCAGCGAGAGCTTTCGGCAGCAAATTTGACTGACTTCAGCGGTATTAAAAGATTAAATTATTACGTAAGTCAATTCTCCTTAACCACTGTTGCCAATGAGATAGGTGTCAAAATAGCTTCTGCTGCACATCATTCACCATTTCATCCCTTACTTGATGAAATATAGTGGGGTGTGTGTATATATATATATATATATATATATATGTGGATTTTTAGGACCTCCCTTGGTCCAGTGATGGCTGCACACTAGGTATTAACACTGTACATGAGCCAATATTTTTTTTCATATGGGCATAACCTCTCAGTTATTATTGCCATAAGCTCCAACGTGACACACTGTACAACAAGTGAAAATGCCAACATGAGGACTTACAGGCTGTGGCCCTCTACACTCCTTGCCTGAAATCACCAAGGAGGTCTCACTGATTTGATAACAGAATTACCAGCCCGGCAGAACTGATTGTTAAGTGCCTGGCAGTCAATTTCTGGACGTAAGAAACCCATTTTTGCTCAGATTTGTTATCTAATATCTCCAAAGTGTATTGCGGGAACTTATGTCTGGAAAGAATTTGCTGGGCACTCCAGGCAGCACTTCATAGAGTCCTCATCAAGGGCACTACCAGATTTATCCGTGTGCCAGTGGCACGGCTCCGCGCGTTCGGTTGTGTGACAGAAGCGGCACGCGAGCTCAGCTGGGGGCTGGGCACGGGGGGCTGGCTGCTGCCTTGTGTTCATCACTTGCATGGTCCTGCAACTGGGCAGACCGTGTCAGCTCTTGAATTTCAGCCTTCACTGAAATATGTGCTTGAGAGTCCTGCTCGTGCGCATTCAGCTTCCAAAAACGGAAGGAAAGGCACATAGCTTAACCAGAAATTAAAATAAAAAGAATACAAAATACGTTTGAAATAATTATTCTGCTCCTTAATGGAGGACGGGAACAGCCATAGATATTAAGGCAAGATTTAGGCAAGGCAGCTTTAAATAATGCATTTAACATTTCAGAAGGTAGTCCATCAGGAAGAGAAAGATCACTGAGTGGGTGGTCAGGCACCCTGGATAACTTTTCAGGATCCAATTTATCCCAGCAAAATAGCTCATCATCTCGGCGTCTCCCTGCCATCCACAGAAGGGCTGGAGAACAAGTGTTCAACTGGGAGACTCTTCCCGTAAGCAAGATGTTAAGCTGTTTCGGTCTACACAAAGTAGCATCTGGCCTCAATGCATTTAAAAATAATCTGTTTTGACTAGTGTAGCTTATATGATAGGCTATCGTGTCATGTTCTGGCACTAACAAAAGATGTGAATATGAAATGTCATGTTAGGCTAAAGATGCAAAAAATGTTGCAGAAATGCAAAAGATGTTGGCTTTGTCAAAGTGGCATTTTCTATCAGAGAAATGCTTCAAGAAAAAGCTTTCTGAATTCAGTTGATCTGGAGGGTGAGGGTGTATTTCTTTTTAAAATAAAAAGGAGAAGCATTTTGAGAAACGTGCCGGGAATTACATTTGTCCAGAGATAGGAGAGACTGACCCAGTCAGTCCATTTTTTATCTTCAGGCTTTACAGCTTCTGTCTCAAATTCTAACCATCACAAAAAGGTAAAAATCTGTTTTTTCCGGTGCAAATAAAACTTTCACACATAGCTGCCAATGACAATGCAGCAAGTCTAATGTTTGAAGAGGAGCTACTGAATTCAGGGCTACTGAAACCCGGCTAACTGTGAATTTGGTCTGGGTCGTTGCTTTATGAATACGGCTCTGCTGTGCTCGGGAGGAGTGGGGAACTTGGTATTTTGGCTTTGTTCTCTGTATGTGTGAGCTTGGTGGGGTAGAGGGGCTCCTTAGGTTAGCGGTGCTGTAACCTGGGTAGTGTGGATTGGCTCCAGTGCTGAATTTGTAAGTAATCCAAAATTATCGTAAGGGGGAAGTCTTAATTTATTTCATTTAGGTTTAATATTTTAAAATTTGTACGGTTCCTGTTTGGTTCATAATTTGAACGTGTTTTTTTATTCATATCCTCTTTTTAGAGATGAGTTGCAGTTCTTGTTTCATAGTGATGTAAACCCTGTGACGCATTCGTGAGGGTTAGTTTCTCATCGGCAGCTGGATTACTGAGAAGCGCTCAGATCCTTCAGAGATGAGAGCAGCCAGTTTTAACACGAAGGAGCTTTTAAAGCATGTCTTGGTGTTCGGGGGCTCTGGTTTGAATCTGAAAAGGTGTTTTGTGTAATGAGGAAAATAACCTGTTTTGAGGCAGGGAAACACTTTGGATTAATCCAAAATGTGCTGGAAGAAGGGAACTTCTTAGTCTGAACTGAGTGATGCTTTTATTGTTGTCTGACTTTTGAATGTCTGAAATGGCAGGTCAAACTAAATACCAGGGTTTTTTTCCCCCCCTTTCTGCCTTTATGTTCAATCCCTAAGTCTTTTAGAAGAGTCATCAGTCAAAATGAGGGACTGCAGGCAATTCATGTCTGGGTTTTGTGGTGCCTTCCTAGCCAGATGACAGGTCTTCCTGTATGAAGTCTTTATCCTGTGAAGTGCTAGCAAAGCTTGGGCCAGCTCATTTTTGATTCAGTAAAGGATTTTCCATCATGAAATTACACCTAGAGGTGTAATTACAAGTTCTGCAGGAACCTAGATTTACTTTAAAGTATACTACTGACGTTTTTAAAGTAAACACGGTTTCTACCCACATGATTGCAGAAGGAAGAAAAATCATTCCTCTTTTTACCAGCCCTACAGCCTACATGCAGCGAGAGCATCTGCCAGTCTGGGACAGGTCCCGGTCCCCCTTTCAAGTCCTGGCAGATTAGTCTGTCCTGGAAGTAACAATTTCCCTCACCACCTTAAAGCGTTCCTTTAAAAAAGGGGACCCAAATGGTATCCGACCGTTTTAGCCCCACTGCTGGCTCACCTGGGAGAGGAGGGGTTCTCACACTGGGGGGGCTGGTGCACGGACGTCACGGAGATACCTTGGTGCCTGAGGGTGAACGATCAGATGCACGCACACACACACACACACACACACGTGCGGAGCAGTCTCCTGTTCTTCAGAAGGGAATCAAACCTCCTTTGGATGCTGGAAAATTTGAAGGAAATGGCATAATATTCTCCACAAGAGAAAAAATGTGTATTAATAAGGATCCTGTATTAATAAGGATCCTGTATTTCTTGCTGCAGTTTCCTGGGCAGAAATATATTTGAATATGGACCATAGCAGAGGGTCCAGCACACCCAGAAATTATCGGGCACGGTGCGTAGATGATCATTGTGTGGGTACAGAGTCCAGCAAGTCCCAAGCACATCGGGATCTATGTGTGTGCACTGGGCAAGGGTAGCTGACACACATAATACACGTTTTTTCTGATCTCGGAAGATTTTCTGGGGGAAAAAAGGAACATAGATGAAGTCCTGGTAGGATGATAACGCTCTGCGTACGTATCTCGCATGCTGGCAGCCAGTGCCTCACCTAGAGGGTTGGTAGGTGGCCAAAAATGTTTAGCACCAGACCAAATGGACCTTCTGCTCCCATCTCTTTCCAGTAGCAGCAACTCCTGGGCCGGCTCTCGAAGGCGGTTATACCGTGCCTACAGCACGCCTCCTGCCAGCCCGCGCTGCTGTGCCGTCCCAGAGGCACCACTGCACTGTGATGCCCGCTTCTGCGCCGCCTTGTCGCTCGCAGCCCTCACGGCAGCCTCGCACAGGTGTCCCCATGTGAGCAGGGACCAGGAGAGGCTGTGTGCAGTGCGTGTGCGTTTCGAAAAGATAAAGCAACGGCCCATACGCAGGGCTCCTGACAGTCCTGACGATGGAAGAGGAGTTAGTGCTCTCTGCGGGGATGCAGAGGTTGCCCTGTCGTTCTGTTTGCTGGGAGCTTGTCCTCGCCTGGCTTAACGTAAGGGCAGCATAACGAACTTCAGTAGCGCAAGTTGTTAGAGACTCTTAAAAGTCTCCTTGGACAGCAGTGAGAGGAAAGAAATTCAGCATGAAAATCGGGATCTTGGGTCTGCCGCACACACTTTTCCCACAGGTGGGATAATACGTGCAGGGCTGGCTGGGAGCGGAACACAAACTGCGGCTGTTCCCCCGCACTCGGGGACTCCCTCCGGGAGGTGCAAACGCGTCAGCGTATTCGCGTGCAAACGGCGTTTCCTCAGACATCTATCACGAGAGGGGGGTTCTTCTGTTTTCAGTTAGTTGTGGCTAGATTTTACTGTCACAGAAAAGGGATTTTTACCATTTGAGGTATCATAAGTATCGGTTACATGGAAGAATTTGCCAAAATTACCTGGATTAATTATCACCTCGTTGGCCTACAAAATTCATGTGAGTTTATTGCAAGTAACACTCTGCATTCCAGCCCGTGATGTAGGTGTTGAGTACATACCTGTTTGAAAACTAAATGAAGCCTCCGTTTTCCTGGCTGCCTGGAGGGAAGTGTTCTCCCGGATTTGCAGGCTCGGGGGCTACGTAACAGCTGCAGAAGTAGGCACAGAAAGCCGGCCCAGTTCAGCGGTGCCCGGGCTGTGGGACGGGGAGGCCAGCGGGCTCTGGGGCATGGGCATGCGGCACTGGTGAGAAATGTCAGCTCTGGACTCCTGCTTCTCCGCTTCAGCCATAAAATTATCTTTCCAAATATGTTGCATTGAATGAGCAAATATATTTTAATGGTGTATTACATGGAGACGTCCAGAGCCTTGCTCCTAGCTTTGCCTGGGCGTGCGGAGGCAGTCCCTAGAGGATAACAGAAATGACCAGGCGTTTTTCATGTGCTCGTCTGGTTTTGAATATTTTTGGTTTGGAATACTCACATTATTTTTCCTGCTGTCTCATTTGCTGTAACTTGACGGGAGTTAGACAGCCAGTAGAACGACAGAACACCTTGCACAGCTTTGCACCTACAGCAGCCTACCTGTTTCAAGGTGCAAACCCTTGCTCTTGCTTTCTGTAAACAACATCTTTCACATCTTGTTCTTCTGATTTCCCTTTCTTTCATACGCTGAGTTCTTTCCATCATTTCACCTTATCGCGCGTTGTCAGGTTAATGTTCCCTTCACCTGTGTTCACAGAGAATGCGAATAAACTGGAAGAAAGTGCGAGAGGGATCTACATCCCTTGTCCAGAGCATTACAACGGCTTCTGCATGCACGGCAAGTGTGAGCACTCCACTAACATGCTGGAACCGTCTTGCAGGTAACCCTTCTCCTACCAAGGCTACACGCATGAAAATATTGACTTAAAAAACACTTCATCTAGATAAACTATGGAAAATAATGGTAACCGTGGCCCTTTGTGCTACAAAACCCATTAGATGTAAATTATTCAACAAAGTCCCCATTTCATGTGGCAAAAGTGTATTGAGTTATGCACAATGTTAATTGATTGTAAAACCATTCCGTAACCTTCAGTTATATTTAGATATATTTTAAAAAGCACTTCACCCGCTGCTCAAGCAGCTGCTCGGTGGCCTCCTCAGCCCGGAGGAGAGGAGGGCCACCAGGGGTATGGCCCTGCTGTGGCCGGAGCGATGCTCGTGGGGCAGTGAGCTGGGGTGAAGGTGGCTTTGGAGGAGGTTGGGGCAGGGAGGAAGGGTAACACTGAAAGCACGTGTTTCTGCAGGGAGTGCCTCCCTGCAGGGGTGGAGATATTACTTCCAAAGTCCAAGCAGCAGCCTGGTGGCAAGGAAAAGGACTGTTACGCATGAAGCACTGTTTTCCTGGGACATCGGCCTGGAAGAGCAAAGATATGGACCAGACTTATCCCCCGGGCAGACCCTCCAGCCAGCTTCTCCCAGCTCCCACAAACAGGCAGGGCACAGTTTGCTCTTTGCAGCTGCTGTGGTTTAGGTTCTCCATTCAGCTGGGAAACGTCCTTTTCTCAAGCTGCTGGCAGCTCTGGGGGTGCAGGAGAGGACAAGGGTGGGCGCTCAAGGCTGAACCCGTCAGCGCAGCACAGCACTAACACTTCAGAGAGGAGCCCAGGCAGTCTGGCTCCGTCTCTTATGGCTGCTGCTGCCACTGACCTGGATTTTTTCATCTTCTTGCTTGGGCTTTTTAGGGGAAACAGGGCAAGAGCTAAAATGGGAAACCCACTGCTTGTTCCCCAAAATCACAGAGGGGAGATGTCAGGCTGCAGGATGGGAACTGGCGAGCAGCGCAGCAGGCAGCATTGGCGTGGATGGTTGCAGCATCAACACAGGGGTTTTTTATAGCAACCAGACAAAATGTAAATGATGTATCCACTTGCAGAAACATCTAATCACATTTCATATGGAGCATGGATGATTGCTTATCACCTCCTTAGAGGTAATCTGCATAAGGAGACACAACTAGACGGCTTTTCACCCTCCCCCACCTCTCCGAAGAAAGGGAGAAATCTAAAAGACGTTGTGCAAGGAACTAAATGGATTCTCATCACTATGTGCAAGTAGCTCCACTTGATGCTAGATAAGTCCCAGTCCCCTGGGCACCTCCTGGCACCGTCGCAGTGTCACTCACTCTCGCAGACCTCAGTGATGCTGAGGATCTGAAGTCTTCCCTCTGAGAGGTCTGGGAGACTCTGGTACTCACTATGGGGGGGCCCATCCTGCAAAAAAAGCACATAAGCTTATACTTCTGACACTGGTTTGGGTTTTTTTTCTGATATAATTTTTTGCAGCGTTCTTTGAAAGCAGCAGATATAACGAGAACAAATATCTTTTGTTTCAGATGTGATGCCGGCTATACTGGACAACACTGTGAAAAAAAGGACTACAGCGTTTTATATGTGGTTCCAGGTCCAGTGCGATTTCAGTATGTCTTAATAGCAGCTGTGATTGGAACCATCCAGATTGCTATCATCTGTGTTGTAGTCCTCTGTATTACAAGGTCAGTATCTCTGGTACTTTGCAATAGAAAAAGAAAAGAGTTTTGTTTTTCCTACTTTGTGCGCTGATTATACAGATTTCTGCAGTGACACCACTGATAACAAATGCTGTTTAATTCACCAACAAACAGCAGATATCGCCTGGGCCAGCCAGGCAGTGCTGCTTCATTATTATGACTGAATTTTTACTTCCATCTTAATCAAACTTAGGTAGCAACGGTGCCTACAGCAAATGAAGTTTCCTATTTTGTATTCAGACGCTTGGACAAATATTGTTCATATAAATAAGGGGAATATAAATACAGCAGCTGGATCAACACTTAATAAAACTAATCATAACTCCATCTGGTTTCCTCAAGGGCCCATTCCCTTAGTCATAATCAGGCAAAGCATACAAACTTTGAAGCCTGTTTGCAATCCCATTGATTAAATGATTTCATTAGGCTTGTGTATATGTTCAAAGGTACCGCACATGTTTAAGGTCTTCACTAGGTGGTGGCATACCAAGCCATATAGGTTTTATTTATTTTTTCTTAAATGAGGAGGAAAGGGTTGCTTGAATGGAAGTGACAGCCCCAGGGTAGTTCAGAGTGAGATGGGCAAATGCAGTAAATGGGTAAATCCCCTTCTCCTCCTACACGTGCTGCTCCGCTTCCCCACTGAACGGTGTTACTGCCTCTAGGAGGGCTGGGGTAAGCTCTGAACTTCAGGCATCTTCAGGCTTCTCTCAGAAATCACAAGCTTAAATTAATTCAGCTAGCAACATAGATAAATCACTCTTTTTTAAAAAAATTATTCTTAAAATACAAAAAAAGTAAAAGCCAGGTTTCATACCTCTGTAGAAAATAAAATCTTTATTGTGTTTCAGTCCCTGTATTGCAGTCCCTACCCAGCTGGAAGACAAGCGTAGCATTTGTTCCTGGAAAAGGAAAAAAAAAAAAAAAAAAAAAGTCACAAATCCTTCTCTGGCCTAAAGGCATAAACCAAAACCATCTGATGAAAGGCAGATGCTTTTTTGGCCAAGCTGACTCATCACAGAATCATTTAGGTTTTAAAGACCTTTAAGATCATCAGGCCCAATCATTAATGCAGCACTGCCAAGCCCACCGCTGAGCCATGTCCCCAAGTGCCACGTCTACGTGGGTTTTGGACACCTCCAGGGCTGGTGACCCCACTGCCCCCCTGGGCAGCCTGTCCCAGGGCTTCACCGCCGTTCGGTGGAGAAATGTTCCCTCACACCCAACCTAAACCTC
>JAVJGJ010000061.1:3556720-3586755 GCA_035590215.1 Microhierax caerulescens
TGGAGAAATGTTCCCTCACACCCAGCCTAAACCTCCCCTGGCGCTACCTGGGGCCGTTTCCCCTTGTCCTGTCGCTCGTTCCCTGGGAGAAGGGACCGACCCCCCCTGCCCACAGCCCCTGTCAGGCAGCTGCAGGGAGCGATCAGGGCCCCCCTGAGCCGCCTCCTCTCCAGGCTGAACCCCCCCAGTGCCCTCTGGGGCCCCTCACTCAATGGCAAATGCCTAATGAGGCAGTAGATTAGGCTGGTATTCACAGAAATAATTCAAACAGCCAAAAATGTAGCGTGTAGTAAGAAAGAGAAGATGGTGTAGTAACTGGTAATGGAACAAATGCTCTGTATCATCTCGTCGAGTGACTTTACTTCTGTCACCTTGACGCAGTCCCGCAGGGTACTTGGAGAACAAGGCAGTGTGCGAGTGATCTGGTCCTGTCATGCAAATTGCCCATCGCACTGTCTTCATAGGTGGATGGCAGCCTTCCCCGCACACTTTGTAACCAAGTTAATTTATGATCTTTTGACTTTTTTCTGTAATGCATGTAATTACTGCGGAGCATCCTCCATCCCGGCATAATGATTCAAGATACACTTGCAGAAGCGTACGCCTAAGTGGCCTAAGAGAAATCCACATGACAAGAGAGCACTGTGGCAGCATGTGCATAAGGAATTGAGTTTTTGAAGTCATCTGCTTTGGAGAACCTGACTGTACTGGTTTGAACTCCACATCCTATTGCTAAAACTGCCCCGCCAGGTTCCTGGGAGAAAGAAGGGAAACTTTACTTACTCAGAGGCCACTGCAGCCAAATTCTTTGCCGCTCATTTCAGTGCAGCTTCACCTAATTAATTTATCAAAGGAGTTGGGTGCAGTGTCCAAACCCTGCAGTGGAGCCACAGGAGGCTGCCATTGCAAATCTTTTAGCTGTCATTACCGTTGTTGCTCTTAAAATCATACCTGTACAGTGGTGCAAATCGATGGGGGGTGTCTTCTGTGGCTGGAAGGCTCTGAGCAATTCCCGGGCGCTTGTAGGGCCGTTGTTGCACAGACATTTTAATCTGAATAAATGAGCTGTGCTGCTGGCAGGGGCGGTCTGCCCTCGGCCCTTCCCCAGCTCCTGGGCACTGGGTCCTGCCAACGCTCTTGTGCCACCGTTAGCATCCCTGTAGGCACACAACGAACCCGGTCAGGGGATGGATTCAGCTGAAAACTCAGCCGGAAAACTGGTGGTTTGGTTTTAAGCAGCTCGGTTCCTCGATGGGGTTGGCCGCCTGGCTACTCATCGCTAGTGCCAGCAATGGGAGTAAGTGGCTGTGGTGGGGCGTAGGTGGAGGAGAGTGGAGCAGTGAGGCACAGCCCCTGCACCAAGGGCTTTTAGGTTAGAGGTAAGGCCCAAGAGAAGCGATGATAAAAGGAGGATGGTAAATAACATAGGTATGGCCTAGTGTCATAATGATTCTCAGCAGTTCTCTTTACAGCTTTGCATTTTTTGTGCTTCCCTAATGTTTAGTCACAGCGGCTTATTTATGTGAAGAAATAACTTGATTAAAAATGAATGCGTAATGTGTTTTACCTGCTATGAATCACATTGTGAGTAACTCAAGCTTGCAAGCAAGCTTCAATGGAGGGAGGGCAGGCAGCCTGTGCTCCGTACCTAGTTTACATCGGTATAACTGCTGTGTTCATAAATGAATGCATCCCCCACACAGAGCACTACAAAGAGCGTTTGATTAAGGAGTTAAGGACCAAGGAAAAGTTGTCACTCAATTTTAGCAGATGATTAAGTCTAAAAAGCTGGTTAAATGCCAACGCCCCTCTTAGGAAACTCGGATGCACTTCAGACACAGCTCACCTGCAGGTGCAGCAGCATTGCTTTCAGGCAGTCCTGGTGTCAGTACTCGGCCCCGGGGCTTCCCACGCTTCCATCAGTCGGTAGCGGGGTGTACGATGCAGTTAAAACATGGGCAATTTGGGTTAAAAGATGTTTTTTCATCATCTTAATTGGAGTAATCTCTACATTTTAATTGATTTCTCTCGACCTTGGACTAAGTGACCTCATAGATACTGTCAATGTCAGTTTGGGGAAAGCGCCGGTGAGACGCTCATCTCCCTGCTTCCAGCTGGAGCAGTCGGTATCCACTGTTCTCCAGGAAGGCACGTCTGCATCCCCTGGGATTGCTGACCATCCTGGTCAGCCCCCAGCCACCTGCTACCTCCACGTTTCTTACAAAACCAGCCTGGTTGTGCCCACTGTGGCTTTCCACGCCAGGTTCCCCAACCTGCTTCACATGGCTGAGCGCGGGGGGCAAAGCGGGGCTGCACCTCCTGGTGTAAACCCTCATCCCCTGGGAGCCGGGGGAAGCCCGGTAGCCTGGCCGTACTGCCTGGCTGCCAGCAGGATTTAGCAGGGCTGTCTCTCAGCGTGTCAAGGTGCCGGTGCCATCTCCCGTGGAGCGCTGCGAGGTCCTGCTGTGCACTCTCCGGCTGAATGGGCAGGAGGGGCCGCCTGGGGACAGTCGGGGCCGGGATGCTGTCAGCGTGCACATGACATGCGGCTCAGTGAATCAGCCCTGTGTTTGCTAACAACGGCTCCCTGACTCACTCAGAAAGTTTGATCTCCTTTTTAGGAAGGTGCAGTGAATAATGAGTTTGTCATGAAATCGCAAACCAGCCAAAGTCTGCATTAGTTTCATAATGACGGCTCTTCGGTGACCTCCGCGAGCGCTGGAGACGCAGGCTTATTTTTCCTGGAGTAATGATAGCAGCCTACTTCAGTGCTTCCAAGAAGGGAACGAGGCAAAATATAGCGCACAGCCATACAGTTTCTCATGAGGGGGTGGTCCCGTTGGCTTAAAAGTGAGGCAAGTCAGGACAATCTGACCCGTATTTTGCCAGACTCTTACATAATTGTATCTCAGCATTTTGAAATGCTCCACAAGTCCTTGTGCTCTCGTTCAGCCTTCCAGCCGGCGTCACAAAACTATAGCATGTCATTCAACAGGAGGGGAAAAAATGGCCTTTTTGATTTTAAGGGGTCCGTATAAATTTATTTCACTCTATTTTGCTGTTAGTTACTTGACACAGAGCTGAAGACAAGTGCTTTAAGCTCTCGCTGCACTGAGAGGGTGGGCTCTCCCCGGTGCCTAGCACATTGCCTTTCACAAGGTGCAGCCAAAAGCCTTCCTGGAACAAAAAAACGAGTGAGCCCCAGTAGGAAGGGAATCTTCTGCCGTGTCAGTATGTTCTGGAGCATCGGGGGGCTTTCTGCCATGCCACTCCAAGAAGGCGTGGTCACAGTCCACCCAGTGGGCTCGTGATGGTTCATTTACTATGATCTTGAAGCGTAAAAAATCAAGGCGACCGCGCCAAGGAGTTATGCTTCAATCAAACAGCACAATTGTATCGTTTGCCCCGTAAAGAGGCGTGTGATAGGTAGAAAAGACAGAAAGTGAAGAAAAGATAAAGTAAAAAGCAAAGGAAAGAGGATTATAGCTACCACCATGGGTCCAAGGCATCCCTATGGTCCAGGTCCAAGCAGCATCCTACCTGTCCTTCCGATCGTCGTGGTCCTTGCTGTGAAGATCTCCCCAGTTCGGTTGCTAGAGAGTCCTCTTTTATGCTGAGCAACACATGCTGCTCCTGCTTTGGCCCATGGACTGTAGTCAGTCTCTGCCTTCTCCAGCAAGGTTATCACACATGTTCTGGTTTGCTGTTACGACAACAGTTGTGATTCATCTTCCGGACAGTTGTTATGTGGCCTTATCGCAGTTGTTCCTTCCAGCGCCGGGTGTCAGGGAGCGGCATAGTGCTCCTCGTACCATGCAGTTCTCCTTCAGGGTCACTGGGTCTCGGTGTCCATGAGGACCACATTCCATCTCCAGGTCTCTGTTGGCAATGTTGAGACAGTATCGCTCTCTTTAGACTGACTTTTACAGGCTTTTCAGTCTTTCTTCTGTAGCTGCCCACAGGGGGGGCAGGACGAGGTGCACCCAGGCTAGAAACTCGTCCTGAGCTTCAGCTGAAGGAGGACTAACGCATGGCCGAACTACGACTAACTTGTTCCTCCTCCTGTGTGAAATGGTAACTAGATTACCCTGGGTAAAGGACCGTTTTTATTACTAGTTGCTTTTCTAGCTCACCATTTTCCTACTGGTACCACAGACGCGAAAAGCACGAGCATCTTTAGTGGGTGTTGGTCACCCTGCGGTGGTTCTGCTTGCCTGAGAGTTTCTGCTGTAACCCCCTGGCTTTTAGCTGCCTAGAACCTCCTGCAGCCTCCAGCTGGGGCTGAACAGCTCCACGCTTTCTGTCTCAGGGTGCCTTCCCATGGGAGGAAACCAGAAACATACTATTACCTTTCCATTAGGGGAAGCGCTTTGTAGCATCCCCATAGCTGACGCTGCTGCAAGTAAAAGGTTGAAACGTTCCCCTGCTGAGGAGCACCCTGAGGTCCTGAGACAAAAGAGATTTCCTTTCACTGCCATTCAGAGGAAGAAAAAAAACAAATTTTTGGTCTTTCCAGAGCAATTGCTTTTCACGCCAAGCCAAGCCGCTGCGTGAGGAGCGTAGCGCGGTGTACCCGTAAGTAGTGGAGCATTTCCATGGAGCCTCATAGCGACCGCGGACGCTTAGCTCCTCGGAAAGAGAGGCCCCATGTCCACTTTGTAAATACTTCACAGACCTGGGACGCTGAGCAGGTGAGCAGGGGACCATCCTAAATCTTCCACCGAAAAAAAAAATGCATTATTTAACGAGGAGAGATGCGGTGTAGCTGGGGCTGTCGCCACGCAGCAGAGTCACCACTGCTCACCAGTAAGGAGCAGGAATTTTGTAATTGCCTTTGCCATGGTTCTGTTTACAACATGTTTTGTGGGGTCTGGGGGGGATTGTCGGGGGTTGCCATTAGCCAGCCCGTTTCATGTCATCGAAGAGGAAACGCGCTGAGGGCCGGAGGATGCCGGTCTCGCCCTCGCGTCCCCGGCTGCCCACGCCACCGCTTGAGCAGACGCCTTGTTAAGAGCTGTGTATTCTCACAACTCTCTTTTCCAGGAAATGTCCCAGGAGCAACAGAATCCACAGACAGAAGCAAAACACAGGGCACTACAGTTCAGACAACACAACAAGAGCATCGACAAGGTTAATTTAAAGAGCGCATGTTTCCACAATGGCAAAACTAACTGCAGAGAGCTTGGACTACAGAATACAGTATTATAGACAAAAGATTAAGACAAGATCTACACATGTTGCCTTGCATTTGTGGTAATCTACACCAATGAGAACATGTACTACAGCTATATTTGATTATGTATGGATATATTTGAAATAGTATACATTGTCTTGATGTTTTTCTGTAATGTAAATAAACTATTTATATCACACAATATAGTTTTTTCTTTTTCATGTATTTGTTATATATAATAAATACTCAGTGATGAGAAAAAAATTGCCTTTCTTAAATTTGCTGTATCTCATAGCTGTGTATAGTCTTGGGATATTGTATATGGACACTAACAAATCTCTTCTTTTTTTTTTTTCTTTTTCCAGTTCTAGTGGCAATTTTGAGTCTACTGAACTCAGTAGTAGGGTTTTGAGTTGGTCCAAGATCAGCGACAATTATGGATGTGGGAAAGGTGAAGAATAATTTAACCTACATTGAGGAGGGATAAAATATTTCAGATCCGGAGTCAACTACATTTCATCAGCCTTCTTCTCCCATACCATCTATCTTTACTCTCCCATAGCTTAGGAAGTCTTTGCCTTCTAAATTAAATCCTAACTGAAGGGGAAATGGAAATTCTCAGTAACCATGATGAGAGTGTCGGGGGTAATGTTTCGATTTGGGAGGGAATTAGGTGTCTGTCAAGGTGAACCCTACGAGAACACTTTGCAGAATCTCCAACTCTGGTCACTGGAGTGCGTGAAAATTGCTTCTTACTGTTGATTGAAAATCATTAGGTTAAAAAAGTTAATAACATAATAACAGCTGAAATGCCAGCACCATTTGTACCTCGCGAACATGCTGATATAATTTATTTTTTCAAAGAGAAGGTGAAAACCACTCAGAAAATACCTTATGAATAACTTTATGGGTGACCCTACTCCATTAAATGTAATGAACTCCAATGTCAGCTATACCTCAGGAAAATAAGGGCATGGGTTTTGTCACAGCCACATGATGGACAAGATGCAAAGTTATTTCCATGGTAGCTGAAACTCTCCAAAACACATTCTTTCGAGAAGGTAATATTACTTTAGTTTGTGCTATGAATTTTTAAGACGACAGAGTGAGACTGAAGGGCAGAGTGCGGTAACTTCACTCCTGCTAGATAACATCCACTCCACTAATTGACTCCCGGACTCCTAGTCACACTGAATAATATAACCGAACTAAAAAAAAAAAACCCACCTTGTAACAGTATTCATTGTGCTGCTCCTTTCCAAAGAGACCTTGCCTAGGCAGAAAGTACCCATGACAAGGGTCAGGAGTATTTCTCGCTGTCACTGCCACGTAAGAAATTGTGTTTGGGTCAGAATCAGATCTGGGGTTACCTGGGATGGTGTCTCATGAGTGTGTTTCCATTTCCTGCTTCAGCATCGCTCTGATCGCCCACAGCAGTCACCACCAACCCCACCGGTGACGGTCCACCCGGTCTGGCCTTCAGGCATGGGTGAAGTGATACTTCTGTTCTAACATGGCTTTTGGTCTCCCTCCCACCTCCCACCTCCCCTCCTCCCCTCAGCCTGCTTTAAAGTGAATCCATTGCATGATGTTCACACGGTCTCAGTTTTTGTCTTGTTCTGGGTTTCTTGGCTTTTTAAAGGTAATAAAAGGCGATTGGCAAGAGATGCTTCCAGGCACCTGGTCTGTGCTGATTGATGGGAACGGGAGTGCGGTGCTTTCGCAGGCAGCGGGGCAGCCGATGGCGCGGGGCAGCTCTGCCGGGACCATCGGCTTCCCGGAGCCGTGGGCTGGGGCGAGGCAGGGGGTGAGGGGGCTCCTCAGCCCGAGCCCCCAGCTCTCCACTCCTTGAGGCTCCTGTTCAGGTTAGAAGGGCGATGGTGCAGGGTAGGAGTGTGCAGCATGAGCAGGCAGCATCCCAGCCCACCGGACCACAGGGACATTTCCATGCTCAAAGCTACCGTCGAATGCCCGTTGTCCCCGTCCTTGCTGGTGTGTCTCCCACGCACAGGCTCGGCACGGGCGGTGCCACGGAGGGGAGCCCAGGCACGGCAGCGCTGGGCTGGCCAGGTTTGGTGCTCCAGGGTCCCGTCTAAGCAGACTTCGCAAGCTCTGTTAATTAAACAGATCCCTAAGTGGCATTCTGCACCCCGCTTACATCCCTCCATCAGCTGAACCCGGTGCGGCGATGGCAGCGAGTGCCTCCGAGGAGCGTGGCAGTGTGAGGATGAAGCTCAGGCTGGGGGTGGCCAAGGTGGCTCTGCAGCCCCCCCGGCCGCGCCTTGTGCTTTCTGCGTGACATGGCAGAGGCTAACGAGCATCGAAACTGCAGATTTTGAGCCGAATCCAAATGTCAGTTCCCCCCCACTGGGACTGTCAGATCTGGACTGTTTATTTCAGTCACATTAGATACAAAAATCAAACGTTAACACGTACGCGCTGCCGTGTAGCTATAGCAAAAATCCTAACGGCAAAAAAGCAAGGCTTGGCCTGGCCTCGGCACATCGCATCGCTTAGAGGTGAAGGCAGCAGTCCGGCGTACTCTCCCTAAACTTGCCAAAATTAGTCGCCTCGCTTTTATGGTGCAACACCACGTCCAACCCCTGAAGAGCCCGCCTTTGCGAGGCGGCGTTTGTGACCAGCTGCAGCCCCAGCGGCAGCGTCTGACGCAGCCTTCACGCCTCTGAAAACCAGAGGTTTAAGCACGTGCTGCAGAGCAGCGGGCAGAGGGGGAAGGGATTGTGGTTGTAACGCACGGAGGGCAGGTCCCGCCGAGTATCACACCTCTTTGGGCCTGTCAAACTTCAACTTCAACATGCTGGTACGGGCACCCGCTCTGAAAATGATAGTGTCTGGGGGCTGTGCCTCCAGGAATGGGGTTTTCTGCAGAAAACTTTCGCAGAACTTGTATGTGCAGCAGCAAATTTGGAGACGTGGATTTGAGGCTGCTTTTTTTCTGAAGGGATTGGAAAGTGCATTTGTTAGAGCCATACATTGGCCAGAACTCGAAGTGTGAAAATCTTTGTGCATCACCCAGCGAAGGGAGGTGGGCTGGTAGTGCCACGTGGGAGGCAGAGCCCAGCTCCCTCCAGAGTCACAGGGAAGATGCTGATGTGTTGCTCTTTGTCCACTCCTCCATGCACTCTTACACCACCACAGCAAGGCCCCACGCGATGCTGATGGGGATGGGCTTGTTCCTTACCTGAGGGTGTAAGAATTCATTTATTTTGGCTGTTTCATGGGGGTTTTTTTGTCATGGCACTGTGACTTCTGTAAATAACCTCAAATACCAGCACACGCTGACTTTACTAACTGCAAAAGATGTAGATGAACAAATCCACTTGCAAGACCAGTGATACCACACTTGGGGCAATTGCTTCGGGGTGACACCCACCCACCCCCTGCCCTGATGTCCCAACAGCTCTGGGCTCTTGCCAGCCTGGCTGTTGTTGTTTTACTGAGGCCAAACCACTTGGTAAAAACAGGTACAACCAGGACTGCTGGCACACCATTCCCCAAGGCTTTTCTTCCCAGCCTGTAACATTTGTGGAGCAAGAAGCCGTGTGCTTCTTTTGTACGTGATGCATTAAACACAACAGCAGCCTGACCTCGGTCCTCAAAATAAACCCTGAGTGCTGGTGAGCAGAGCTCACCCTCCCTGCCCAGCCTGGGATGTTGGACGATGTTCAACCCCTCAGTGCCTTCGGATGCAGGCAGACAAGCCCGCTGTGCCGGATCCCAGCCCACAGAGAAGTCAGCAGCACGTGTAGCTGCTATACAGCCTGAGTGCAGTGGGTGGGTGACACAGCTCGCGCCTCCTCCCACCCCAAATGCTGCATTACAGGACGAGGAGAGCTTCCACGCTTTGCCATTGTGATGCCTTTCCTTAAAATGAAGTCAGGTCAGATGTTCATTACCATTCCCTTTCATCCAAGGATGGTAAGGCATGATTTACAGAATATTGTCATTGCAAAAATATTATAATTAATAAAGGAAGGCTGGACATCCTATTCGAGCTGCTGCCCCCCTCTTCACTTGCCTCTGCACGCTGAGGAGCCGTGAGTACCGCAAATGCAAAGACTCTGGGGTGGTTTTTCCTCGCTGCTGTAGCCGCCGGGGTCTCACCTCGCCACCGGGCAGCACTGGGTGGGCTCAGCGCTGCCCAAGTGTCCTGGGTGCCAGTGGAGCGGGGTGCCCGTGCTGGAGGCAGGGCGCCTGTCCCTCTGTCCCACGCGCAGGCCAACCGAGGGGGCGGGTGGACGAGAGCCGAAGGTGGGTGCCCTGCATCGCTGCCTCCTATTTTCCAGAAGCAGCTTTCAGAAAGCCTCATCTTCAAAGAGCTCTCTAAAGCTTCTTTGAAAACAAAATGATTAAAGGCTATCTTCCCTCTCATCCAACATCAGACACATCCCGCGCCGCATCCTTGCTTTCACCCCTTATTATGCATGCAGCTTTTCCGCAGCTCCCCGTTTTGCGTCGGGATGGAAGTTACAACCCCGAATTAAAAGCGAAGTTCATTACCGCACATCAAAGTAGGCCCTGCGCCTGGGCCAGGCCTGCCCTTGCTTTTATTTATAGGTTTTATTTATAGGTATGTGGCCCGGCCGTGGGGGCTGGCCACAAGGTGTTTGTGGACGTCAGCCCGCACAGCTCGGGAAGGCAGGCGGGAGGCAGGAATGCCCCCATCTGCTGGTGCTGGCGGGGTTCCCCCCCACCCCCCCAATAACCAGTAACCTCAACGGGACTTCAAGCTAGATGGAGATGCGCTGAGCCGCTACAATTAGGTCTTTAGAGCCATTTCATTATTAATAATAATATTTTATCTATAGTTCTGCTCTGGATGGGCCAAAACCCAGCTGACTGAGCCAGTTAAATTGTGCTCTGTTTGACACAGGAGCCAAAAAATCTCATTTTTTGCTCCGCACGCAGGTGGCAGCCGGGACACTGCACCCTGCCGATGCCACCAAAGCCACTTCTGCTGGCAGCCACAGGCAGGAACAGGCAGCTCCTACCCCAGCCAGCCTTTGGGCTGGTGCTTTGCCTTCAAATGCTTCCATATTAGGTGGGCTTAATTTATTTTAGTTTCAGTTTAATTAACAGTTTTGTCACAGCAGGAGGGCTGTTGAAAACAAAGATGCATTTTTTTTAAAAAAAGCAGGATTTTTGTCAAATTCTCCTTTTTTTTTTTTTTTTTGCTGTATTGAATGCGAGCCACAAAGCAGTAAAATATTCCGCAGTCTCACACAGCAGCCGCCAAGCTGCATAATAAAAAAGCATGTGAGGAAGCTGCTCTATAATGCTAACGAGGTGGCACCAGCCACAGCTTTGTAAATAAAATGTTGAGGCCCCTTTTGCTCAGCTAGAGCAGACCCCCAGGTAGGAGCCTTGATGTCCATCCCTCTCCCAGTGTCCCAGGGCCGTGGGAGCCCACAGGGCTGTTCCTTACGGGGGGGGTGAGGGGGACAGAAGTGGGGTGTCACCCCACCAGTGACCAAAGCCCACAGACGCAGAGTGACCCCGGCCGCTGCCGTCCTCCGGCTCGCTCTGCAGGGGCCACCGTGCCTTCACCTGTCACCGCCCCAACGTGAAATAAAAACAATGGGAAGGTGAAAAATGTTAAGAAAATGTAGTAATGCCTCGTAAATGTGCCATAAGAGAAGCTTTAAAAGGGGCTTGCTTTACATCAGGTCACTCAGAAATAAAATGTAATTATTCAGGATAAAAAATCCAGCTTCTAAATGCAAATGCAGGCGACAGACCATCACCCCGACGGGGAAGAGGGGCCGCGGCAGGTTGGGCGGTGAGCAGCTTTCAGCAGAGCAGGGACGAGCCGAGAGGTGAGGAAGAGCTGTTTAATGTGACCTGAATTAGTGGCTATAGATAGTGCTTCCTGCATGTTTTACATTTTCAAATAAAAAGGATCTTCTTGTTTAATGGTTAATAAAAATGATTAGTGCTCCCAGGGCATGGATTCTGACAGATGCAGACTGTGCTGGAGGGACCAGCTACAAGACACAAGAGAAGATGAAACTGATTTTTTTTTTTTTATTATTTTTTTTCCTGTGGAGTACATCTCTACCAGCATTTGCAAGTTAATTTGTAATATAATTATACGTTGCTTTTGTCACAGAAGCACAGCACGTGTGATGGGCCAGCGGCCCACCGCTGCCACCGGCAGCCTGCGACAGCCCAGCAAACGCTTCAGCAGCGAAAAGCAAGGAGGTTGTGTGTGTGTGTGTGTTTATATGTATGGATTTCCATGTGCATATATACACATATATGTATTTATATACACATGCACACAGATACACATACACACATTTGTGTTATAGATAAATATACTCATATACACACGTGTATATACATATATATACATAAACACATATTAAAAAATGTGATTTTATATATATATATACGTATGTGTGTGTACATATATATGTATTTGTGTGATGGATACTGTGCTGGAGAGCAAGCTGACTGCCTTGGAGCACGTTGTGCCCTAAAGCCACCCAGGCCAACGTGCCAGACAGCTCTGCCCTGCCCCGCTCCCCAGGGCAGCACCACCCTCCAAACGCAGACGAAACCTGCCACGCCAGCCTCTGGGCACCTCTAAACCTCACTCCGACAGCTGGGTTGGCTTCGCTTTTTTAATTCTTTCTTACTTTCACGGCATGCCATGTAGAGGATTATGGTCAGTAATAGTTTTCTAAGAAATAAAGTCTCTGAAAGTAATTGTTAGGAACAAGCAGCAACAGCAAATGCTGGCTGAGTGGTTGCCATAGTGCAGGAGCACAATTCGAGATTTAATATCATTACTAATGATATTTACTTGGCCTGCAGGAGAGAGTGAGACTTGTGCTCCCTAAATGTCATTTGACTGCTAATATGTCAGCAAGCGCACCCAGTCCAGCGCCGGGAAAAGACCTGGTGTGGCCTGGGGCACTGCTGCCCGCAGGAAGGCAATGCTGCTGCTGCTGCTGCTGCTGCTGCTGCTGCTGCTGTGGTCCCCCTCCCCAGGCTCTGCCTGCCCGCCCGCCACCCCGAGGACCCACATCTGTCAGGTATCCAGGCCCCCAAAGAGCCCACACACATGTAACCACAGCGCCAGAGCTCAGCTCCTCACTGGCACCCATCGGCAGCGCCACCCAGCACCCAAAACAATCCCCAGCCTCCTCTTTACCTTCTTTTTTCTTCTTTTATCTATCTTCTTTGGCTGTGACACGGACCGCGAGTTCAGGCTTCCTCTCCTGTTGGGCTTCTCCATGGGAGGGGGAGACATATTGCGCTGCAGTAAAGTGAGCCATTTAGTTTATTAAACGCTGTTAAGGGTGCCCTGAGGTCTCTGCACATGTGGGACCATCAAGGCGGAATCGTTATTATTATGGTTCTTATTAGTCATAGTCATTTTCCCAGCGATACATCTCACGTCCAGATGTCTTCCCATCGATCTCTTAAATTTTGTGATGCCAACACAAAACTGTTATGAAGACAGACTAGTCCAAGCCCCAGTTCACACGGTGCAGGAGCAGAACCTTTGTGCAAAAATAAATATATATATATATATATATATATTTAAATCAAAAGATAAACGAAAGAAAGGGTCATAGTTGGCTAAAAATGAATTGCACAGTGCATAAAAGAGACAACAGAGAAGATAACGTTTTAGTTTAAGTGTTCCATCATTATTAATTCATTTGGTGCTCTTTATGATAATACCAATCATTTGGAATTCATTTGGTGTTTATGTGGATGTCATCTCGACTCCTGCAGAAATTCCAAAGTAATTCAGCATTAATGTGCTATTAAAAATTGTTGCCAGCCACTACCTTCATTACTCCACCAGCACAGGCTAATCTTTCTTCTCTCATTCTCTAAATTCAAATTCTGCTGTTTATTTTGCTTTTATCTTTATTAGGGTTTTAAAATGTAATGCTTCTATTTAAAAATTCTCCTTATGCTACATAAGTGTTGTCTTTTCTTGACAGCATCAAAACTAAATAAAGGAGAGGGATTAATAGTGATTTTTCATTTTTGTTACTGGCATTTGACTGCGAAACAACCAAAGAGGTTTCAGTTCATCACTTACAAGAGCAAAGTTACCGAGCTGGTATTTATGTTCACAGCAGATAACACCGAACCAAATCTGTATGAAATATCATCTGCACCATGTGGAGCTCTTTCTCTTTGGGCACAGTAGATGCCCTCAAGTCAGGCCGGGAAGGGATGCAGCTGCCCCGGCCATCTCAGGGACACAGGGTCCCCAGGAGGGCCAAAGGGGCCGAGCTGCTGCTGACGACACTTTACTGGACTCACCCCATCAGTGGAGCATCTGGCAGTTTCCAGCTGGGGAACAGTTGCTGCAGTAATGGATATGCTGGGTCCAAACCCTGGCAAAAGAAGAAAAAAGGCTGCACCAGCACGTAACATAAAAAAAAAAAAAAAAAAAAAAGGAAAAAAGCCCTAGGAGATTAAATGCAAAAACCTTGCGTTAAATGAGCATTAATTAGGTTTTATAGTCAGGGACTCAAAGATTAGAAAATACCAGATTGCTGGGAGTCTGGAAATAAATAAAAATAAAAAAAGAAAGAGAATACAAAGGCTGGGGTCAGTTCCTCGCTGTGCCTGTCTCGTCGTGCAGCCCCCTAATTACACCATCACATACTGGTTTTCACCTGGACACTTGCTTCTTTTGGCCCACAGGACAACGGCATACGGGGCAGAGCGAAGTCTGGGCTTGGCGACTCTCGGTCTGGCACCCACACCCGCAGTGCCACTTTTAATGCTACTTCTTAGCAAATACTCCTTGTTTGAAATGCCAGACCACCACAGACCCACGGATATGTGAGCAAAGATTCCGGAGTGGGTGTTTTTCAGCACTCTGTAGCCCTGAGAAAGCAGAGAATACAAGAGAAAGCTCATCGTCAATCACTTTAAACACATTTTTCATAGAAAAGGGGGATGAAGTCCCCCAGGTGACCAAAGATGGGTTGGTCGGGTCCTCATCGGCGGGGTCAGGTCGGTACCTGGGCAGCACAGGTGGGACAAGGGAAACGGCGTGGGTGCTCACACCGGCTGGCACTGAACACCCGCGGCCGGCGGCAGGGAAGCTGCCAGCACCCACCCGGCTCCTGGTCATGGAGGAGGGAGATGCCACCCCCATCCCCTGGCACCGCCGGGTCCCGGCCAGGGCTGCGCACCCGCTGCCGCCCGCGCCCGCCACAGAGCATAGCTTTACATGGAGAATATAGCCCATGGCAGAGGAATCTTCCACTTAATCAAAGTCCTGCGAAGAATATGAATGCTTATAGGTTAAAGGAACCTGGCAGCTCTTACTTGTCTGTCATGTCTTTAAGGATTGCCATTAAGTCATAAACGTGACAAAGATTAAAGAGTTTATTAATGTTATTAGAGAGTTGAGATAAAATGCTATGCCTTGCAGGGTCTCTCTCCCTCTCTCACTATTTAATGAAAACATTTTCATCACTTTCTGAATCTATTATACCAAACATTCATTTCAGGAATCCTAAGATGATTTTATTTTAATTAGAAAAGATGTAGCAACCACCTGAAAGTAATACAGTTGAAATACCTTGCCAGGTTCCCCTTCTCCCGGCTGCCGGCAGATGACCATTTCTCCAGCCGTGCCGCCGCAACGGAGCAAGCCCAGGTGACCAAAAGCACGCAGGGAAGTTTTGCAGCACGGCAGGAGCATCGTGCCTGTCCCCTCCGGAGCCCCTGAGAGCCAGCAGCCCCGCAGCCCTGGCCTTCAGAGGGCTCCGTGCATCTCCGAAAGCCTCCGCCTGGGCCAAGGTACGGTGGGTGGTGGGAGCCGCTGCCTGCACAGGTGGGGCGGGGAGCAAGCAAGGGTGGGAGCAGCTTCTGCAGGCACGGGAGGCAAAGTGAAGTCCTTGCCGGTGGAAAAAAAAGCAAGAGAAGGAAAAGAAGCTTAAAAAAAAAATAAATAAAAGAAGAAGGAATATTTGTGATGGCCTGTGAAAGGAGCATCATCCTCTGCAAACCCATGGCAACTGCGCACAAAAGCAGAAGAAAATAAGCAGCTGAAGTTGGTCCTTGGTGTGGCTGCTTTGATTTCGGTGGGCATTACACCACGGCTGAGTTTTAATCCATGTTGAAAGCAGGTCCAGTCTTTGATGGTAAAGACTGAAAATCAGCCACTTTCAAGCAGTGCCCGGACAGTTACATTTTTCTGCGTGCGCCTTCCCTTCCAGCTCAAGACCTCTTAACTGTATTTGCAATGCACGCAGCTCGCAGACGGTCTTTTTTTCAAGCTCTCCAAGTAACCCGATTTAATTTGTTAATTTATTCTGTAACCTGATTTACTGTTAATTTATTTTGGTGAGTAAGATATCCCAGCTTTAAGTTCCAATTAATTAAAGGGGAGGGCTTAATGGTTTTGCTACGCAATACCTTCATGCCACATTGTATTCCTTTTTAACACCACACCGAAGCGCTTCCGAAGTTTATTGCCACTAACTAATATAAATCCATACATCTGCAAGTTAATTTCATGCACACAAAAGATTACTCTTTGCAAATGTACCTTTAAGAGGGGAATATTGGCTACAGCAATCATCACTTGTTGCTTAGCAACAGCCATAGCATCACTTACGGCAGGTTTATCCTAAACAGCAATGTAAAAGCCCGGAATGTGGCTAGCCACCCCTTGCCATCCATCCCTGCCCGTGCTGCTCAGACCCGGGCTAACACAGCCCAACTTTGCTCATTTTATTTTTTATTTTTCAGAGCAGTGTCTGATTTTAGGGATCTTAAAACCAATAACATAATTCTCACCCGTTAAACTAATTTTAAGCAGCAATCCAAAGCTCAGTGCCCCGTTCTGGCCGTGATGGCAATGCCGATGCGAGTCAATGTGAGCGTGACCGCCCGCTCAGGCTGTGGCTACGCCTCTGCTGGCTCAGCATCTTGCACCGAAGACTTGTAAAAAATTTACACACGGTTTGTTGCAATCAACTCAAGATTAGAAGAGGGAAATCAGATTATATTAAGACCACCCTGAGGGTATCCTGGGGCTGTTCTAGTCTTCCTGAAGCCCGGGGAAGCCCCTACAGCCAGAAGCTGTCAGCTCACATCTCTAGGCTTGCGACTCACCGGCACCGCAAGAAACGACCTTTGTGACGGCGCATCCATCCCTGCACCCGACCGCATCGCTGCGCCTCCCCAGTCCTCCCCTCGGCACGCTGCCTGCCGAGCAGCTCGACGGCGCTGCCGCCTCCCTTTGCCAACCATGGGTGCCAGGCAGCTGCTCCCTTTGGCCAAAAAAGTGGCAAGTAAATATTCTAACAGCATCCATTAGCCCTGCCTTTGATGGCCTGTGGAGAGGGGCCCGCAGGCTCGGGCCCAGGGTTTTAAAGCCGTTATGCTGTGTCTGTAGGCATGGTTAATTCACAAAAGATGAATGCAGGGTTTGCAATCAAGGAAAAATTAGCATCTCAGCCAGCAGAGAGGGCGAGTACGCGAGCCAGCCAGCACTGCCAGCAACCTTGATTCTGTTTTTGGCAAAGCTGGCTGGCTTGGCAAACACAATGGTAATGAGATAAACTGAAATACCAGGCAACAGGGCAGCTCTTTGAAGTAATTATCCTCCAGGGCAACAAGGAACAAGATGAAAAGGTTTTTAGAGACATGGTGAGGATGCACAGGGAACATTATTTGCATTCCTGAAGTGGCTCAGGTGTGCCGAAGCCAAACAGCCGGAGACAGGGCAGGAAAGCCCCGGCAGCGGGTGCAGCCTCGAGACAGCACAGCAAGAAGACAAGAAGAGGAGCCATGCAAGGAGCAGCACTGCCCCAGCAGTGCCGGTGTTAACCCTTTATTGCTCCTGAGAAACACCCATTGGGGTGGCCATGCCGTACCCAGTGTACAAGGCTTCATTGCAAAAATTTAACTTTCAGAAACACATAGCCATGTAAGGGGCAGAGCAGCAGACCGGAGGCAAGGCGAAGGCTGGAGTAACACCCTGTCAGATCTCATAGTTGGGAACTGCAGGTGAGCAGTGCCTGGGATTTCACCCAGCCAGCTCTGCAATGCCACGCACGCTCGAGAAGAAGGACAAGGCAAGGCAACGGTGACACGTGGCACAACAGGCTCCCTTGGGTCGCTTGTGACTAACCGGGTAAGCTGCTGGCATTTGACTACAGGGACACTTGACTTTAGTCTAAATTTGAGGTCTTAAAATTATTTTCAAAGAAACAACATACCAGCTGGCATCATAGATCCCACACACACAGTGTGTCGTGATGAGCAGGTTGAAGTTGCACCAGCAGCAGATCGCCCCGCACTCCTCGAGCATCTCCCCAGGCCCCATCGGAGGGGACAAGCTGGCCGGGATGCAGGACATGTCCCACTGCTCCTGGCTCCCACCGCAGACAGCAGCGCTTGTTCCGATACTCTTCCGATACTTAAGAGTTAAAATCTTTTCTGAAAAAAAAAAAAAAAAAAGGCTGAACAGGTGAAAGCTGTATTTTTTTTTGCCAACATTCCAGAGGAGGCAGAGACAACTGGCAATTCCTGCTGAACCTTAGAAGCTTTTCCTTCACCCACCTGCAGCAAACTTATTTTTGATTTATTTATTTTTAATGGAAATTAATTTTTTACTTCATTTTGAATAGAAAGGCCATGAAAAGCATGTGAAAGTCCACGAAAAGATGTGAGGCCTGAGAGGCGGTGGGGATGCACCTACCAGTGGGGATGGCAGCTGAGCAGCTGCAGCAGGGACACACTCGGAGGTGGCAGGACCAGGAGCAGCGTGGTGGGACGGGGGAGAGGGACACGCAGCCCTGGCCATGCGATGCTGCAGCTTTCCCGGCGCCAGCCCTTCCTCCTGCCCCTGCCACCACGGGGCTTCTGCTGAAGGCGCTGCAGGCAGAGCACCAGAGGGAGAAGCCCAGATGCACTTCTCCAAATCCCTCAAAAAAATAACAGTTTTTTAAGGAGAGTGATGCTGCAGGAATACCTCCTGCCACAAGTCCGTGGCTCCCACCCAGGCTGGATCCCGGCAAATGGTGATTTCAGAAAGAAAAGCTCCATTCTAGGCAAAACCTCACGTTTCCTTCTGCACAGCAAATAGTCCCCGTTAGTGCAGAGCCAACCAAGGCAAAAATGTTTATTACAAAGGAGAATTATAAAAGAGGAGTGCCCAAATCCAGAACAAAATGTAAAATGGGAAACAAATGTAAAAGGCCCTATAAAAGTTTTAATGGATCCTTTCAGATGTGGAGTGGCATTTTAATGTGATGTTTTAAATTATTTCTTTTTTTCTTTCTTTTTTTTTTTTTTTTTTTTTTTCTTTTTAGCTTTTAGGCAGACCATTAATCTGAGGGGCTCTTTCTGCCTGCCTCAAAGCAGGCACCTACCAGCTGGCTGCAAGGGGGCAAAACACAGGTGGGGCTGAAAAAGTCAGGGCGCCGGGTTTTGCAGCAGGGGGAACCCCAGCCCAGGGGACAGTCACCCAAACGCCACGCACCCAGCGAGACCCAGCAGCGCGCGAGCCCACGGGAGCTTTGCAGCCGGTTTGGGAGGGAGCAGCACACGGAGGGGGGTTGCTGTGGCAGGACACCCAGCTGGCACAAAAGGGAACACGTACGTCTGCTGCACGTATATACGGGCAGGCAGTCCTGGCTAGAAGCTTATCCCATACTTACTTTTCTGATGCCAAGGACCTACTTCCAGCATTTGCCTCCAGCCTGTGCATTTCCAACACCTTAAAAGTCTGTGTGCTTTAATATCTTTGGCCTATTGCTGACCTTTCCAAATCCTGGGCACAGCCATTTCTTCTTGCTGATGCAGATGCAGGAAATTCTTAACTAAATCCTAACTGAAAGCCAGAAAAGCAGATAAGCAGGCTAATCCCCCAGCCCGTCAGACCCCAGGCTCCCTTGGACGGCGGGTCAGCTCCCTGCTCTGCAGACCAGCTCAGCAGTTTGCTCACCCCAGTCTTGACTGTGTCGGCATGTGCTTCTCCACAGCTGGGGAGGAGAGCGTCCCCACTTTTCAAAGAGGAAAATATTTTGCTGCCTTTCATTCACCTGTGGACATCTGCGGTGCACGAAGCCCGTCTCTCACTCCCTTCACAAAGGACCTAGCAGGACTCTGTGGGAAATACATTTGAAGAAACACACATGGTTCAGGTGGTGGGTTTTATGTGTATTTCTTAGGGGTTTGGCTACATAAAGCCCTCTCCTCCTCAAAAATACTTGATGCTACTCAGCCAGGAATAACAATGCCTTTTAGCGATATGTCTATGTTAGTCAATAAGAGCAAATAGTTTCAAATGAAGTAGCACTTGATATGCAAAAAGTATCAATTTGATGCCTGCAGAGACTCTGTTCTGGTTAAAAGGAAAGAAAAAAAGAGGGGGGAAATGGAATTTTATCTAGAATACTGTACTATCCCTTTCATCTGAATTTGGTCTGCTTTCTCAAGGAGAAGTCTGGAAAACTAGTACGGGGGGAAAATGAAATCCCAGCTACTCACTCATTAATGAAACAGCAACAAACTCATTAAGAGCAGCGATTGCTGCCGAGGATGCCCTGGTTGCACCAGCTGCTCCGCGCAGCAGAGCCCTGCCGGGAGCCCCAATTAGGCTGATGGAGCTCGCTGGGGCGGCGGGGGGCCAGCCTGCCCTGGCAATTTAGAGGAGCCGGGCTCATGTGGGACTGTCACAATGACAGAGAGCCCACCTATATTAAAAACAACACTAGCGGTCATCGCAAAAGCTACTGCAGAAGAAACCTGCACAGAAGAAAAGCGTGGACAGGAGGGTGAGCATGTTCACTGCTGCTCTGTGCTGCTTCTTCATAACTCACTGACCCCCGCCCCTTCCCCCATGGAAGGCTGGAGGTCCCAAATCCCCCCTTTTCCCCTTATTTCACATCTGCTCTGCTCCCGAGCAATTCTCCCTGAGCCTGCAGGCAGCATTAAAATCACAGGTAGCATGAAGACAGTGAGAAAGCAATGAAGTTAGTTGAAAATAACCTCAATAAATCAAACCCCTTGGAAGTTAGTTTTGTCCCCTTGCCTTTCAGACTCGCATAGGATCGCTCTTACCGAGTCTGCTTGTCACCACGAGACCCCCGCAGTCTCTGCAAACACCAGCAATACCTTGGTTTCCCTGTGCTGCACTTGCCGGAGCCCAGCTCCAAGCTGAAGGACAGCCCGGCACAAGCTCAAAAGACAAGTGGGCAATCTTCCAGTTTGGAGTCATCTACAGCCCATATACGAGAAGCTGCCAGGCCTTGTCCTGCTGGCAGTGGAAGCCTGAAGGTCAAAAACCATGTTTAAGAGTAAATAAATCATTTCAGGAAAGGCGGAGTGACGTTTAGGAGGTGCTTCTCGGAGAGGTGCGTGGGGCTGGGGTTGCGCCTGCAGGACAGCCTGCGAGTCAGCCCTGTCCTCCTTGAAGCTGGGAGAAAGGCAATCCTCAGAGGACAGGAATACAACATATACAGCTCTGTTGTTTCAACAATATTCTTTTTTAAATGCATGTGCTCTTCCAAACGGCACGTAAAAGCCTGGCTACAGATGGCCACTGTCATTTTCTCCCAGGGAACCGAATGTCTTCATCTTGGCACAGGTCACCTGCTGAGGCAGTCACAGCTGTTGTGCCAGAGGCTACACAAAAAAACACGGGACACCCCACCCCCCCAAACCAGGGCATACCAAAGGTCCAGGCAGCCTTCCAACTCAGCCACCAGCAGAAGGTAAGAATGTTGGGTCCCTCACCAGGGCTCCCCCGAGGAGCACGTACTGCTGCTGGTTCTAGCAGTCACCTAGAGTCACCTAGAGTCACCTAGAGTCACTTAGAGTCTAGCAGTCACTCTAGCAGTCTAGAGGCACACTAGGTGTGCCTCTTCCATCACCACTACTGGGCCAACACTGGGCAAAGGCAGCCTGTGGATTTTGGGGTGGATAGGTGTGGCGGTGAACGGCCCACTGCTGCTTTGAGCAGCAACACCACCAAGTGCAGGGACCTGTCTTCCTCCTCTCTTTCTCCTGTGTCCTCCTGACTTCTGTTCACCTGTAACCAGGGATTCACTAGAGCAGGCACTTCCCCCTCCTGCTCCTGCTGCTCCTGCCAACAGTTCTTTTGCTTCTCCCTGTCTAATTAGTCTGAATTTCAGACTCGAGGTTTTCCCTAGAGCCCTTTCCAATCCTCCCTATTCTTCTCCTTGTACACCTCCATCCCATCCTACATCAAGGAAAACTGTAAAGTCACTGGGAATTATGTCTTCACAAATGCTGGTGCATGCTTGTTCAGTATTAAAATTGGTCTATATTAATGTTGCCACAATTAGTACTTGAATAAAGTAAGCAAAAAAACAGAGTACTAAGAAATACTAAACTGTCGCAAAAAGAGGAGTTCAGCAGCACAGCTGAAGTACTTCCAACACTCTCCTATCAAAAATAGAAAGACAGTGAAGGAACCTCTTGACCATGTCCTCATCTCACCCCGGTGAGAGCTCCAGGGGCTAGAAGGCTGGTGGAGCTCTGTTGCTTTGCACACCAGATTCTGAGAATATTAAAGGTCATTTCAATGGATGCAGGATGTTTTGTATATCGCCTATTGCGTAGGTGCCTTACGTTACATTGCCAGAGCTTGACCAATGTTCATCCGTAGCAGTGAAAACAGTATTGCCTCCCCGTGCGGGATTAGGATCTGCAAAGCCCCGACAAGGGCTAGATGTGGTCCTCTCGCTGGCTTGACCTGCCCTTCCACATCACCATACCTTTGGATGGCCTATGTACTTATTTAGTATTTCTAGATGAGATATTTTTTTTTTCTGGTACGTATTAACATTCTCTGATGACAAAACATGTTAGTCATAGCATGGCGAAGTAACAATACCAACATTACACAACACTATCCCTCTGTAAACTAAGACATACCATCCTGAACTAAATCTCTGGTCCCATCAGAAGAGTCTCAAACATGGATTATCCCCACCCCTGTACCACCTTCTGTAGCCATTCCCTGAAGGAAGCAGCAGAGAGACACCCGCCAGCTGAGCAGCAGTCACAAAGCGCAAACACCCCACGCCAGAAACTCTTTCCTGAGGGCGAGCTACCACAATGTGCCGGCCATCAGCCAGGGTTTGGTGGCTTGTCCCTAACTGAGCACCGTTCACAACTGCACCACACCACTACTCCTAGCACAAAGAAAATAAAACGACTGTAGGGCAAGGACATGTAAAAGAAGAAGACATCGAGGCCCCTAATGTTGCTGGACATACCCAGCAGAATTTGGGGACAGTGAATAAACTTTGATGACAACTAAGACTTAAGACTGACCTCGTCAACTGATGAAGCCACACTGAATTTGATTAATACATTTATTGGGTAAGCAAAACCCTGCATCCAGAAATAAATACTCTCAAAAAGGTTTTGACATTTTCTAAAGCTTCATTTTCTTACCTTGACTTTCCCTAGAAGGGCACACACAACAGATTTTAGATGTCCATCCTTCCCTGGGTAGTCTCCCTTTGTAACCAAAGGAGACATTTCTTTAAAATGCTCTTAAAATTAGGTTCTAAAAAGCATCTGCAGCTGACCACCATCCTCCACAAAGAAAATGTCAAGGGATGCCAGCTAGCTTTTCTAGACGCTCGGCACTGGGGACAGTGAAACCTCTCCTCCCACTGTGTTCGGAAATCCCCACGCGTTTCACTGCACCTGGAAGGACTGCCGAAAGGTGCTGCTTGCCCTTTAAAAAGCAAAAATCTTTCAAACCTGAAAAATAATTACATGGATTTCACATGAAGCGACACTGGTAATATGCTTTTAGAGATGTACAAGACGACATACAAAAATACTGAGATCAGAAACTGAGTAATCCTAAAAAGCCATTTTTACAGGAGAGACGGAGGAATGAGGGAGACAGGGAAAGATAACCATGGTCTGAGTAATATCAGAGAGAAAGTACTAGAAGGTGCAGAATTAACCTTTTGCTAATTAATTACGAGTTGTAAGGCAAAGGAAATCAACCAGTGGAGAGCAATTTCAGTGAGACAGGGATTTCAACACTTGAAACACTTTGGCTGTCCTTTAAAAGCAGAAGGAGAGGAAGGGAAGCGGCTGGTGTCTGGAGAGGGGGGTGAGCTGGAGCTGCGATACCGCCCCAGCACGCCAGCCACAGCCGCGGCCGAGCCCGCCAGCTCCGGAAGGACCGCGCTCCCAGTGACGGCGGGGAAGATTTCATTACAGGATGTAAGCCCGAAAGATAACGATCAGTAAATGCATTCTAAACAGGGTTATTCGAAAGGCAATCAAATTTTTGCAAGAGGAAAATTATTCAGGAAGTTGGACTCCAAGAGACTTCTTTAACCTCCTCCGACCTGATATTTCTTTTGCTCCTACATTCAGCTCTTAATTCTTTAAATATTACCATATTTAGTAACTGGAGAAGATGGGGAAATATTTGCTGAAGGCATTCAGTGGAGAAAATTGGATTATTTTCTTGCTAGTCTGGATCTTAACTTCTCAAAGCACCCAACAATTCACCACAAACCTCCTGCATCATCCCTATGGCAAATACCTTGAGTGCAACTTGGCCAGCAGCTTTTCTTTTTAATTTTAAATTTTCTTTAAACCACTTCATATTTATTAATACCCACACTCTTACATCTCAAGATGGAGAGCTCTCATGGATACAGGATTCTCATAAATGCAGATATGGCAAATGACGTAGAGAGGATTCAGTTGAAGAGCAACACTCTGCTCCGTCTGCCTGATCCTCTTGAACCCCTTTAAAGCCGCAGAAGGTGCAGACCTGCTGTCTGGACCAGTAATGTGGAATCTGGGAAAATATACAGCTTTAAAACATGCTGCTTCTTCAGATTGTGCTACCTTGAATTATCTGCTACTGCACTACACATAACTGTAGACTGCTGTGACAATAAACAGGGGGGCAATATTTATCAGCATTTAAAAAAAAAAGAAAGAGAAAGGGAGAGGATAGAAACTGTGTTTTAATGCAGAATGTAGCTTTCTTTTTTTACCCATACAGTTCACATACAGCTGGGTGTTGTCCAAGAGCAAAAGATATTTTTCTGAGTCCCTTCAAAGATATTTTGCATCACAAGTCAGCTAAAGAAGGCAGTAATTCTGTTCATAATAGCTTTTGGAGTTACATGTACCTAACTTACAACGGCCAGCTTTTTTGCTTACATGTACCTAACTTAAAACAGCCAGCTTTTTCGCTTTCTTTGCAGGAGGGTTAAAAGCTAAATAGCATTGAGAATAACACTGCAGTACCTCTCTTGCCTTAATCCACTTGGGGTACCCTCCGATGCCTAGAATTCATTCAGAAACAGACAAGCCAACCCACCACAGCACTGTAAAACACTGCACTGCACAACAGTTGCTATGATGCCTAGTGCTGAGAAACATAGCGGAGTTGTTAGCAAAGCTCTGAAGTTGGGCAAACATGTTGAGCAGTCAGGAACAAGAACTTTTTTAATCTTTTAAATGTACTACTTTTTAGGACACACCTTACTGAAGCACAATGATAATTGAATACTTTTTTTTTTTTTTCTGGCCCTATAGATTTCATAAAAGGGAGATTATCTGCAGAAAAAAAAACCAAATCCTTATGCTTCATTTCTTCAGTCACAGCTTTTCCCTTCCATGGTCTTCCTTGGTCCTGTTCAGTAAAGGAGTTGTGGATACTGCTCCTGGCAAGCAACAAAGAAGCTGGGAAGCAAGGTTCTGTGGAGAAAGCAAGCTAGAAGAAAAAGCCTTTCCCAGATGGCAGATCAGTTTTCTCAAGCCCTCTTTCAGCAATCAGCAATGCTGTCAGAACATTCAGAGAGGAAAATGTTTTGGGTTTGTTTTTTTCTTGGAGGGTTGGCGTCCCTTTAACAATAAGACTGCACTACCAAAAAAATCCTTTGCTGGGGAAAACTCTAAGCTAGCTGAGATGCCCATGTACTCCTCCTGTGCCCTAAATGCCCGAGCTCCCCTCATCCTCCCCTCCTAAGCGATGAAGAGCAGAAGAGATGAATCTCCATTCACAGGGGAAGCCGTGAGACCTGGGGACCTGCTTACAGCTGGCATGGCACAGCCAGGGACAGGTACAGGTGCCACTGATTTATATGCCACTAATGAGAAACTTTTGCAACATTATTCGAGCAGCACTGCATGGGTATGAAATCAGGGCGAAAGCCAGTTGAAAAACAATGGCATAGCAGCTGGTTGGTTTGAAGGACTAATTATGGGATGGGGTCTCACACATCTGGGTCATCGCTGCACATCCATCTCAGTTGCATACTAGTGCCAAGGTCATTACTCTTTGATAGTTCCTTGGTGACAGACATGAAATGGCTCTGCAGGTCCAGACCAGTTTGTAGTGCACTGGTCTCCTCCTTAGAGTACCCCACATGACAGGGACTAATTGAACTTTGCATTGGCAGCATAAGCAGAGATCTCAGGGCTGATCTGCTTAGGAATGACATCCAGATTTGATGCACAGCAAGAGGCCAGCCTGGAAGAAGGCTATCCCACCAGCTCCCTGGCCACACCACTTCTGCAGCCACCAAGACAACCGAAAATCCTTCCTCGATCTTGTTCAAACACGTGACGCGTGTTTGAAAACAAAATGGGCTTTGGCAAAGGATCGTTAGTGGCAGAGTGCACCCAGTGCAGCTGCTTCGCCACTTTCTCCACCTTTATGGGGCTGCAACCCTGAGTCACGCTCACTGTCTGAGAGATCCAGAAAAAGCCTGGCAACACAGCCTGGAGAACTGTGGACAGAGTCAGGCCCTAGTAGTTAAAGACCCACGGCCTAAAAGGAAAGTAAAATCTTTGTAGGGAAAGACACGCACCCACTTCACAGCTGCAGCAGCCCCTCTGCATCTGGAGTCAGCAATGGGAAACTCTCTCAGATGATGGCCGGAGGAGGTATGAGGCACGGGGCAAGCTACAGGCTGCTGCAGGGCACAAGCCAGCGATCATCTGAAACACTGAACAGCACCGTGAGTTCAGTTCTGCAGCCGATACATGTAAATAACTCCTGGTGAACTGTGCTCGGGTTAAAAACCAAGTTCACCCTGCTCATGGCTTTGATTTGAATGTGGGTTCACCAACTGTAACCTAGAACGTGTCAGCAAGAGAGAGGGTCTGAAATCCTCGGTGCTTGCTGCATAAACAAACTAATTTGCAGCCTGACATTTTAGCTGTGTCCTATGTAGATGATTTTCTGCTTATTCAATACCCTGAATCAAAACACTTCATAGCTGTGCAATAATAAATAAGGTATTAATACTATGCACCACAGGTGCTCGGTGCCTGATTTAACCTTCTTTTTTTCTTCTAACCCCAACAGGGGCTCTGAAAAATATGTAACTTTTTTTACAACTAACTTAGTGTTTTCAATCACTTAAAATAATTACTATCATGAACAGACAGCAGCATGCACAGGGCATATATAAGACAGCAAGGGGAGAGCACAGGAAAGAGAGAGAGAACAAGAGAGAAAAGGTACTATCAAATACTCAAGCTACTTCCAGCCTAGATTTCTGGTTTTCATGTACGAGAACAGTTTTCAAAATATTCTTCTGTAAAGAGGAAGTAACTCTGGGGGTCCAAAACGCACCCCTGTTTTTTGGACGCTCTCCACCCCTGGCTGTCCCGGGGAGCTGAGACGCTGGCTTCTCCCTCGAGCTCTGCCAGGTCACACCAGATGCAGTTTTCATGACAAACTGGTTGGTCAAGGTTTAAGTCGCAGTTTGTCTTTTTTAATCATTTGATTTCATCAGTTCCTCCTCTACCCAGCTCACACAACTTACCGTATGTTTGGGGGGGGGTGTTCTTCTTTCCCTTTTCTTCTACTATCTTATCACAGGCATGCTAGTGGTGACCTGTGGATAAACAGGATGAAGAAAAATCAAGGGTGCTGCAGTGAGCAAATGCTACCACTGAGGCCAGCTGGCCCCTGACAGATCTCACTCGACTATTTCTGACGCTGTTATAGTGCTCAGCCCCACAAACCTCACCTTGACCACGTACTCAGAAAAGAGCTCTGGGATGTACACCCAGAGTCTGCTGTTCCTTCGTCCTTTTCATGCCATCTTGTCCCATCACCGCTGTTCATCAGAAACAGTAACTCAGGTTGACAACATTCCTACCAGAGACAGGAGCTATTGAATTATCTAAGGACAAAGCTAAATACTAGCTTTTAAAGGATAACTGATCTACTAAAAGCAAGTATTGTTTTGGACATGCCATGTCATATTTATCATGCTTGGCTTTGCATTGCACTGTTATTGCCCGCAATGTCATTTGAACAACATGAAGTCGCATGGCACAACATGACAGATGCCTCAGCAATGAGGGAAAGACACTCTCTAGATTCCAGGTCCATTATAGCTCATCCCAAATAAAAGATTTAAGGGATACGAACAACAGTGTGTCTGTAGACCATAAGTGACTCGAGTCTCCCCAGTTATCTGCAGAAAACAGATCTCCTTGGTTCACCCGCTTTTCACATAATTAATGTTCTATTTGCGTCCATTAAATGTGATTTCATTATCATCTTCTAACAACCAACCTGATTACAAAGTAGGAAAAGCCCTTCTTTCAGCTTTTTGCCCATAATAACAGTCCTGAGGAATGTGCTGGGTAGAAGCAGACTCCTTTTTAGCACAATACTGATCTTAATCCCTGATTTACCAGTAGAAAATCTCTCCTCTTTTAGGAAAAGGCATCACCTTAAGCAACACAAGAACACTCTGCCAGTCTTCACAGGAGTAGACCGTCCTCGTCCTTTCCAATGAGATTTGCACTCTTAAATGTTCCTTGAGAAACTTCAAAAGACAATAAATCATTGAGAATGGATTGTAATAAAAAGTATCCTAGAAGAAAATGCATCCATGTGTATTCAACTTTGAATTATTAAAAGCTTTCTAATTTTTACTCTCTTTTAGTGGTGGAGGAAAGGGAAAGCAGAGAGGTTATCTCTGCCTTTCACTGAAAATTACTCCCCTTTTTCCAGAAATATCCAAAAATGGAAGGGAAAAGTAGCTCCATTTCCATAGATAGTTTCTGATCTGAAATTCAGAAAAAAAAACAGCATTTTCTTCCAAAGAACCTGGCACTTTTGGAGGAAATTTAAAACATCAGTGAGCATTTTAATCACCTTCCTAAAAGCCCATTTTCCAGTTGGAAAGGGCTTTCACCAAGAACAACAACAAAAAAACCCTCCCTCAGGCTCCAATTCCCCAGTCCCCATGACCTTGTAGCTCCTCACACCCGTCACAAAGGCTCGGCCACGGGAGCAGGTTGTGAGGATGAAGCTGGTTCTCTGCTTCAAAAGCAGAGCTAGTTCCCTATAGGCACTCACGGCCCATCCTGCAGATCCTGCCATTTTTCACGGCCTTTTAATATCACCTCCACATCTTTTTTTTTTATTCCAATATTAATGGACTCGCTCATCCTGCTCTGTGCCCCACATATTCACTAGATGAATACAATAAATTGGCAAGTCCGGTCTGACTGGCCATATGCTGTTCAATTTGTATCCGCTGGTGTCCTGACCTCGCTTTTGTCCGAGCTGCTAAAAAGTCCAACCGAGCGGTTGAAATATTCTCCTTTATCTGAAGCTAAGGAAACTATTCTTTCCTCTTTCACAAAACTTAAATTGCTTTTCAAAGAAAAAAAAAAAAAAGTGGTTTATTATTTTGCTCCTCAAATGTCTGAGGAAATACACAGAAAATGCCTGGCACATATGGTATTTTTATGTGGCTTATTTTTTTAACTTGTCTACAAGTCTGCACAGAATCGTTACTATTTGGCACACAGCAAAAGAAGGTCTCCTGTGCATAAGATGATTTAGCCTGCCCGATAAAGTGGAAGTGGATTTCCACGTTGCATATTAAGTTCTACCGGATACCATTTGCACAAGAGAGTAAAATTGCAGTTTCGTGTTCTTCTGTGATGATACATTTCCCATCAGACAGCCTCATCTCTCTCTTCCTCCAAATATTAAAATTTCTCCCAGCAGCGACTCCACATTCCCCACCCTCGCTCCCGTCTTGCCTCGCCGAAGGCCGTTACTCTTGTTTGCAAAGTTGCCAGCCAGAAGCCAGGCGCCAGGGTCCCCTCCAGGGGAGCGGGGTGGGTGGCCGTAGGGACAAGCAGAGCCCTGGCAGGGGGGGTGCAGCACCCCCGGGGCACTGCAGCAAGAACACGGATCTTCCTCCGGCCGGGGCCTCTCTCCACCTCTCGGAGGCTCACACACCGGGGATGCTGCTGCTGCATCCTCCCGCTCCAGCTGCCTTTTCCCCAACCTCCCCCATCCCGGCAGAAGGCCCAGGCTGCCCAGATCCCAATCCACCTTGTACACAGGTGGTGGCGTTCCACCCGCTCACCTTGCGCTAAATATTCTGCATACGTGCCAGGTGGCCTGCAGCCTCCCGCGCTGCGTCCCGCACCCCAGGAGCTGTCGGCACTGAGGGTCCTGCTCCCCAGCACAGCACGGCCTGGCCCAGTGCGGGTCCTGAGCCTTCCCACAGCACCACTACAGCTGGCGGGGCTGGGCGCGCTCTGCGCTGGGTAACAGCGGGCGGGACGGCCGAGCCCACAGCCCTGGGGAATGGAGTTACCTGTGCCCGTGCCGGGCACTCGTGGTGTCCCCCAGGGCTCCGTGCTGGGGCCGGTTCTGCTTGACACCTTTATGGGTGAGGGGTTGGCGGCCCCCTCAGCCTGGGGCTGGCACCCAGCCGGGGGCTCTGCAGGGGGAGCGGGGCAGGCCGGGCCCAGGCCCGAGGCCACCGTGTGAGGGTCCCCAGGGCTCAGCGCCGGGCCCTGCCCGCGGGTCACCCCAGCCCCG
>JAVJGJ010000061.1:3591935-3605801 GCA_035590215.1 Microhierax caerulescens
CTCCCCGGGGGAGGGCGAAGGCGCAGCCCTTAAGAGCGGCGGCGGCATCCAGCGTCCCATCCCTGCGCGGCCATGGGGGAGGCGGTGGGAGGCAGCGCGGTACCCCCGCTGCCGCCGTCGGAGGCGGTGGGGGGGCAGGTGAATGCCCTGACCGTCCTGGCCTTACTGGAGAAACTGGTCTCGATGTTGGAAGCGGTGGAAGGGCAACAACGGCAGATGGAACAGAGGCAGCGGGGGTTGGAAGGGGCTGTGCGGGGTATTCAGGGAGACCTAGGGAAATTGTGCCGCAGTCACGGGGCGACGGGGGAAGCGGTGGAGAAGCTGCTGGAGAAGTCGCGGAAGGTGTGTGCCCATACCCGCACCGTGCGGGAGCGGCTGGAGAGGCAATGCGACCAGGTGCGACGCCTGGAGCAGCATCACGCCCAGCTGCTCCGGCGGGACCGCTTCAAGGTGCTCATCTTCCAGGTGAGAGGCTCTGCGGCCACCCCTGCGCCCCACATCCCTGCGCCCCGCATCCCTGCATCCCGGCCCCGCAAACTCACTCCCAAACTGGAGGGAAGAGCCCTTTTCTGCTCACTCCTAGCAAACTTGGGGAAAGAGCTGTCTTTTTGCAAACTTGGGAGAAAAACCTTCTTTTAATCTTGAAAAACTTGGGGAAGGAGCAGTCTTTTGCTAACTCCTAGCACACCTGGGGGGAAAGCCCTCTTGGGTTCTTAGCAAATTCAGGAGAAACAACCGCTTTTACTTTTCGCAAACTGGGGGGGGAAATCCTGTTTTGCTAACTCCTAGCAAATGTGAGGAAAGTTAAGCCATCTTGTTTGCCAGCTCTCAGCAAATAAACATGAAGGAAAAGTTCTTTATCTTTTTGAGAGCTCTTAGCAAACAAGGGTCAAGAGCCTTTTGGGTTTTTTGCTAACTTTTAGCAGACTTTGGGGAAAAGCCCTCTTTAACTCATGGCAAACTTGGAGAAAGAGCTGTCGTTTACTGTTAGTGAATGTGAGGAAAGAGCCCTTGTTTTTTTCTTAGCAAACTTGGGAAAAGTGCCACCTTTTCTTCTCAGCAAACTTGGGAAAGAGCTGTCTTTTACTCATTCTCAGCATACACAGGGAGAAGAGCTGTTCTGTTGTGGATTTTTTTGGTTTGTGGTGGTTTGTTTTGGGGTTTTTTTTAAGCAAACTTGAAGAAAGGGCCCTTTTTTTTCTTTTTTAAGCAAACTCAGAAAACTTGAGAAAAGAGCCCATTTTGCTAACTCGTAGCAGTGCCCCTAAAAACTGCCATCCCATCTGCCCTCAGAAGCGGGAGAGGCAGCGCTGCAGCTCCCTGTCCACTCAGGCTCATTCCACCCCCTTTTGCTCCTCAGGCTCTTCTGGCCCATTCAGGGATGAGCTAAAAATGCAGCTAAAAACTCCGCTTTCCTGGGAGTCCATCCAGTGATACCAGCAGTTTGCATATTTTCCCCTTTTTAAGCAATGGGCTGGAACACGGCGTGAGCTTTAACTAAACACAAGACATGACTTTCACATCTTTAAAATAATAATAAAAAAAGCAAACAGACCTCCACAACACCCTGGGGGAAGGAAGGAGGGAGAGCAAACGTGAGGCTGGAGTAAGCCACAGCTCAGGCACATCACCAGCTCCTCACACTAAGCTTGTCGGCTGAGTCACTAATTCTGCTCCTTGGGTTGTTGGGTGTTTTTTTTCAATTTAAACAAAGCCAAAACAACAGAGCAGTATTAGATTTTAAAAGCTGGCAGGTCTGGATAGTGCACAGGCACTTCCCCCAGAAAGGAAGCTCCCACCTCCCTGCTTATTGTTCTCCCAAATTACAGTCCAGGCTTGTCAAGCCAGAAGAGGAGGAGCTGCAGCCTGTACGAGCACAGTGGTTTCCACCACAGAAGGAATGTGGAAATTATTCCAGGGACTGGGTAAATTAAAAGACACATGTTCTCTACAGTTCTGCAAGTAATTTAAGATCTGTTACTGCAAGTCAAAAGACTGTCATCTCCCAGGCCCCGTTAGCTAATGACTGGTTTCCCCCTCCAGGTTCAGACCTAGACCCTGAAGGTTTCCCATAGGGAGGGCACACCAGTGTGGCCTGGGGGGAGGTAATTTTGTGGCATTTCTGCTACCTCCAAGCATGAGAATTAAGGCCTTGCCATTGCAACTACAGCATCTTCCTCTCCTCAAATTTTAGCATTTTAACATGACATAATGTGGAAAGAAAGGACTCAAACACATGTGCGTGTGTGTGTAGGGCACTCCGTGTTACCTTGGCTAGGGATCTCCGTCGCTGCTGGCCAGCAGCGGTGATTTGCAGGGACTGGGTGAAAGTAATGGTAAAACTCGCCAAGAAGGTTTGAAGGGTGAACCAGTGTCCCAACAGGGGAGAGCTGGCTTTGCTTGTTTCCTGACACTACGTAGCATCTCTGCAAAGCTAAGGCCTCTCTAAACCTCTGAGTCTTTCCTTAATACCAGATCCTAAAGTGCACAAACCCAAAGCAAATGACACAGGTCTCTGTCCCAGAACGATGGCTAAATAACATCCACTGCTTCTCCACCACACACCACTGGGCTGGTACCTTTGAACAGCAGGTCTGTTCTTCATTGCTTTTACAAGGATTTAGTTGACTCAGTTCCCATCTCTCACTGGAAAATACGTTGCCGTGGCAGGGGGAGATGAACTTAGCCAATCCCAAGTCGATGCAGATCAGGAACACAAGCCTTTGAAAAGAAACACTGCAGTTAAATTCAGTAGAAATATCCATCTGTCAACCAGGAGTTGCTCCTGGCACTGGTCTGCTGCTAACAGGCAGTGTGGCTGTTTGGAAAACCAGGACAGCCAGCAGCGCTTCCTGGGGCGTGGGAGGGTGGCCGCTTCCTGGGGCGTGGGAGGGTGGCCGGGGTGGGCAGCACCCAGGGCTTTCTCCCGCAGAGCCTGGGAGGAGCTGGGATTTTCCACTGAGGAAGCGGCCGCACCCAGAGGGATAGTGGGTGCTCGCTGGGCTGTGCCCATGTGCCTGCTGCTGGCCTGGGCAGGCACCTTACCTGCATGCCCCCCCTCCTTGAAATCACCCCACGGGGTCTCCTTACAAGCTGGAGGTGGGATGACCTGGTAGACAGCAGGGCCACCACCTTGCTGGCATAATCGCACAGAAGGAAAAGCAGAAGGTCTGGCTGCGTTTCTGTCCTGCCCCGAGCAGGAATCCATGGAAAAACAATTGCAGGAAGAAATCATACTGACGTCAGATTTCTGTAAAAACAAAAGGGAAAACTGGATGTCTGAGGCTTCTCTTCAGCTGGGGGATTCTTTTTTTCCACTAAAAAAAAAAAAAACAAACAACCCCAAACCAATCCCAAGCTTCACACAGCATGTTTCTTGTTAAGACCTGCTTTTCCAGTTTAGGAAGACAGCTCGGCATGAAAATATAAATACACGTTTGCGAGTTGGTTCTGCGTTCATCGTATACTTCAAACTCCCTGATACTTGGTGGGAGCACTGAGCATAGCCAAAACACATGACTGAGCTTCAGCTCTGCATTTTTTGAAACTGTGCTGTTGCTCACCAGCATCAGCTTTTCCTCAGCGTACACGCTGAGAATGAACTGCGTTTAGAAAAGTTCATCTATTTACATATTTTCCATTAAAATGCTCTTAGTTTTCTCTCCCTAGACTGTCTGCATATATTTCTTTAATTGGTGACATATTTTCAGGGAGCTCCATTCCAAGTATTTGAGGATGCAAAAGTTATTACAAATGCCACGAGTGACACAGCAATTCAGCAAAACACTGAAGTGACTGTTTTAAAATCCTTGTTAAGCTTTGGCATTATTCCCCTCTATTTTGTTCTCATCACATGATCAGCTTTTTGGTTCTGGTTTGGTGGGGGTTTTGTTTCCTTTTTTAGCTGCAAAAGCAAAATGCAAGATAAAAAAAAGGCTCATGTTTAATTTTTTTTTTTTTTCCAATTAAATACCGTGTTTATTAGTGAATAGGAGAGGTAAGTCAAAATTACAGCTTGGGGTCAAGTACACTGATACTCAAGTCCCTTCCAGACGCTGCTCTTGGTTTTCATGCTGAAATGAAGCAAGAGGAGGGCACAGGAAATTTGCCATTTGATTGTACCTAGTTGTTTGGGTCGCTACAATCATCTTTTGAAAAACTAAAAAATGAACAAGTGAGGGAAACAGAAGAATTACAGACCATTAATGCTATTATCTAACTACTAAATTTCCCAGTGGAGCTTTGCAGGGAGAATACTCTTATATTGACTAATGACAAAAATTCCTTTCGAGGCTCCTAGGACTTGACCCAGCTGTGGTCTGGGCAGTTGGGGGACGGTGCAGCCAGTGCCTCAGCCTGCACAGGACCAGGACGTGCAGATGGGCAGCTAGCAACCTCCTCCTCCCTCCCTGCGGCAGCATCCCGGGCTGCAGAGCATGCGCTTGTCCAAAGGAAAATAGGTGGAGCTATAGCTGTTTTTAGAAGGATTTGTCATCTTTCAATCAATTTTGTGCTGCAAGACAAGTTTTAGACTAGTAATCGTTTAGGCACATAACAGCATCTACAAAGTAGAGAGGAGTCTGGGAAAATGCCATCTCCCCTTCTTGAAGGCCGTGGCCTCATACAACCAATTAACAGAACGCAAACCAAGGCACACTGATTTCTCTTTTGCAGCATCAGAGATCCAGCACTCCTAAGTAAATAAGTTACCTGTTCACTCCAACTGTCCAGTTCTGTAGTACACCATTATGGATCTTATCTTCCTTTCTGGTAAAGGATAGAGATGAGATTATGACCTATAGGAAGTTCCTGAGAACAGCTGATCAAGGCCACAGGGAAGGCATTGATTTTAACTATGCAAGTATTGTATTAGCAAGAGTTGTTTTACATGGGGAACTTGCACTATTCTATTCATCTCCTATGTGGAAAACTAAAATTCAGAGGAGCTAACTATCTGCAGTCAAGCTCGTCTGAGAAAATACAAGCGCTGTTTTGAACTTGGATGTGAAAAATAAAAAGATGTATTGCTTTCTCAGAATTTTAGATTAGATCAAGAAGAAAAGATCAAAGTTCTACTTTTTTTGGCATGGAAAATAGTTGTGCAGTTTGTAACAGTTGGCATTTCTCAGTGTATTGTTCTAGTCTTCCTAAATGAAGTACCAGGCTGCTTGAAAAATGTATCAAAACAAAATATAGCTGTCATATAAACTTGTTAGACCAAAAAGTTACCAATAGCCCACTTACAACATGTTATCAGTAACTGTATTCGAAATAGAAACGTCTGTTCCACCACAGAGTGTTCCTGCTATATCACCACCCGATTTCCAAAGCATTTTACTTAATTTATTTTCATTTGCATTTTAATTGTTCCTGTGATCCGAAGGTCTTTTAGAAACATGAGATAGGAAAGCAGGTCATTCCCATTTTACAAGCAGAGTAATAGATGCCCAGAGGCTGATGTTTTCCCGGGCCATGCAGGAAGCTTAGATGGAGAGGGGATTTCTTGAACGCCAGTACTGTCTGATAGCCACCTAGGATCTGCTTTTAATTGAATCATCAGCTCATTGCATAGTCTTTTTGTTTGGTTTGTTTTTTCCATAAATATAGATAGTTTGACAGTCTCCCTTCTACTCAGTCACGAACTTGATAAAAATTACAAATTAAAATCTATGTCCTCTAGGACATAATAAAATAAAATCATAAAAATAAAATAAAATAAAAGGACATAAAATCATTCCTCTAGGGACCACACGCAGTACTTCAGTTTAACGTGAAGACTGCAGACACAGCTGAACTGACCTTGAGAAGAGCCACACAGGCCCACCTCCGGCTCAGGCTGCACCGTGATCAATCTCACACGACACCACCTTCCCAGATTCGATACTTTAAAAGTTACAACCCATCTTCACTCATTAAAATCAGAGTTTTCTATGCCATTCAGGCACTTTCACCTGAATGTTCAGATGTACGCAATTACCAAGGTCTGGAAAGAACACACAAGATAGGTGAATTATGCTTTATACTGAGCTCTCACACTCTGGGGAATTATTTAAACACTGCACCCACTCATGTAATCCACATTTCATTAACTGCAGTGGAGAAAAAATATAAATATTTGTACTGCAGTTACAGCTGCCTTCACTTAAAGCTGGTGCAGGCTGCCTGTGTTTTGTTATCTTGGTCACTGTTGCCGATAGCTGCAACAACATTATAGGTGTCGGGAGAAGAGCGCTGGCTTTATTAGCTTTCATCTGCGCCAGCCTATCTGACTGAGGCCGCTGGGCCAGAAAGGTGCGTGGAAACCATACAAGGAAAGCACATACCAACCGCCAAACCACCATCCCCTTTTTTTAATGCTTTTCATTTTTATGTCCTTGAGGTGTATTCATCAACACACGTGAATCCCGGCACATACGATTATATACTGTGTCTATATGGTATAAAACGATTCTGCTTGCCCACGTGCATATTCCTGAGTTCCAGAAGCACTACAAGGTAGTCAGGACTATTTTGGTTTTTAAAACAACTATGTACAACATCCTTATACAGCCTTGACAGCAAATTTAACCCAAGCCACTGTTCTCTCCAGTGATCACAATTGCATGCTCAGTCCTGAAATAATGAGCGTGAACTTTGAAGTGCACGTGGCCTTTTTTCCCCTTAACCGTACACTCCGGCCCACTGGGACAGATCTGAGACTATTACAGCCATTTCACTCAGCACTTTCTGTATCTAAAGATAAGTCAGGGCGGGGGAGGGGGGAGAAAATCCATATGACCAACTGATGTTGCATGCGCTCTGTCTGAAAGTGATAAAAAAGGTAATGAAAAGAGACTATGCTGATCTAAGGTGTAACACTCCTGAAAGGGAAAGGGAGTGTGCGAGGAGCCTCGTTCGCTTTGCATGGGCAAAACCCACCGCAGAACAGAGCGTTCATTGTGCTGCCTCTGAACTCGCGGGGCTGCAGAGCTTCTGCGCTCGGCAGTCACGAAGGTCCTTCGTTACAAGTTGCAGCATCTGCCTTTGTTCAGCGTGTTGTTTTCAGATACCTTCTTCCCATGCCCTTTCTTGGTTTGGTTTCTAAAAAGCAGTAATTTTCCTGTTACCTAGAAGTGACTAATAGTGTTTTCGAGGTGGTATAGTGTCTGTTTGGTTTTGTGTGCCATAAACCCTTTGTTCTTCAAGGAGCTGTCCTGTCCATATTTTTCATACTCACCAATTTACCAACCAAATTTACTAACTTTTTTTCTGTTAAACAACTGTAAAATAGCACATACTCTATACATTGTGGACTGCATGGCTTCTCAGTATCAGCAATCCTTTTTTAACAACATACATTTTTCTAAAATGCAGTGAAAGTGCTAACTGCATTTGCTATCCAAGATACTCTCAGATGCAACTAACACCTCTGCAGAGACATTTCCAGTCTTTGGCTTGAAAAACTGAAATCTTGGCCCTGGGGGGTGGGGAGGGGGGGGTACATGACTTCTGTAGGACTAGGCAGGGGTCTGTCGCACAACCCCTTTAGCCACCACACGATCCCTTCTCCCCAGTGATAGGTGTAAAACTACACAGCTAAACTCTTATTACAAGAGTGTCTAATTTAAATGACAAAGAACAGGATTTCCATTCTGTATACATTCCAAGTCCCTCCAAAAGAGAAATCTTACAGCTGACAGCTCATTAGTCTTAAACTTTACCAGATAATGGTTCCGTGGGCTTTGAGTGGCTTGTTACTGGTTAAATATACTGAAACACCAAGAAATGTTCAGCATTCTTCACCTCATTGGGGGGAGGGGGGAAGCACAGGGTTTGTGCTTTGTTTATTAAATTTGTGCCCTGTGAACTATGAAACTCAAATATTGTCAATTCTTTCAGGAGGAAAATGAGATCCCTGCCAGTGTTTTTGCAAAAGAGCCTATTCCCAGCATTACAGAAGGAAAAGAGGAGCTTGTGGATGAGAACAAAACACTGGAAGAAACCTTGCACACAGTGGAGTTGTGTTCAGATGATGAAATGTTTCACGAGGAAGATGATGTGGATGACAGTGCAGAGGAGAAAACAGAGGAATCGAGAGCTGAGAAAATTAAAAGATCCAGCCTCAAGAAGGTGGACAGCCTCAAGAAAGCATTTTCCCGCCAAAACATCGAGAAGAAGATGAACAAGATCAGCACAAAGATTGTCTCACCTGAACGGAGAGAGAAGATCAAGAAATCGCTTACTGTACATCATCAGAAATCCTCTTCTTCAAAGAGTTCAGCTTTCAAAGTATCTCCCATCGCGCTCAATGTGAAGAAAGCCCGTGAAGGAGAAAGCCCCGCTGAAGCTGAGGACAGACCGACAGAAACTACAAGCAATGACCAAGCTGCAAACGAGGATGAAATGTCATTCGCCGACATGCACTCCGATGTGACACCTACCACCTCCCTGGCCGAGGAGGGCAAAGCAGTAGCCGATTCTCTAGAGAAGGAAGCCAGAATGGGAGGGAATGCCAGGATGGACAACAACATTGAGCTGTCCATTGTTGAAGATGATGAAGAGTATGGGATGCCTCTAGAAGTTTCTAGCCAGAAACTGTACGATGAAAGAAACAACCCAGTCGGCGGAGAAATGGAACAATCTGATGAAGAAACGACCCAAGCAGCTGTCCTGCAGATAAACCAGACAGCGTAACCAACCCGAGCCTTCCTTTGCCTTCCCGATACACAGTTTTACTTAGGCGAGTAACTGGTTTCTGCTACACAGCCAGTCGTAGTATTTCAGTTCCTTCCATCCTTTTCTCTGCAGTGGTAATTTATTGCATCGTGTTGGAATGCAGAGTGAACGAGGTCAATGACACAGGCTGCAACATGCTCCGTTTTAGGCCAAGTCACCGGTGTTTATGAATTTAGAGTCATGAATTAGCTGTCAGCTGGCATAAAAGACTAGCAGGAAAAGAGCATGTCTACTAGGAGCAAGCTGGTCAGCTGGCTTCCTTATAATTGGGTCAAAGGAATGCATGGAGAATAGTCAAAACCCAGACTTTTCTGTTCTGCTTTCTTCTCTCAGTATTTCACAGCACTGTGAGTAGTTTTGTATGAAAATGTAGAAGTACCAACGAGAACATTCGATTCGGGTTTCCTTGCTATGCTCCATGAATACCAACAGCCTCAGTAATCGCACAGTCACGTATGGTCAGTTTGAGGTTTTGCTCCACGATGCTGTGTGACTGAAAGAGCAGAGGAAAAGTTGGCTTCATCCATTTCAGTCAGGGAAAGATTTTTGCCAGTAGTGTCTCGCCATTCACTTAGAAGAAATGACTGTGTTTAGGTGGAAATGAAAAGATGTTTTCTAATCTACCAGAGTTATGGAAGTACATTAGTGACAAGCATGAATGTGTGATCAGTTACTGTACCTTTAAGGGATGAGAAATTGAAAAGAAAAAAAAGAAACACAGAAGGAATTTGATAGGAACATGGATATAGTCTGAAGAAAGTATGAGATGCTATGAAATGTAAAAAAAAAAAAAAAAAGGGGCAAAAATAAACCCCCAAAATATTAAATCTATACTCCAGCTTAAAGAATATATACTCAGATAACACTAATTAATTTTCAGTCTCTATAGTGATATACTATCAAACTTTGCACCTGGCACAACTTTGTATCTCAGAGTATTTTGAAAATAGCATAATTTATCTTTTTACAAATTATTTCATATATAGAGCTATATCTACACAGAAGTTAGATAACTACAGGGATGTAAGGATAATTTTTTCAAAAAAAGTTAAATACTCTTTTAAGCACGTCTAAAGGGAACAAAGTGTTACAGATTGAACTTCATAGCAGGGATGAGTTTACGTAAGGATGACTCAGCAAAGCCACAGGATTTGATTCTCTGCTAATAACTTTCATCAAAGCCACCTATCTACTCTCAAAATTACCAGTCTGTAATTTTTCAAAATTAATTGAAAATGAGAGGGTAGTTTGTTCACTATGAATGTTCATTCCTGTCACTTAATAAAGGGAAGGGGGAAGGGAGGAAAGGGAAGCACAATGCCCACAACAGTTACCTTACATCCTTGTTTGCTTATGCAGTGGACTATTTTTTTATATATATATATAAATATATATAAAATTCTACTGATACTTAACATTGCACTAAAAGGTTGCTTCCTTCAACTTGTATTTAGTACCACAAATTACAGGGGAAATAAAAACTACAAAAAAAAATATCATTACAATATGATTAACATGTATTACTCCACAGGGGTAATATCTGTTACCAGTAAATCACACTGGAAGTTAGTTGATAAAAGCTTAGTGTAGGCGAGTACTATTAAGAGTTAAGCTCTTAAGTGCATGGTATCATACAGGTGATACTGTCTGTAAGAAAAATCATGGCATAACTCGTGCAGCTATATTTTTATTTTGTATTAACTACAATGGATTTCAATCATTTTTACTTGTAACTAACTACAAAAATGAAAAATAAAAGCATAACATAAAGCACAGCCATGTCAGTCTTTGGGAGAAGCAGCCTGAGAAGTTGGCAAAGATGAAATTTAAAGGTCAAGCATTTATTAGTAAAGTTCACGTCCCTATTGTACCTATACCATTTTCTTTCTCATCCTCTGCTGTTATTTAGCAACATGAACAGCAGTGCTTTGCTTTCCAAACACTTGTCAGATCTCTAGCCCATCCAAATGTAGTCAGGCACTTTCCAAAATCTGCTAGCTCCATCTGCATTTTTTATTGGACTGCAGCACACTTCTAATACTTTAAATAGTCCTGAAAGCATATTTAGATTGAAGTGTATATTCTGTTTATGCACACAGATAAACTCATGTCTTCTAGAGTGCCACATAGTCTTTAGCAGGCTTAATTTTACTGACAGTCCAAAGAATGTACGTTTAACCTTTATGTAACAGCTGTCAACTTCCCACAGCCACCGAGCGCTAACCAGGAACCCCAGCATCATGTTTACATTTCCCTTTCAGATATGCCTGGTTTGTTTGTCCTGCTAAGCTTTAATGCAAACAATACCCCTGGCCATGCTTTATACAGTTTTAGAGATGCTGAAACGAATCCCATGCGCAGTGTTTTAAGAGCATTACAATGCCATCCAGTAAAACCATTGGAAATGCGGATACCGAGCATCTGTGAGAATTAATTCAAATACCCACTTCAGGATACGTTATGCACACAGCCATCAGCTGCAGGACTAGGATTAAATGTTTTCTCCATCACGATCACACATTTACAAGGATGAGCAGGCCTGTAATCCTAACATAAGAAATCATGCTTTGCAAGAGAGAAAAATGTTTGCTAAACTCATGAATGTCTGATTTGATGCTGTCCTATAAACCAGAGGAAGAAGCAAGCTCAGGATCCCGAGATGTCCCCTGGGCTGTTTCTTCCCCTCTCCTCCCATTCTGGAGTCTTGACTAAAAACATTAGTTTGCAAAACTTACTGTTTCGGGGAGGAGACAAACTGCAACACCAGCAGCACTGTATTCTTTCAAGTATCTGAAGCATGTGCCTGGATCTTGTCAGGCTGGCAGATGTCACGCGTACGCATGGGTATTCCATGCTTGTGCTGACAGGTTTGTCTACATAATTACTTTTTGAAAAAACTGCTTGTTTACCCTTCCTGACACAGTAACACGGGTACGGCGCCTGCCTGTGAGCTCCACTTGTACCATTATTCCTTGGAAGACCTGACCTGTTAGCTGCTGCATGGATTCAGAGTCTGACCTCCTCTGAAATCAGTGGGAGCTTTGCACAAAGAAAGAAGGTGTGATGAAGACCTTACAGTATAAATATTTAAACTAACAGCACTCAGCAGCTGCTGATACTTCCATTTTCAATGCCAGAAATCCAGCTGACATTTCTGTCCCCTTTTAGGGGAAAGGGCAAAGAGCATCCTGTTGACCCCCACGTGCTAATCTATGAGCCAGCTCCTCTGTGAAAAGGCACAGAGAGGGGCTTTCTGGACCATTTCACTGTCAAATAAGAGAGTGCAGTGAAAGCCCTCAGATGGGCCTGACTGAAACATGTTTGACAATTAAAGAGACAGAAGAAAGGGAAGAAGAAAAGGATCAGAAGGTAAAAATATAGTTGTATGCCTTTTACACCGATGCAATGAAACCCATTTGTCATTATAGGCTGTAATACCAGTTACACAACTGATGCCTGATAGTCACACACTTCAAAGCAAAAAACTAAACAAAAACAAAACAAAAACAAAAAAAAAAAAAAAGAAAGAAAGAAAAAGAAAAAATAAACAAGAGGTAAACTCAGAAGAATTAGTGAAGTAATGGCAATTTTCTAGAGGGCAAACCACTCGCCAAGGGACCAGTCCAACCCTGAAAGTCAATGGAAAGCCTTCAGCTGGCTCAGACAACTCTCTGAGCTGTACAATGTGTTTGGGCCACACGTACAATTCCTGTGACCGTCAGTAAGAGTTGCATGCGTAGATACAGGACATGAGATGCGTGTATCTCCCCAATCCAATCTGCTTAGCTCATCAACAGAATAAAAAGTTTTACTGCCATCAGCATGGCAGATGCAACAGTGTGGCAGAAACGGAAGCTATAGCCTGCTTTGCGGGGTGCATTGTGTGCAAAATTTCAAGCAAAGGGTCTTTGCTGTCGGTAACTGCACACAATGGAGCAAGCCTAGCTGCAGCTCCTGAAAATAAAGTCATGTACGCAGGTAGACAAGTTTTACTGTGACCCACTAAGACACACATGCTCACTCGGGGTGTCAAGAGAAAGCTGGCAGGTAGTCTTCCTGCATGCAAAGAAGGTTGACCAGTGGAGCAAAGCAAGCACGCAGCTGCTTGGCCCCAGTCCTGGTTAGGGTTTTGCCTAGGCAACTAAACAACTGGCAGGAAACAACTGCCAGAGCAGCCCGGAGGGTGCTGACTCAGCACATAAGTATCCTCCTCGCTCTGACTCACAGCCCTTACTTTCCCAAATAAATGGAAAAAGGCTGATAGCCACTTTCCACCACTTTAAACTGCCCGTTTGCCAGGGTCTTGTTTCAGAATTTGCATTTGAACCAGCATCAACCCCAGGCTGAGTCTAAGTGCATGCATAAAGAAATTTTAATCAGCATACTTGCAGCTGTCGGTGGCAGCTGATCTTTCCTGCCCTCCTTTTGATCAAAATGCCTTTTTTCTCTTCCTCTCACTCCACCAAGTCATTTGCAGGAGTCTGAAGTGCACACATTCAAATAAGGAACTCACTCTAACTGCATGTTGAGAACTGATAATCAATGTCATCTTTAATTTTTCTTACATGGTTATCCCCTTTAATGGAGTGTGCGGTGGTAACTGAGAATAAATCCGCTTTGGGTTAAGCTAGAGATTGTTATTTATTTTTCTTTCAGATCAGAGATTAATATTGCTGTATGACCGTTGGCACTAACCTCTTTTTCCATAGCAACACTAAAGAGAACATAAACTATGAGTCATAATTTCTCTCTGGAGGACTTTTTTGTAATTATGATCATTCCACAGTTCCTAAAATATGTTAGCTGATATATAGCTCTGGTATAACAGCTTTGATTTTCCTTCGTTTGAACACACAGGCAGAAAGAAGAGACTTCCATTATTTTCCCTTTCTCAGACTGAGCTAAGCACTACACAAAGTACCATACATTCATTATTCATTATAACTGTGTGGCTTCTAAAAACTCCACAGCAATGTTTTCCCTATAAAGGTGGAACAGATTTCCTCACTTTCAGTAACCTTAAATGATACTGACCTTCTGGAAGAAAACTCCTGTCCTTCCTAACGTGGTTAGTAAATTGGGGTCTGACAGCTGGAATTGATCCAAACTGAAAACCGTGTTATACTGGGTTGCAGCCAGGTTGCACACTAG
>JAVJGJ010000061.1:3605830-3618814 GCA_035590215.1 Microhierax caerulescens
ATAGCTTTAAACTCTCCAACACTTCAGGACGCAGCCGCAATACACAGCCCAGGTTCAGTAATAAACATGGTTCTCTTTACTCCCTTCAGTGAAAGCCTGGCCTTGGAACAATTTGTCCATACAGCTTCTTCGAATATCTTAACAGATGATCACACCAGATCATCACAAGAGATTGTAAAACTTTTTTGTGCATGCAGCTGCCTCCTACGTTCCCCTTACTCGACAGTCTGCTGTGTGCTGGTGCAAAGCACTCAGAAAACCTATAGCACCTGTTGCAGGAGAAGAATTAAGAAAAACAATTAACAAACCCAAGGGGACATGCACTCAGTCAACAGTCAAAATCCAAAATGGAGAGACAGAGCAAGCTCTGCAATGGGATCCCCAACAGCTAAACCAAACAACAGATTGCACCGACAAAGGATGCATGGCTTGCTATCACCTTGCCAGAACGAAGCAGCAGCAGTGCTCAGGCTTGTGCAGGCACACAACGAAACACCAGAACACCAATTAACATAGTATCAATCGCTCCACACTCCTCCCTAAATGTTTTTTGGGGAAAAAAAAAACCCAAACGTTCAAATTCCTGAACACAGGGAGCAGCAGGTCATTGTAATGCCCTATGCCGTTAACTCTGGTGAGGAGAGTCTGGCCCTGCCTGCTTTACTCCCTCCCGTCAGGCTTAAGCTGCGTAGAAGTACGGGTGAGGTGAACTGTGCTAGATACCAAAAATGTGCAAGACAGTGTTAGGAACAAATCGCACACAGGGGATGTCTGCACTGCACACCATGTACACATACCTCATTTAGATCAAGTACCAGGAACAGCCTAACTACAGAAACACAACACTCCATTCAAGCAAATTTATCTTATTTCTCAGCTACTTAGCTCCTGATGTCCCACGCTATTCATTTAAAGCAAGCTTCACCATCTTTTCAGTACACTGCCAACTACAGTTATATATGCCCTTATATTACTTGTTCCTTCTGACATGCCTGTAGGCAAATGAGCCCCGTGAGGGTGGCAACATGAGCTGCATTAACCAGCTGCCTGGTCCCTGCATCATTACAACTCGGCACAACGCTGTGAGAGACACGGAAAAGGGGACAGTAAGAACATCTGACTAGCGGTAAACAAATTATGAACACACAGAAGTTGTCTGTGTTTGCAGCTGATCGTCACTTCCACACTATCACAGTGAAAGCTATATGCACTATGTGACTTCTTTTCAATAACCTTCATTTTCCTACAAGGTTTACTATTTTACTGTTGATGATTGCTGGAGATTGAAAGTCAGTGAGTAGTCCTGTTTGCATGTCCAGGTGACAGCTCTTTGGAAGAATGGCTTTATTCTCTGCATGCCACTGCACACCTCTTCAAATGAAAGGCAAGCCTGCAGCACATCGAAGCCTGTGTTTCTGGGTTAGGTTTAACAGCATGGAGATCTCAATTAAAACAAGATCGCATTATGCAGTACCGCTAAAGTACTACGTATGACATACATACGTAATATATATGACACCCAGTTTAAAATAAGGTGAGAACCTGGAGAAGTTTTCATGGATTTTGGAGCACTTGTAAATTCTCACTAAAAAAGGAAGTAAGACTGACAGGATCCTACAAATCCAGTCCTAAAAATCAATCCATCTGACATTTTTGTTTGATTGGTTCCCATTACTTTTTAATGATACAGTAGTTGACCATCTAGCTGGGAACGGAGGGAGGCATTAAGACAGGGAGAAGTGTGTGGGAGGAGAAAACAAATAGGAAAATGTGGGTAACAAATGGAACAGTGGGATGTGCATGAGAGAGGGAAAGTGTGAGGGAAAGGGTCAGCAGGAAGGATGAGGAACTGGAGGAAGGAGCTAAAAGGCTACCGAGAAAGAAACACCGGCAAAGTGCCAGGGCAGAGACAAAGTCCTCAAAGCAAAGAATAGGACAGAACCCAAGAAGCACCAACAAAACAGGGAAAACAAAGAAAAACAAGAGTCAGTAAGGTCCAGGGTTCAAAAGGATGAAAATGAGAGCAGGAAATCAGAAAGACTGTGGGATAGCTGCCATATAAGAGACAGTAACAGTGAGGACACATGCAACACAATATTTAATATATCGTCTCCCTACCTACCAATCAGCATTGCAGAGGCAGTGCCCTGGATTTAGGTCTGGAAGTGACTTTTACTGTGCAACGTTGTCAATACCTTTTGGTTTGCTTGGATTATTTTTGTTTTGAGGGAGAAAACTTAGTCAGGAACAGGGAAAAGCAGTATCTTATTCACACACATCAGAACAGCTCAGCCTGATCCTGCAGAAGCCCATGCTGGGAACAGCCCCTTCCCAGGTCTGCTGCACAAGCTCACACAAGACCACACATATGCCATGTCGACTTGCTTCCAAAAATGCTTGCGGGGAGGTGGGGGCTAGCAGGAAAGAGAACAAATGCTGCTAACAGCAGGATGGGGTCTCCTCTTGTCCAGACATTTAACTAATCCCCCACTGAGTACAGACCTTCCACAGACACGGGGCAGGCAGGGTGTGCAAGAAACACTGAGGAATGCACCTCCAGCAACTGGATCTGGCATCCCTGCCAGATCACTGAATCCTAATAGCTTGCTGGAACAGAGCCAGAGGGATTTCTTTGCTATTGCAAATGGGGTTTTGGGAAAGCAAACCCAGCTCTCCTCCTCCACCCAGCCTCACCCCCTTGCTTTGCCAAGTCTGCTATATTAAGATACCAGGCAGCCATGCTGGCTGGGCCATTTCTCCTTCGTGCTTGGCCTCCCGTGGGAGTTGCTCCATTCTCACATATCTGCTGAGAAACAGCTTGTTCTTTCTGGCTTTCCTCAATTTCTTTTTTTAGTGGTGCCTTTCTGCCACTTTGCACAACAGAGGCCAGGTTCTGTTCTGATGCCAGCATGGACCTGCCGAATCCCCTTCCCACCATGCAGCCCCCGGATCAGGAGCAGCTTTCTCCTGTTCCACTCCTAACATCTTCTAGGTTATTTCCCGACTGTTTCTTGTACTTTTTCAGAAGCTATCCAGTTTGCTGTATAATTCTCTCCTAAAATGAAAGGTATTACTAAGAATTTCTGTTAATGGCTCATAGGATACAGGGGGGTTGTACCTGCCGTACCTGGATCATTTTCTACACAGAAGAGGGAAATGGAAAAAACGATGATGAGCTTTGGAGCCAATGGAAGGCAAACCTGGATTAGGATGCTTCAAAAGGGAAATGTCTCCTTGCCTACTTGTGTACTGCTGTCATACTTCAGTGCCTGAAAAGAAAGTCTCCTTCTGTAGAGAGGAAGGGAGAAATGTATTACTGAGAGAGGAAGAAAAAAAAAAAAAAAAAGACAGTGGAAACTCTGGGTTCTTTGCCATACAACTTTACAGTGACATACATGTATCTCATACATGTGCATATATACATGCTACACCTATATATATACACACGTGTGGCACATGTATCTCTGTATGCATACCTGCATATCCATCTGTACTATTTAACACAAGAATTAGTGTGCTAAACCCTAAAAAACCATATTTTGCATCCAAGTCTCATTGATTTTGAAGACACCCGCACATCTATAACTCATTCTATAAATTCATACAGACAAAGTCCCTAAAAAGTTATCCTCCTGATGTTTCTTATAGTGCCTATACTATCACAGTATTCAGCATCCACCCTGAAAAACTAAACAAATGCAGGTGATCTCTTTTTTGCATCCTTTGACAGTAGTCCAAATCTATGCCAGCAGTAGGAGACTAAGAAAATCCAAATGTGTTTAGAGAAAATCAAGGACAAAAGAGCTTGAATTGGTGGTTCTTGATCATATGTAAGAGCTACTCAAGCTGCAGCTCTAATAGGAGCAATTTTGTATTACAGAGAGTGTTTCACTTTATAAGGATTTCACAAAATCACTTTGCAAGTCTTTCACACACAGTTTTGCACAATATTTTTCAGGCAGAGGCAATGTCCACACGGACAGACGCAAGCTCGCTCTGCCCACGCTTCAAGCCAACTGGAAGACATGTTAAATGTCAGATGTTGCCCCAAGCTAATATGCCACGTCTCTTATTAGCTCAAATGGGGCACTGCACTAACCACATCCATATGATGCCTGGTCAGCTCAAAACACAGACAGGGTGAGATCATCTCTGCCTGTACAATAATGATAGGCAACACAGCCAGCAAGTTTTGCCTGCACAAACAAGGCAGTTGCAAGGGGTATTACTCCACTGCTGCTCCGTTAATGCCTAACCTACCCCAAGTAATTGAACAAAATAGGTCTCCAGATTATAGTTAAAATATACACATGCACACACCTGGTAAATATTTTACTTGTAGCAAGTACTGAGCAATCAGTTTTTTCTCCAACTCAGAACCCATCTGATTTGCTTGTTATAGCAGAAAGTATGGCAAAACCTCCTCTTTGATGCTACAGGAGCAACCTGAAAGATTATTTTTGGCTCTATAAATCTTAATCATCACACTACAATACAGTGCTTGGTGTCTGCTCACATTTTCTTTGTACAAGGCTCCAATAAGAAAGTAAAGAAGGGATCAGCTAAACTCTTCAGTGGCTTTCTTCTGGTCTAAATCCTCTGGGAATGTGGCATGAAAAATTGTCTGTGGACTCAGCAGCAAGGCGTGTGCCTGCCCTTCCATGATACAGGGGCCCATCCACTGGGGCCCTGGGCAAAGGTCATTGGCAGATTTGTTGCCAGCAGCAGTTCTGCCATGGCTCTGCCATCTAGATGACCACATCTAAGGTGGAAGAAGTGCCAAGATGCCTACAGAGAATAATTACTTTGTGTAGATAATGACAAGGCTTTAGCCTACTTCCATATCGCCACTGTGATGGAGACATTTTATTCATTAAGATTATATATTATTCAGTGAGTTCTGCCATCTTTCTCCAAATATTATTTTCACTCAACAATGTAGCTGGCCAAACACTGAAAAAAAGCAGCAGCTGAAAAAATTATTTGTCAGGAAAAAGGGTTTTCTTTTCTCCACCTAATGCATTCCAGCAAGTTCCAGCTACATTGCTCCCTCCCAGCATTTAACTTGAAAAAGCATGTAGTGAGCCTGGCAAGAACCTGAAGATTTCAAATGTTCATGATTATCAGCATTAACAGTTGTTATTGTTCTTATAGCAATAGTTAAAGCTTGCCCTTAGTAAGAAATGTTCTTTTTTTTCCCCAACTAATAGAAATTTCTTTTGCACAATAATCCTCTTTACATAGCATTGTGATATTTTCAGATTTTCATGTTCACCTTTAAAGCTACATGAATACTGCCTGGTGAGGAAAAGCCTGCTACATTCAATACCTATTATAGCTTTGTTCTTAACTGGATTTAGTACAGTGACCATTTGTTGTTGTTCCTTTCCCAAGCTGCTGCCTTCTAAGTCTTTTGCTTGTTTTCCATCTGTATTTCACTACCATTACCACCATGATTTGCATTATCAGACTGGTTTTCACTAGGCTTCTAGTAATATATGTTAAACTTTGCAGCCACCTAACTATACTGCAACGGCATTCTGGAATCATTTGTTGTGTCATCCATTTATTTACATTTATTCTGACCATACAGTAAGACTCCATATGTCGCTGCTTGCCTTCAAATCTGAGTTTGTACCTAAGGGACTCAAAAGTGCCATTTTCAGAAACACAATCATCAACGGTTAAACTGAAAGACAAGTATGGGGAGCTTTATTCTACCCCTATATAGGGGGATGCAGTTTTGGAATGAATGCGCTGAAGCCAGTGGAGCTGTGCAAGCTCTGCCTATTCCATGTAGCAGAAAAGATGATCGTGGACCAGACTCCCCTGCACAGCTAGGCTGGAATTACAGAATTCTTGTTTGTAGGAATACAGAAGCCCTATCTGAGCTATCTGAGTAAAGACAGCCTCTTTACTACCTTTGAGACTAAAAGCCTGACCTGAGAGCCAATCGACTGATTCAAATCAACTTCAGCATGCTTTGCATCTGATTAAAATCAAGATCCCCTTCTTTGCTGTAACTTCCCCAAATACTTTCACTATGTAAACTAGCTTTTAAGCGAACTTTCTCTGAGCACAGATTGAATACACATCTGCAAGACATTTCTTTGGATTCAAGGTAAAGTACCCAGATACTATTCTGAGGAGTATGATACACAATATCTTAATTCTCACTCAAACAGTTCCTGTTTATCTTCATGGAGGACTAACTCAAATATTAGCTTTTGGATTTGATAAGGGACACATTAAACAAATGCTGATGCCTGTATCATAAAAAAGCTGGCACTCAGCCAGGTAAGTGGAGCACTGCTTACAAGTATTACTATATTCAGGCTTCGCTTGCAGTGGTATTTTCTTCTACAGCCTGCATTTTTTCGGTAGTGCATAAACATATCTAATAGAGTAGCTTACAGAGAGATTTCAATCACCCCCTAGCACAGGAGAGATGAGACATTTCTTATGCCAGCCCAGCTGCATGCAGTACTCCCCTCCCTTCCGAGAACTCTGGTAAGGACTTCAGGTCTGAGACATCATCTTGTTACTCCATTACCACACAGTGATGAAAGAAACAACACTTTAATTGTTTTCTATCCGTGAGATAATGAATTACTCCTCTCTCTAAAACAGAGAGGCAGCAGAAGAAAGGAACAAGAATATTTATTTCCTTTTCCTGACAACATTTAAAACACTTGTCAGAAAATGTGACAATTGGTAAAAATCAATGTAAAATTTAGTAATAACTTGACACTTTGAGTATTGCAAAAACTCTCACCTAATACTCTCAACTAATCAGCCTTACTAAAGCTGACTGGATCTTTGAAATTAACAGTGCTTCCTGTGGACTACACTGCTTCTCAGCTTGAATTAGACAAGCAAAAAAACCCAGTACTTTCCAAAGAAATTTTGAAGTAGGCCTACAGTAACTTCCAAGCAGCTTCTTTTGATTTTAACAAAAATCAACAATCAACCAAACATAACAACACAACAAAATCAGCCAGCAAAATAAAACAGAAAAAGAGACATAAGAAAAGGTCACACTTAAAACAGTGAAAGTTTCCATAGGCATTTACCAACTTCCTTACCACGCAAATGTTTAAACACACTCTTACTAGATCTTCCAGCAGATAGCAAATGTTTCACCCCTTGAAGATGATTCCCACATCTTCTCAAACCTGTGTTTTACCTTGATTTTTTCTGAAATCACAGGCATAGGCTAAAACTGCCAGAATTTGCCACTGAAACGTGCCACCTGAATGCAGTAATGCTTTCAGAGCTCAGCTTACAAGCTTCTCTTCCCAGGACTCTGCCTTCCGCTGCTCATATCCTGAAGTAAAATGCTGAAGAGTTATATTGCTCACGTTGGCCATAAATACCAACAGCTCTGTCACTCGTTTAGAAACTAATGAATTTTTCCATAAAACTTGAGAAAAATACCGAACTTCAGCCCATCCCTGTGGAACCATCCCCTTTCATCCCAGTCCCACTCATTATCAATTCCCTGCACAAGAGGGCTCTGAACCATGACTGTGGTTCTCAGATACTACCACAAGAAAGAGTAAATAGTGGAAACAACAGGTTTCCCCCCCACCCAAGAGGATTGCATCCAGGCACTTGCCTCGCAGCGATAAGTGAGCATCCAAACAATTAGAGGCACAGACAGCATTGCTCTCAGAATAGTTCCTGTTTTCCTGAGTCTCATGAGAGGTGGAGGAGAAGATTACCCTCTCAAGGGCCACTGCTACACACATTTTCCTGAGCCCTGGCCCACCTCCGGCCCTCATTGCTCAGCCTGCCCTGCTCTTCAAACAATTCAAACAAGAGAATGCCAGAATCAGAAACAGCACAGCTCACTTGTGCGCTATTTGCCATAGATTTAGTGTCCTCTCTAACCAGCCCCCAGGTCCAACAGTATTGGTCGTGCCTGAACACTGCCATCTACGCAGGGAGCATGGCTGAAACGGGTGACTGCTGATGAGGATCACCTCTCAGGGAAAAGCAGCACCCTCTTTCAGAAAAACTAGTGCTAGCTTAGAGCCTAAAGAAGCCAGAAAGAAAGAATGAGTACTGCCTTTTCCTCAGGCAGGCAAGTATCCTTAAGAAAGCTATTTCAAAATGTTTAGGACAAACTGTGATACCTTCCAGGTGAAATAAAGCTCTGAGCATCCTCGGCAGATCTTGTTCCACAAGCAGGTAAATAAGCTTCCCACAGCTGAAGCAGCATGACACCCAGTTTTTGGCTCCCATCTAGTAGAATCACCCAGGAAGCAAGATTTATTTTACTTGAGGGTACAGAAGGTCTGCTCCCACAGGAGAGCTTTGCTTCCTGCATCAGGAAAACTAAATAGGTTGATTATGTCTGCTACAGCCTCATAAATCCACGTCAGCTGTTGCCTCAGGGAGAGCCATTGCTCCTCTGGGTGATTTTCTCCCCCACTTAGAGAAGATGAACAGCTGGTTACGTATATCACAGCTCTGGCAAAACACTTACCCATAGCCTTATGCCACTGATAAGTAAGGAAGCAGGTTTCTGCCACCGAGACCACAGGAAAGCAGGAGGCAAAACAGAAGCAGCCTGTTTTCTTTTGCAGCAGCTTTATCAGGTCAGAAGACAAAATGGTAGTCAGAGTGGGCTTTGGTAGATGGCTTTCCAAACGGAGCTAGGAGCAAACCAAAGAAACCAAATTTGAACTTCCTTATGAACATCAAAGTAATTATAATTTGCATGCACAAAAAAAATAAACTTATATACTAAAAAACTGCATGAGCCTAGATAAAACAGATTTCTGCACTGAACACAGAGGGCTGCTGCGGAGAGGGAGAGACTGTGCCTCATGACAGATGAGTTTCCCGTGCAGTCACACGAGGCTCCACTGCCAGGGCCATGTTGTGTGGCCAGCTTTGTGTGTCAGGACAAACAGCACCAGCTCTGAAGCTGCAAATTTTAGCCTGCCCACAGCACACCCCGTAACCCACCCCGATGCAGCCACAGGGGCAGTCTCTGTACTGCCTGCAGGCAGGCAGCGGCAACCTGGGCAGTGCACCAGTCACTGGCTGTGTTCAGTCATCTGGACTCCACGTCGTCCAGTGCAGCTTCTAACTCCAGGGGTTTGTCTTCAGAGCCAGCCTGAGCTTTAGGGAGCCCAGGCTCAGCCCTCACGATACAGACATACAGGCAAAAGTACTAATCACCATAAGCAGGTTAGTAAAACCAGGTCACTACAAAGCTCCAGGAACTACACAGCTCTGGTTTTCTCCAACAATACACATAGCTCCGCTGATACCAACATCAGCTCACACCCACTGAAAATGAAGTGTAAAATAAATTAGGGCAACACTGGCATCTAATAAGTCCATGCTTATAAGAATTTTTTAAGACATGCAGTTTTGCACGCATATGGCAAGTTTGCAAGGAGCATTAAAGTTCCTTTATACCAGGGCAGAAGTATTATCACACGAGTTCTCAGTCTGTTTTTCCTTTCATAGCTGGACGTGTCAAACAGACCACAACCAGCAGATAAGAAATGCCTACAAAATCAAAGTGCAGATTAGAGAGGCAGCAACAGCAGCTGAGAGAACCATCTACCACAGCTGTGAGACAGATCAAGGGAGCTGAGAAAAGCTGAGTGCAGTTTCAAACTTTACATGACATTCAATCTATTACATAAATAAATAGGGCATTACAAGGCTGTGAAAACACTGATTTTCTTTCCTGCTTGTTAGCCATGGACTCTGTGACATCAGTTGTGGCTAGGGCTAGCGCTGCCGCTCATGATGCTGAAAGGCATGAAGGTAGAGTAAAAATAAATTATCCTCTTCCCTCGGCTTAGAGGGAAATTTTAATGCATCAGTGTTTGTGAGGATGTATACGTCTGTTTTCCAGCAAACTGTCACAGCAATATTAAAACATAGAACTATTAATATGGGAGTGCTCTGTGATTCAAAGACATGTCTGACATGTAAAACTTTCCCTCCAATACATGCATTCCCTAGAACTAAGAAAAGCACAACTACAGCAGAGTTTGCATATCTGGGAACACATTTAGGTCATGCAGTGTCAATGTAAGGAATGCACTAAACAATGTGTGCACAAGGCCTACAGTATTTTCCAGTGCTTTAGAATTACAAGTCAGGTCTCATCAGGGATACTGGCCAAACACTTTGTGTGGATAAAGCTATGCAATATGAAAGCAGTCCCTAGTAGAGAGATGCAAGAAAGGTCATGAGATCATGAATTTCCCCAACTCGGACAACACAGAGCTCTGCTCAGGCAGCCCTGGTCCACACTGGTGAGCACCTGAAGGATCTCCCACCAGATCAGCATTTATGGGTACTCTGTGGGCTTCAGACAAGCAAAACCACTACATCTATGGGAATACAAAAGCCAAGCATCTGCTGTCTGGGATCATGTGGGCAGATGAAAGCAATACCAGCTAGGGAAACTTAATTCCCCTTAATAAAGTATTGCTTTTTAAACCAATTGATTTCTGTTTGCAAGTGAGGAAAATTAGCTTATTAGGCACCAGGTAGTTTGGTTTAATTTTCCTGAATTTCCAGGTAGGAACTCCAACCAGCATTTAAGTAGCAATCCCTCTCAATTTGAGCTCAGTTCATGCAGTTGCATGCCAGCCAAATTCCAGCAGAGGCATATCACATCTATAACAATGAGAATATCACCTGTCAGCCAATGCCCTGTAACACCAACTAATACTGAAGAATCTTATAACAGCCACTGCGATATCTTAGCTGCTCCCCAGAAGGCAGGCCGCCATAGGGACTAGCTATTTCATCTTAGCTTTGTTGTAGTTAGAGACAAGAGTACCCTGAATACATATGGCAGACATTAGACTATGCAGTTTCTGATTTCAGTGTCCAAATGGATATGTAAATAAAAAACAACTTAAAAACTTCCTCTTCTTCACCATTGTAGTCCTTTGGTCTACAACAATCCTACCATCTGAAATTCACCGTTTGCAAAACATATCTTTCTTCTTGCTGTGAGAACAGTAACTTGAAGCGAAAATATCAAGTGAATGCAACTGTGTCCCTGATGTCAAAACAGGAACAGGATCCGAGTAAACAAATAAAATTTACATGTCATTTGCCCTTCCCTGCAAAAGACTGGTATGATGCACTGAGGTCCATAATGCTCCTTACAGCATAGCTCCTTTCTGTATACCTTGAAGCACTGGACTTTCAAGGACTGTATTTTTCCCCACTCACAATAAGCCAAATAATACGGGTTGGAATGAAATTGCCAAAGGTAACAAAAAACATTGTTGCAGCTTCAAATACCCACTCCATTTCCTGCTCCATCTCAATAGGAAGACACGTTTATTCTGCGATGATGAAACTACTACAATGCACACACTGTACAAGAGCTAAGAAAAACATCTAGGGTGTTATTAAGTGTCAGTAGAAAATCTTACAGCACTTAAAGTATCCAGTTATTTTTACCTAGGGTTCTGGTGATTAACAAGCTGTGAATGTCAGATCCATCTAACTCACCCTGAAAGTACAGGAGAGGGAACCAAGGAACAGGTCCTTAGCACCACTTACAGAAACAATACAAAAGTAAGAATTATTATTATTGCTAGTTCCACTATTGCACTTCAATTCAACTGAAAATCTGCCCTCTGATAGCACAAAGGTGAGTCAAGTGCCTCAGGAGATGAAACAACTAGCATTACTCTCCAGCTTAGCTTATATTATACCTTGCAAGAATAAACTATTAGAAATCAACATTCTTTGTATTCCTCACATACGCAGGTGCTTTTAATTCATAGCTCTGCCTTCTCCTTCCCTCCCCATGAAAGAGTTGGAGGGTTGTGAATATCAATTAAGACAAGAATATGGTACAAAATGCTGAACATGCCTCACTGTGTACTATCGATGGACCGCACGCCCGCATGGCAAAGCATTGGGCCAAAGCAGGAGACAGCATCCGCTTCAGGAAAAGGCATGTAGTCGGGAATTACCTTTCAGCGGAAAATATTTAACCAGATGGGAATGTTATTTATATGTGATGCTTCCCATTAGCAGCGACTAACATTCGTGGTATGAAGTCTATTCTTATGACAGCACTAGAGTTATGCCACACTTTTAATAATTAGTGGTACTATTTTTTATTTTTTTTTCCCTTCCCCAGCCCCTGCTTTCAAGTCACCTATGCAAGAACCACTGAACTATTACGGTCTGGTGACCTGCTCAGCACAAAGCAAGGCAGCAGCCAGCAGATAAGCAAGGGAAGAGGGGCAGTCACAGGGACTGGAATTCGTCACCGTGTTATGATTCACCACTAATTTATGTGGGATGCTGCAGAGCGCAGGCAAAATCCAAGGGCGCACTCAATTCACCCTCTGCGTTTTCTTTTCAGCTCCTAGGTGGGGCTCAGTGCACAGGATTTCCCCTTCCTCTACCGTTACAGATTTTCAAGGTCGCTTACCCGGTAGGGACCACGGCTTGGAAATGCTTGGAGAAAAGCCACGTTGCACCCCAGCTCCGGGCAGGTGGGCGCTACGCCCCCAGGGCGGCTCAGGCCACCAATGCCTTGGGACAGCCAATTTTGGCACCTGTAAAATTTAGCGTGAGACAATATATGCTCACGTAAAGACTGTAATTTCCTTCCACAGATCTTGCGCTTAAAATGACGGCACGTCCAGCTCGTGCACGTTGCCTAAGGGCAGTATTTGTTGCAGGTCCCGCAGCACGAAGTCCCGGTGCGGCCATTTCGCAGGCAAACAGCAGCCGCTCCCACGGCTGGAAGAGCCTGGCCCGGTCCCACAGGCGCAGCTCCGGGGCCTCCTCATCCCCCTCATCCCCCCTCGGTGCACACAGCCCGGGAGAAGCGCAGCCCCCTCCGGCACGAGCTCCCTGCGCCGAGGCGTCGAGACCGTCCATAGCGGGTGGCCAAGGAGCTGCTTATCCACGGGGGAAACAGTGCTCTGACAGCCCGTGGGACAAACCCTCGACCCCCGCACCCCC
>JAVJGJ010000061.1:3630726-3647475 GCA_035590215.1 Microhierax caerulescens
AGGTGTGCTGCTGCCCCTTTGTCAGCAACTGTGCGTTGCAGAGGATGTCTTGTGCCTCCTCACCTCTGGCTCAGGCACCTCTGGATTCCTTGTCACAAAAAGCCCTGGAGACAGAGAACTTAATTTTCTTCCTCCTTCCCATGTGTTTCAAGGACTCAAAGACAATGCCTTCTCCAATTTAATTTATTCTTACCATATAGGAAACTCTCAGCTTACCCCTACCCTGCCGTCCCTGCAGCAAAGGGATGCCCATCCCTTGTGCAGGTTGCATACATCCCTGGCACCTCTGCACCGCTGAGCATTCTCTGCACACTTCACAGCAGGCACTCAGACATCGGTATCATCAGAAATGCTACATAACATAAAATAAAATAAAACTTTCTCCCAGCATCATCTATCCTCTGTGTGCAGCAGAAAGCTACAGGTACTTTGGGAGGCCTTCCCAGGTGACTACTTTAAATACCAGTTGCAGCTGTGAGCACGGAATAGGATGGAATCAAGCACAATGCCTATCAGTGACCAAAGGATGCTATTTCTTCCTCACCTTTGGCCACCACTCACTGCCCTCAGGCCATGGTCTCTGCGGAGGAGGCATCTCTGTGATCCTGAGGACACGGTGGCCTCTCAAAGTACAGAGCTGGTGTGACCGAGATGAGTATCAGCCCTGCCTCACACATGGCCGCTGGGAAGCTTTGCTTTTACTTTTCCCCCGGAGTGGGAAAGGAGATGTCAAATGTCCTTGGAGCGAGAGCTCAAAAGGAATACGGGGTTTCTGGCTAGGCTCTTCCCAGACAATTCAGCTGCTATTCAGCATGCCCCACATTTTGACCACAGAAGTAGTATATTAATTCCACTGTAATGCACTGAGCTTCCTGCTGTGGGTATTGTGGATTTGCCTCATATTATAACAATTTTAACTTGCAGGCTTCAGCATTACCAGCACACACTACGCTTCTACTCCTTCAAAGCTGTGTACTCACAGGGGGAAGCTGGGTTTATTCCCCTTTTCCCTGTTCTGCCTAGCCCATGCTCCACTTTCCACCTGCTCTGAATTTTTTTCCAAGAATCAAATCAAGGCAACGGTGTCAGCGTTTTCAGACTAGGTCCAGATGTCTGCGACCCTCGGGGATTCATTTCATTTTGTTCATAAAAGGAACACAGGGGAATTGCCACTGCATGAACACTCAGGATTTGTACGGCACCTCCCTGTTCCTTGTAATGAATCTGTTTCTCAGACACACGCATTAAGTCACATCTAAGTCACATCAGTTCCACTGAAGATTATGAAACAGAGGCAATCCCCACCAGGTGAGAATTTGCCCAACAACTATAAAACGCATGATGCAGAGTGCAAAGACAAGCTGCTGTTTTCTCCTTGTGGTGGTGACCACCACTCTCCATCTCCTGCAGTAAAACAAGATTTTCCTTCAGCCCCTGCCAGGATTGATCCTTCTCCCCCCCGACTCCCTGCAGCACTGGTCTGCTTTGATCTCCTTGCCTACAAACCCTTTGGCTCCCAAGTCTTTCCTGACCTCATTAACAATATACAGAAACACATGCAGTTGACAGAGGCTAAACACATATGTGGGCATCGCTGCCGTCAGCTCAGCCCCCGGGTTCGCAGCAGGCAGGACCCAGCTTGAAACCTCTGGCTCAGAACGAGAAAGCTCTGGCCACAAGTACCACATCTGGAGCCAGCCCAGAAGTGATGGGGGAGGGGAAAGGCTGGACAACTCTTTTGTCCAAGCCCTGTACATCTCCAAGTGCCACGAGACACGCACAGCAAAGCTCCGAGACGACCAGAGAGGGGCCCAGCTGGGTTCAGGGGTGCGACATGATGGTGCTGTTTCAGAAACGCTTCAGTGGCTTCAGCTGAGCTGCCTCAAGCTCAGAAATTCTGCTTCTTAGGCCATTTTGACTCTTGGCAATTACGTGAAGCTTCCTTCCCTAATTGAAATAACACACAAGTCCTTCCAGGGCAATCAGCAGCTGGGAAAAAAAAAACATTGATTTGGGAAAATTTGGGAGATTGGGATTTCAAAGTTTAACTTCAAATTTTATTAAGGCGCAAAACCACGTCAAATGTATCAACCAGGAGCCAGTTTGCTGGAGAAAGGCAAAAGTACTATTCAGTTGTACTCAGGGCGACATCCACTAATGAACTTTAATATAACAGAGGCTATTTCAGTGTTTATGTTATCTTGATGCATCACATGCAACTACAATACAAGGGATTCAAAATCTGCAAACTACTTTTTCTAGCAGTTTTCAAAGACAGAGGGAGAAGCCCACTCTCACAACAGAGCTTGCTCAAATAAATGAATAAAAAACCTGCTATTTCAACCTTACCGGCCTGATTTACTATGATAGGAATCTCTCAAATCTTTGCAAGAGCTCAAGCAGCTTTACTTGTATGTTATAACGCTTACACCCAGGGTACATTACTCAGTACTTGGAAGAGAAATTGGTAGCATCCAGAGACCAATTTATTTATTTTTGCAAAGAATTCAGCTTCATACCAGCTTTGATGCTCGGTTTTACATAGCGCAGCATCTGCCAAATGACAGCAATCTCCAAGCACAGGTAAGAAACCCATGCCAAGAAAACACAGCAGTTATTTCTTCAACAGTTTTTAACAAACATGTCTTAGCTTTCCAACTTATCTATTAATATTATACAGTCCATTACTCTGCGTGAGCTCTACGACTTGAAAGGTCTGTCAGATTTGAGATATTTAAATCCATTTTCTTCCAACTCTCTTTTTGACATTTTGAAAAAAATACACCGGTGTCTTTCTTCATATGTTCTATATTAGTAGTTAATTGTGGAATAACCTACTGTAGCCTAGAAAACAATATTATTATTGTCGACTGTTTCCCCAAATGTTCCTCACCCAGGACACTCCCTTCACTGTGATAAAGTAAGCACCAAAGAACTGCAGTGATCCAGAAAGTGCTTGCTGACTCACATAAGGGCCAGATCCTCATCTTTATTATAATATTATTTCTTTCCAAACTTACGTGTGAGACAAGTCTTTTGATATTCAGTAACCTGTTTATGGGAAATGACTTTACACAAAACATCAAATGACATGTCAGCAAATTGAATTAAAAATATGATTTTTTAAAAATGCTCATGAAATTCATATTGCTTTAAATATAAATTAGCAACAGTGCCAGAAGGGATGAATGTATTTCACTACTTGACTGCAGATAATTTAAATGTACAATTTTACCTACGTTCCCTGTATCCATTGTACTTTCCTATGAAAGGGTGGGGGAGCCTTCTTAGCTGCTTTGCTGCCTAGTCCCACACATTCCTGGGAATTTCAGGAGGCAAAGGGGTGCAAGGAGAAGCCTTTGGACAGGCACACTGCCATACCAGTGCCAGACCAAACCTGATTATCCTGAATCCTCAGGATCTCAAAAGAAAACTGCCAACTGCACAAGATTAGGGGTATCATTTTGCTTTCCCAGCCTGCTCATCACCTTGGTATCGAGAACATTAACTGCACTACTGAACAGGCACGTATGCAAATTAAAAATGAAATTACATCCTTATATCCTCTGATCAACATTCACCCTATAGTATTTTCCACTCAAAGCAGTATCATGCATGCCGGTCAAATTCCAAATCTAATAATTACATTCTTCCAACATAAATTCTTTCCACAGTTTTAAACAGAGTCAATATTCTTTATTTTCTGTCCATAAGTACTCAGTGCTTTTAAAGATTTGCTGCCTGCTACCCCAAAGTGAAGCTGAAGTGATACATGCAAATTATTTTGAAAGGCCTCTGTGCTGCCAAGAGGAAATACACTCAACTTCAGAATCTTACCATCATTAATAAATTCATACAGGAAATAATAACAACACACATTTGATGGTTCACGCTACTCTGATAGTCGCCTTAATAATCATATTCTCACAGACGAACAGGCTTGCTTAGAATTATATCCAAAATTTCACTTAATATTTGAACTCAACCTCTTGTATGAGAAATAAACTTCCCCTTTGCTTCCTGACTTCCCACGCACACAACCAAACGCTTCTGGACCTCCTGTTGTTGCAGTGGAAGCAAACCATGAGGCAGCCAGCGTGATCATCCGAGAAGCAACCTAACTGATGTCCACAGCCAGAACCCCTGCACTTGGGACAGGGTCCTCGAAATCCCAGTACCCGCACAGCCACGTGCTACCTACACACAGGCTCTTGTTCCACCCTAACTACAAAATATTTAAAGACATGGGAAAACGCCACAGATGTGTAAAGTTTAAGAGTGTTTCAACACAGAGAGACAACTAAAATAAGTCTCTCTGCATAAAATCAGCTCTGTGTATTTTTCTGCCCTCTATCAAATTACAGCATCCTTAAATTACGTTAGGAGAAGCCCTGACTAAAATGCGAGTTGCTGTATTTCATCAGCTATCAGAGATGACTCAGGATTACGAGTACTGAAATAAAATGAACATCCTGTTCCAGTTCCTTTTAACTGAATTCTCTCCCTCAAACAGCATCAACAAGTGACTCGGTACAATGTCATAACAAACAGTACTTTTGCTGCAGCAATGTACTTGGCAAACAGCAACTCTCGGAAATAAATCAGTCACATTTTACTGTTGTTGCTAATCAAAAGATCTTCATTTTATTTTGGGGTGGGGTGGGAGTATAATAAAGGCAAGTAAACAATGTTAAACTATTAATCTGCATTTAGATGAACCAAGAAATGATGTTTAGGCCTAAATTTGGCTTCAAGTTGGTGACACTGGTGTTATACTGAGAGTGTATCACTGGCACCGATGTTATAGCGAGAGTGTATCACTCTCTGATCTCACTGAGCCTAGCAAAAGGGACATCCTTCTCTCTTTCAGCGTTTGGTTGAAGTAGCTCAAGTGCTAATACCAGCCAGGGGAGGGATAAAACAGTTTACAGCACTGCGGCACCAGCCTACTCTAGATCAGAACCACCTGTGCAATGAATTAGCATCATTTGGGGGCTGCTCACAAGCTGCACCTGTACCCTGTTCTAGGGGGGGTTAACACACTAGGTAAATACGGTGCATCTCTTCTAGATGCTGAGGTTCCAAGCAGTGAATTTATTGCCATGTCTCTGCACTACAAGTTTCTTGTGTTCGGGACTCCTAGCAAAATGCTCAAAGCCTCTTCACAGGTAGCACCCTTTACTCCTGAGCAGTCAAGCAAGTTATCACACATTATGTTTTGCATCATATTTGGGGGGGGGGGGGAAGAAAACAAAACACAACCTACATCACTTCAACATCCAGTTCTTGGTAAATAATTCTGGATGAAAGGACATGCCATTTGGAGAATCCATTCATTTCCATCAATCAAAAATCTCATTAAAAATAAGCTCCTTCTCACCTGTAGCTAACTCGATAATTAGGTGTAGCTACATTAATTAGTTATAATCCAGAGATTACATGGGATAATAGCATGGTCTAATAAGGAAAAATTATGTTCAGCTTTTGAACATGTGGGTTTGTGGCAATTTCTTTAGAGGGGAGCATGCTTTATAAGAATTATGGACTCAAACAAGATTGCAATTTTAATTCTTACCTGTGAGAAGTGAACATGAAAACAGTTCTCAGAAACTCAGGAAACCAACCTCACTGTTTCTTTGGCCGCTTTTTTCCAAACATCGGGTAGTCATTTCGAAGCTTGGGTTTGCACTGAGTAGCAGGACCCCGGCAGCCCTCGCTCAGCGAGGAGAGCAGCTCCAGCCCCTGGGGGGGACAGGGCACTGCTGAGGCAGGGCTTTAACAGCCCACAGGTGAGACCCGGGCAGCCAGCACTGTATGGCACATCGTGGTCAGAGGGTTCATTTTCTCATCAGGAGTGCTGCAAGCAAGGTGGCAGGGCCGCGACCACATCAGCAGAGGTGAAGGTTTTCTTTCATGTTGCAAACCAGAAGAATCAAAAAAATTAGCTTATGTCCTTAACAACCTTCCCTATGACACCCCCCCACACCCCCCCGATCACTTCAGCTGCCCACTTGCCTACCAGTTCATCCTCCTGATCTGCACATTGGGGTTAGCCTAGTCATATACACAAAAATCAAGCAATACACAAAAGCTTCCGTTATCTAACACCTTGTTTCACCCTGACAAACAAAAGCAACATCTGTACTGCTTCCCCATGTGACTTGCCAGTTTTCTGCTAGATTTTTCAGCATCAGAGTTTCACCACATGAGACAGACTGCACAGCGGTCTCCCTCAAAAATTAAACAGGCACCAGGGCATTGGATTTCACCACAAAACAAACATTAAAATGCTAGCAATGAAAAGCCAGCACAGATTTTTGGGAGGCTGATGCCATGTTTGAAGGTTTTAGTGGATAGAGTTGCTTTTGTTGTTGCAAGTTGTGACCTATCCTACGTGCCAGTGGAAAGCCAATTCCCTCCTCGGTTCCCCCAGATTTGCAACACATTTCTTTTTTACATCTAAAATCATGTGGTGCTGGTTCAGGCATTCCCATGGATAAGTACTCAGTTTTCAGCCCTCTCTCTTCAGCTTAAGAAACGAGGTTGTAGTCTTCCAAATTGTTTCACAGTGACTTCAAATTTAACTTGCAGCCCAGCAGGTCAGCATACTTTTGATCATCTTTAATACGCTTACTCACGCGGTGCAGATATGACTGTATCAAAGGAAAGGCAGTACTTGCAGAATGCCTTCTTTAAATCACGTAGAAGTGAGTTGTTTTGTCTCAAAATAATTATTTATTCAAAGCCTAACAAACTTCACGCTGCAGAACTATCCACAGAAACATGATAAACATACACCAAGTGATTTTAAAACACTTACTCTACAATGACGCTACAAAAGTTAGGTGTCATCTTAAGCAATTGTAGAAAGGCAGATGCTTGGAAACGAATGTGGTTTTATCCTGTAAAACTTAGCGTTTTCCTGCTGAAGAGAAAGACATACTGTTTTTAATTAGATCTGTTTTGAAAAGGACACAGCTGTTGCTCATTCACTTACCCCACTGCTGCTGTAGTCGCCAACAGCCTCTTAGTGCAAATTCAGGCTGTCTTGGGATGTCCAGATTTTGCCCAGGACCCTTGAATGGGAACCCCCGTGAAAGTGGGCTTCGCACCACCGGGGCAGTTAGCACGCTAGGATGCCACTGTCTCACCCAAGACTCCCACATCAAGTGCAGAGTCTGGCTTTTTGATAGTTTGGAGGTTTCAACCTGTCCTAGAGCAGTAGTTGAGGTCCTAAACGCTGCCACCAGCCTGATGTGCTGTTTCTGAGCACTCGCCCACCTGCCACCCCTGGGAGAGCCCAGGAACGGCTCCCTGCTCTGCTGAAGAGTCCTGGTTTAATGGGTTTCTTCAACAGTTCCTTCTGTCACTGCTGAGTAGATTAAATATATATATATATATATATATATATCTCAAACTGAGATTAATGACAGTAATAATGAAAAGCTGACCTGCCAGCAGGTAAGCCAGACATCTTGCTTTCTGAAGGAGCCTGTCCTGCAGGTGCAAGGGACAGTCCTGATGCTGCAGTTCTTCCCATGGAGTTACTCTTCATCCATTTACACATGTGCAGATTGCTTTATTTTATAAATCACTGCTTCAAAACAAGACCAAAACAACACAACCGGCTCTTATTTCCCATTTACAAGACTCAGTGCTTCTGCAGAGAGCAGAAAAATATTTATTTTGGTGGTAGAGGGAGAGCAGACTACATTTTCTCCAGTACTAATCACTCCTGTCCTTGCATACAGAGATACAAATCTAGATTCTAGAGATAACCAGGAGAGACGAAACTTACCCACTCTACATTTAATGTAATTATTTTATAGGTTAGGAAAACATCCCTTTAAAATAGGTTGAGCTATCCTGGAGTTAAAACAAGAGACCGACATCCCAACCTCCCCAGCAGAGTCCTGGTCCCCTGGGCAGGGTGAGGAGGAAGGACAGCAGGCAACCCAACCCACTGCCTCCTCCACCCCAGCTGCACACTGCCTTTACTCCACAGGGCCTTGGCCACCATACGTACCACGAGAACATCCAAGAACCCCCTAAATACCCAGCAGCAGAGCACTATCTTGTCTTTTGGAGAGCAAACAGCCATTGGCATGAGCCACAAGTCCAGCAGCCCCTCCATCACTTCCCTCCGGCATCGGTGTAGCCATAGGCATTTCCAAACCCAGGCAGCCTGGTGAGACAGACCCTGGCCTTTGGTATTTGGAAACACTGCAGTCTTGGTTTAAGCAGGTATTTTCTTATTTGTTCAGCTCTTTTCCCCTCATCTTGGCATCTCATTGAATGCTAGGCACTCACAGAGCAGAGCTGTAAAGTAACCAGATGGTTAATTTAAAAGCATGCCGCCCTCACAGCATTCCCCTCTGGGAATTTCTTGAAGTACACAAAAAAAAAATTAAATTGTATCACTTTTTCTACCACATCATTAGTTTTATTTCCAAATCCATATTCTGAAGGGGAAACCAAGTTTTGATATCCCTTCTGCACTGGGCTACAAACTTTGCAGGGGCCAAGGGGGCTACTAGTTACAAGAAGAAACATAAAGGCAGAGTTACAGTCCTATTTGCAATCCAAAGCCACTAAGATGCTACCGTCCCTGCCAAGAGTACATTTTGTCCCTAAAATAGCTGCTGCTGCAGGCTAGCGTTAGCCCAGATGGACCACATAGCAATAGAGAAGATCTCGCATAGACCTGTACCCGTCTCAGCTGCAGTGCGCTGAAGGGACAGCGACGGGTGGTACCAAGAAGCTTCCATGGGATGGGCTGAGGATGGGGCAAGGTGCCGAGCCTGCGAAGCTGATGCAGGACAGAAGGAGTGGAGAGAAGGTTCTGAAAGCCCTTGGAGGTGGCAGGGGCAGCAGCTGAACTGCCAGAGCTGCAAGAGTTCGAACGAGCCACAGAGCAAGGCTGGAGGCAAAGGAAGGCAACAATCATCTATGAGCCTACCTGAGCTGAAGACATGGGAGCAAGAAGAATGTGGAGGAAGAAAGGGACATATTTCCCTGTGGGAATGATGTATATGTAGACATAGAGCTATGTGAGTGACCCCCTTTCAGTAGGATCAGGTATTGTTTAGACAGCCTGAACAGCAAATCCTTTTAAGGCCATGAAGCCAACCAACAAACCATTATCCAACCCTTGTCTCCAGAAACTACCCACTAGAAGGGTGCTCCCCAGCTGTCACTCAGCATCCCATGCCCCATCTCCCAGTGCGAGGCATGATGGTGACATTCAAAAGAAATCCAGCTCCACACAGCACCGACCCACCAGATGTCAGAGAGGCAGAGCTACCCCAGCAAGTCTGCGGAATATTTACAAAGCAGTTTGCTAAATTATACAAAGGGAATAATTTGCAATGTAGTGGTGTGTTTGCATTCTGAATATCTGATTTCCTGTTCGACAAATAACCTAAACACTCCCAACCAAATGAAATGTAGACAAGACTTAAAATGTTTGAAGAAAAGCACTCATCCAGAAAATTAAGGTCAACATGGAACAGATGGTGCCTCTGAAAAATGTGGCTTCAACATTTATCTTTATGTAAAATAAAAATCTTTTAAAAACCTCCGGCTGTTTGGTGACAGTCCTACTTGAAATATTGAATCTCACACTCCATGGATAATAAAGAAGCACTAAAAAATTATTTCAAAATACTAAATCTAAATAAAGTTCTCTCAGCTACTATGCAATAAGATTTTTGTGGGCATGTAAATACATATCAATAAAAGATAGATTCAATCGCTTCTGTAACCACTATAAATATTGAAAGTGCTCTCCTCATTTCCATAAATATGACCCACGAGTCCCAAGTGAAAAGCTTTTTCATTTGCAGCATCTAGGAAAAAAATGATCCTTTCTTCTTTATCAAAGTCTTTTGAAAGGCTGAATTTGAAGCCCAGCACACAGGGAGTTGTGAACAACTTGTTACGAAGATGCATGAAATGCCTTCCCCAGCCTCGGAGGATTTGATCAATGGCATTGCAGGCGGATCGCTGCTATCCTGGAGGGCAGGCAATGTCACCCCTACCTGGGGAGGGAGATGGGGGCTCTGACTGGGCAGGCCTGCCTGGCTTTGGTCATACGGAGATGAGCCGGAACAAGCAGAAATAATAAGAGACAGACCTGTCAAACACCCAGTAAGTAATGACACTTGAGAAGCAAATCAGAATTGTGATAAAGCAGCTGAATATCGGCATAAGCAGCCGCACAAGTGATGGCAGAGCAAGGTGAGCACCAGGCAGGGCAAGGCTCGGCAGGACAGCAGGCGAGCCCCCTCCGCGGCTGCTAGCGAAGCAGGTAAAGAGAGGGTAGTCAGAGAAAACACAGAGCTGCACACCAGGGGTCTTTCAAGTTCACCTGCAACTTGTCAACAATCAAGCCCAAATCCGCACATCGTGAGCCAAACGGTTTTGGAGGAAGAAGAAATATCTGCAGTACCTAAAAATACAATCCCGAGGAGACCTCCTCCCACGCGTCACTGGCAGAGCACCCTGCTGACAGTGGGGCTCTCTGCCAGGCTCGTAGGTGGCATCAACTGCGGCCTCAAGTTGCACCAGGGGAGGTTTAGATCAGGTATTAGGAAGCATTTCTTCACTGAAAGGGTGATCAAGCATGGGAACAGGCTGCCCAGGGAGGTGGTGGCATCACCACCCCTGGAGGTGTTTAAAAAATGTGTAGATACGGTGCTCAGGGACATGGTTCAGTGGTGGCCTTGGCAGTGCTGGGTTAATGGTTGGACCTGATGGTCTTAAAGGTCTTTTCCAACCTAAGTGATTCCATGATCACAGGCTACACACATCACCCAAATTGCTGCACATATCTCCTGAGTCCCTGAAGTTAACTCCTAAGGGGCTACCTCAACGCCTGGACTGAAGTAGCCGCCTGTGGTAACAACGACAACTCGCCAGCTGTGGACATCAAAGCAGCCGTGGCCAGAGGAGGAGCTATCTACTCATACCACCCCCCCAAAAAAAAGATCAGAATTAGTACAGTGAAAATAGAATCCTGAAGCATGTCCACGAAACCATCAGGTAACTGCAGATCTACTACCACTTTTTGTTTGACAGTCACTAGACATCCAATAAAACAACCATCATCAATGGATCTCTTTCTTCCAACACGGCTTCCAGCTGTTTGCATCTACTAGAAAGACCCAGATTTTTGTGACTCACGCCTTCAGCTACAACACTGATGAAGTTGCACAGAAAGCTTCTGCATATCCACTTTGCTAAAAAAGCTACCAGGAGCTTATTGCAGCAATTTTCCCAAGCTGATATGCCCGTCTTACTGGCTTCTGGTACTGACTTAGGGATGTTTTGGGTCCCGCATCCTCTAGAGGTCACATCTGATTGCCGGCACCGCTGGGGAAAAGCAGCTCAGCAAGAACGTTTAGACTCACTGTCCCTAGCGCTGGGCCCCGCCACCAGTAAAGCGGAGCCAAAATGAAACTGGATTGCGTGTAGCAGGGAAAGGCTTTCAAGCCTGGCTTTAGCACAGGGGGCTCTGGCTCCAAGGTGGTCCCAAACCACATCACAGGCAGCTCTGACAAGCAACAGCACAACTACAGCTCACCAGAGCCTTACAGCTAGGAGAGGGCAGATCAAGTTCTCTCTCTCTCCCCCTACCTAGAGCCTTTTTACACTAACTTAGATCTTTCCTTTTTCTGTTAACAGAAGGTTGTGTTGATTTCGTCAGTCCTCTTGCCCGGCCAAGTGCTGCTGCTGCACATCAAAATGTCTATCTGCATCAGGCTTCGACGCGCTATTTCTAAAAATAAAATAAGTTGTATTAATTTGTTCCCCCAGCACCTGGTGTTTAAAATTATTTCTTGGCAACTTCTGTTCTTGGCTTTTAAACATTTTTCCTATTCAGCTTAAGTCTGACAGCACTATTGGTTATCCTTCTCTGCCTCGCTAATAATTTGGTTGATGGCATGCAGGTGGGCTTCTCATAATTAAAAAACCCATTTGCAAAGTTTGCATTAGGTGATCAGAAAAAATAGAGCACTCCACTCAAAGGTTAAATATAAGTAGGCTGCAGAGCTCCATGAAAATAGTGCATAATTTAGCGATAAAAATAGTTTTGTTTTATTCAAGCTAGGCTGGATAGGTAGATTTTTTACTGCAATCAGCCTAAACCTCATGTCTCCAAGTTACATGCTCAAGTTGATTACAGAAAATTAAATTTAGTATTAATCAACCTAGGAAGGAGGAAATTACAAAAATTAAGCTAATGCATAAATCATAGAAAATAATGGCGGAAATGGCTACAAGAGATCATTTAATGCATCTTCATGCCTGTTCCACGCCAGAATCAACACATCCCCCTCCCCAACCCGCTCCTGACAGGTATTTGTCCAATTGTTTTAAAAATTTAACAACACAGGTCCCAGAAGCCACCAGGCACAGCCCTCCAGGGCTCTGCCACCCCTCTGCCACAGACCTCGTCCCGGCACCCTCCAGCCACCCAGATTTGGGGTAACCCCCACCCTGCCCTGGTGGCAACGTGCGGCAGGACCCGACCGAACCGAACGCACCAGCTCTAACAGGTCCGTTGCCAATGGCTGCACTTCCCACTTGGCAGGATGGGGTTTTTTTTTCCTTTTCTTCAGCAACAAATAACCCCAAGTTCACCTGCACACAGGGCTGTTACCTGGCTGGACCGCTGTGCGCGGCACGCAGCCGGTGTTGCCCTGGCCAGAGCCACAGCCTTTCCACCATGCGGTCAGGCACCGGTAACTGGCACGGGGGTGGAAGGGACAGCCTTGCCCTCCCTGCTTTGGGGCACACAAGCACCCACAGACCCCACACAAGGAACTGGCACCGCAAGAGCCCGAGCCGTGCAACCGCAGCACAAAGCACTCCTTGAAGCAGCACTGGCAGGCAGAGCCCAAGGAAGTGGCAGCCTCTCCCAGTCACACCAGCAAGCTCTCCATGACCGGTGGGTCGTTTCCAGTTTTGGGCACAGAACCGCAACACTTGACACCTTTGGAAAAAGAGCACACCCGACCACCTAACTGTAAAGAATTTGAGCTTAGGAATATATATTCTTAAACTTGAGGTAAAAAACATCTGCACATCGGCTGTGGCTTCCAGCTTTTCCACAGCATTCAGCATCTTCATAAATTATGAATTTAGCACCCAATAGATCTGCTCTACCACCTTAATCTGGTTTTACAGATGAGAATCTACCCCCTGCACAGGACTTGATCCAAATCAGGCGTGAAGTCAGTGGGATCTCCCAGCTGTCCCAAGGGGCACACAACTGGGCAGGCGTGTTTGCAAATTTCCCAGGTAGTTGTCCAGTACTTTGCAAGACCATTTCACCCTCTGGCTATGAACCTGAAGAAAGCTTAGTAGAGGGCTCTGCCCTACAACACACAACTGCACGCCTGGGGAGTCTCAGCTAGTGATGTAGTAAGCCAATTTTGTCTTTTATACGCCAGTTTGACACGTAGCAGCTACTCAGCCCTGCAGTGACTGCACTCCTCTGCAGAGTGGAAACCGTCCCATTTAAACTTGTCTAATAAGGAAACGTTTAGCTCTGAAGGTACATTTAGGGCACAAAACCTTTCTTTTCTGAGCTAAATCCTGATGTTTTACTCCTTTCCCTAATCTCGCTCCCTAGGAAACCTACGAATCCAGACAGTCTTTATTAGCTGGGGCTGTGGGAGTGCAGTTTTAGATGAAGCTCTTTTAACTGCCTTGCTTTCTTCCTCGGAAAAAACATCAGTGATTTAAAGAAATTAAAAAGCTAAAGGAAGTCCTGAAGTATTCCCCTTAGTTACTTCCAAACTTTTTTTCTAATCTCTTTGAACTGCATCCTCTGAATTTTAGTCAACAGCTTGTTTAGGATTAATTTTTTTCCATTCCAACTTAACAAGATGCTGTGTGTGTTTATAGATATTATGTATACACACACACAAATGCCCATCACAGAATAAATCAAAAAGCATAATCCTTGTAAAGAGCCATAACAACTTCAAATTCTCTGCGATCGAGAATAAAGGAATTAGTAGCATGATTAAGGCTGAAGTCAGAAAGTGCATCTCTGAATGAATTCCTGAAGGACTTTGCTGAAAACATCAGTCTCAGTTTTCAGGCAATTCCTCCGGGTTTGGTACGTGTCTTCCAGTGGGAACACAAGGGCTTTTTGTTTATTTGTGTTAATTGAAGCCATGTCCCCATGAGCAGTTCCCTCTTCAGCCAGCTCCAATCTCCCGACTTATGCAGAAGCAAACAACAGCACACCAGCGGAGAGACTGTTAGATCAGCCCGGCACACAGCCCTGGGAGGTCTGGGTGCTTCCAGGGGTGGGAGCAACCCCCTCTCCCCCCCCCCAAACCAGAGCCAGCACTGGGGACTTGGAGCAGCAGCAGCTGGAGGAGCAGCAGCCAAGCCACCGTGGCAGGCAGAGCCCCCCTGAGCTCCCCAGACACAGCACCTGGAGCCCCCGCAGACGTGCGAGGCTGGGGGTGTGCTATGACTCTGAGATGGCCAAGCAATCACGGCAGCCTGAAGCAGGAGCCTTGCAGAGCCCAGCACCTCCGGTACCCACGCACTGCCCCAGACCAGCCTCAGACCCCAACACCATGCCCCTCACTCCACCTGCAGCGTGGAGGGGTTGGGGGTTGCTGGAAAGCTCACCCTTGGGGGTGCCCAGCCCAGGCTGGCCAGGGACCCCCTGGCATCCCTACGCTCCCCAGCAGTGAGGGCCAGGCTCACCCCACAGCATCAAATGACAGAGGCAGCGTCTGGCTCAGGCACAGCAATCAGTGGCTCTACCGCAATCATCAACAGGGCATCATCAGACCAGCAACAGGGAGCCACAGCCCTGCCTCCTCCTCGGTACCATGCACTGGTGCTGAACTAAGGGGAAATTCCTCAAATGCACCAGCTCTAGCCCCAGAGGTAGCTGCTAGCAAGAAAGCTGGGCACCTCCCCAGATCCCACTTGGAAGCACTGCAAGCAACTGCTCGGCTCAAGGCTTAAAAATAAACAGCACATCTGAAAGGGCAAATCTATAGACACAGGAGAGAAGCAGGGGAACAACCTGGCAGCTGAGAATGCACAGGCCATGACACAGGAAACTTCCCCAGAAACTCAAAACCTCATTGTTTTTACCAATTCCTAGTCCTAACAGAGCACTTAGGAAGCTGCTGATGAAAACTGCCTTGCAGAACAGGAAAGGATCCTTTGTTTGGGGGGTATGGACACAAGTTACAGAGGATGACCATAGCAGAGCCAGGTCACCACCAAAACACAAGCAGTTACACCTGTGAAAAATGTAAAGTCCCAAAGGGCCAGAAGAAACAGCATTTGTCTCCTAAACAATCCCTCGTGTGGAGAGAAATCCAGAACATGGCCAACATCTCTGCAGACAGCACTGATGTAGAAACACCGTTTCATCACGAGCAGCACCAGCTGCAGCTAGCCTTACCAAGAATCCACGTGATGCTGACGGACAGCATTACTGGAGCACACAGGACTGCAACCTCCCAGTTTTGTTAAGGCTAAAGCTAATAGCGTTGCGAAAGCAGATTATATCTGGCACGGGCATGCCTCGGTCCAGCATTTGTATTTGTTCTTACGGCACCTTCCCGTTTCCACTGTGGACACAGGGTGGATGACTCTACCACGCACCCAGGGTTAAGAGCGTATTTCACGGTACAGGACTGCTTTTCCACTTCTGGGACCAAGGTGAAAGATGCATACCGAGGACGGGCAGCAGGAACACCGGGAGGACTGCAGCAGAGGTACAGCGACACTCACCACTGCCGCACTGCTGCAGCCTGCCATCAGCCCGTTGAGATGAGCTGGTGGGGCAAGGAGAGCGGGGCAGCCGGTGACTGGGGTGTATTGGGACTGCTCAGCTGCAGTTCAGCACTGCAGTTTGTGTCTGGACACCTGAACACCTTCCAGAGGGTTGGGTTTGGTTCTCCCCGCCTTGGCAATCTGTACTATCTAGAGTGAGACTACCCTAGCTGCAAGCCCTACCTCCAATATCTCAGTAAGACATCTGTAAAGAGACTCCCCAGTGACCTAACCGCTGGGCACCTATGAACTGCCTGGTTGTGTCAGAGTAATGCGTGACAACTGCTTGTTTACACAGAGAAATGCACCGAGGTGGTATGATCCAAACAGATGTAAGGCAGGCTTCCAGATTCCTCTGCAAGCTGAGAACTTGACACTGATACCTCTGAGGTAGTCAGAGGTATTGTCTTAGGTTCACTGGAAGATCAGAAGACCTTGAAAACCTACTACGGTTAAATTTACTTTAAGTCCATGCGACTTTTCAGGGCACAGATTTCCCCTGCAAAGAAGTAAAAATTCATTAATAAACCAGAATAGTTTCACATTAGAAACAGGGAGGCAGGAATGTTACTAACCTTGAACATGAAGACCAGCTTCTTGCTTTTTTCCTCTCAACTGCAAAGCAGTCATCCACTTGACGGCAAGTTTTTAATCTTATGCCACTTATGAGCAGTAATCATCTCACTTTTTATTTGGAATTTGTGAACAAGCATTCAGTTTATTAGCTTCATAAAAGCTCAAATGCAGAGCTACAAACATCAGGCACCTCAGCACACACCAACACAGGATTCCCCCCCTATTTCAACCTTCTTTATGCTGTAGACAAGACCACCAGGATTCGAGATCCGTGGTGGAGATACCCCAATGAACATGAAGTCGCCCCCCCCCCCCATCACTTGCACTGTTCACTTGCTACCTTTACAG
>JAVJGJ010000061.1:3656048-3689534 GCA_035590215.1 Microhierax caerulescens
GTGACCTGCGGGTGCCGCCGCGCCGGGGCCAGCCGTGCCCCCCGCGCCCCCGCCCGCCGCCAACGGGCCCCCGGGCAGCGGGGGCGGCGGGCCCGGCCCCATACGCACCCTTTGGTCAGGCGGATGATGTCCCCCGGCTGGATGAGGCCGCCGATCTCGTCCCACACGGAGATGGTGATGCTGCCCGTCTTGTCCGCCACCTTGCAGGACCTCACCTCGTGCCCGTCCTTCGTCTTGGTGACTCGCCCTGCGGGGAGAAGCGCGGCTCAGGGGGGGAGGGGGGGCCACGGGACGGCCCCTGCGTGACACGCGTGGGCGGCCCGGGGGTGGGGCGTGCCGGACGCCACTTACCGATCTCCAGCACAATAAAGATGACATTTAAGTTTTTCAGTCCGGGTTTTATGTCTTTTATGAGGAAGTACGTATCGCTCGCCGCGCTCATGCTGCGGCCGGCTCGGGGGGCAGGACTGGCGGGGCGGGCCGAGCCCGCATCCCGCGGGGGAGCGGCGGCAGCGCAGGGCCGGGCAGGGGGGCACCGGCAACCCTCACAGGGGACGGGGACACAAGCACCGAGGGGCTGCGCGGTGACTGTGCGGCACACCCGACCCCCACCGCTCCCTGTCCAGACTAACGTAAGCCCCACCACCCTCCCACTCCCGCCGGCACTGAGGAGCACATGTGCGCTGCGCTCCTCTATATACCGACCGGGCGGGCCCACCCCAGGTGCCGGGCGGGGGGGGAACGGTGCTGAATGGAACCGTCCGGGGCACGCGGAGCGCCGGGAGTGGGCAGAAGGCGGGCGCGAACAGGCACGGCGCGCTGATTGGGCTGTGCCGCCGCCATCTTGTTCTTCTCAGAGCGCTGGCGGATGCGGAGCGGTCGCTGTGCCTGGTGCGCTGCCTCAGCTCCCTCGATCACTCGCTTCCTCCCCCCCGGAAAACAGCTCCCAGCGCGGCAGGGGGGCAGAGGAGAGTTAGGAGACGATTTGCCGCCTTTACGCGTTATTGTAAGACCCAGTTGTAACGCCGAGAGGGGTCTTGTCACAGATTTTTTTCTTCCTGGAGGGCTGTCTCCTAGCAGTTCGGCCTCCTTCGCTGTGGAAAAATAACACGGTTTTAAGAGGAGGAGACATCCATTGGGATGTCGGCTAGAGGGGGAAGTCGGATGTGGTGTCCAGCAGGCAGAAACTGCCATCGCATGGGCGGGAGGGTGGTGGTGCTGCATATTACCTCAGGGCTTTGGAGGGCTGCACCACGGCCTCACGCTACTGGCACCAAATGCGCGGTAGATGGAAAGTCTAGGGATACGCAGTACCAAGCTTTGAAGGTTTCAGTGCCAAAGATGTGAGCCTAAATCCTGCCGAGAACTAAAAAGGCTGTCAAAGCGCACTGAACTCTTGATAGGACCTTCCTGTGGGGAGGTGTTACTGTCTGATCGAGGCTACAGGCAGGGTCAGGCATGAGGGGAGGCTAGTTTCTCCAAGGGGAAAGCCATCAAAAGTGGTGGACCAGCCACAGGCCGCATCAACCTTGTGACAGCCTTGGCTGGCAGGTCCTTAGGAAACTGCTGCCTGGCAGAGAACAGCCCAAAGACATGCAGATGGTTCTGTAATTCAGCTCCCTCCCTTAGGAAAGGTAGCAGAGCAGTGTATGTGCACTTTGCTCCTCCTTTTGAGAGACAGACTTGGCTAGCTGGGCTTTCCTGTGCTATTTCTGTAAGCAGAAATCCATAGATGACAGTTGTGAAATGCTTGGCCATGCATTCCGCCACACTGGAGCTCTGCTCCAACAAATGTTGTGCAATGTTTATCTGTAGGCAGTGGAGCAGCCCTGCTGGGTGAAACTCATTAATAAAATGGGTGCTCGGAATAAAATCTGGTGTTTGTAGGAATCTGAGAGGAAGCCAGCCTGAGCAACAAGAGAATTTACTTAAAGCCCCCAAGAGCTTAATCTACTTCTGTCCCAAAGCCTTCACTTGGTGCAGATGGCGGGGATGACAGACTCCTTTGGTGGCTTCTCTCCAGACTAGCTCTATAACTTTAATCTGGTAACGCTGAAACCTTTAGGGTGATCAACTGTACAGCCGTACACGAATGGCTTTAATTTAGTCACCTGGGGAAGAGTTCAAACTCCAGGAATGACAGTGTCCCTGGCAAAGGTTGGACAAAAATACTTTAATCCACGGAACTAGTAGAATTTTTCCATACAGGTGTTTTGTTGGTTTTTTTTTTTTTTCTGTGATCACCTCTACCTATTGTCTGCTCCATAAATTTAGAGTCCTTGGGAAATAATTTTTTATCCTGTGTTTTCAGCCCCAAGCATGGTAGCACCCTGTGTCTGGATCATTCACCAGGCCCAATTAAAACAAAACATGATTGTCAGTACTACAGCGTCTGGGACAGGGCAGCCAAAGGCCATATGCTGCTCTGCCTAGTGGAGAGCAACCCCATGGAAAATCTCCAGTCCCAGCTCTTGCATTCTGACTCACTAGGAGAGAAAAAAGGAGAAAGTGGACCATACAGCAAATCTCATTGGAGATTTGAGGACAATCCTTCCTTTTGCCGGAAAAAAACAGTTAAAAAAAAAAAGAATCCTCACCTCATGGCAAGTCTCAGGGAGAGAGGAAGTCAGGAGGGTGATTAGCTCAAAAGCAGAAAACACTAAGAACTGCTTCACCGCAGATGTGCTTCTAGTGATGTGTCACCGCTAAGGTAGTTTCAAGTGAACATCTGTCCTGGAAGGCAGGTGTCAGCACTGCAGCTGGGAGAGGTGCAAAGGATCTGGCCTACTGAGCCGCCTTGCTGCTGTAGCCAGTGTACTTGCAAACATGCAGATGGACGACCTTTGCGCCAGCGTGTGTGACCGCTTCTCTGCAACATATCACGCCCAGGCCACCTGGTGCTCATCAGCTAGCATGGAGCCACCAGGCCTGCAGCAGGGAGTGCAGGGAGCAACAGTGAGCCCAGAAGGAGATGGATGTATTTTATGCTAAGGTTAAGCTTCAAGATGGTAGGACGAGGTTTAAACTAGAAGTGACAACACAGCAGGGTCCAAGCAATCAAGGAGAGTTCAAGAGTACACTGAGACCAACTGCTTAGCACAGGTGATCAAGGAGCTAGTAAGGAAGACCTCATATTTACAAACAAGGAACAACTGGTTGGGGACATACGTGAAGGTGGGGTCAACATTGGGTGCAGTGGCCATGAGGTAGTGAGGTCTTATCAGGGTGATAAGACGGGAGAGTCAAGACAAAAGGCAGGACCACAACTCTGATTTTGAAGAGCAGACTTTGGGCTTTCCAGAGATCTGCTTGTGACACAGTTGTGGAGAGCATAGCAGTCCTCTGAACTGGCTTTCAGAGATTACCTCCTCCAGGCTCAGGGCAGGTCCATCCCAACAAGCAGGAGATGAAGCACAGGCAGCATGCTGAAGGGAGGCAGACTCTTTTCAGTAGTGCTCACTGACAGCATAAGAGGCACAAACTGAAACACATCAAATTCCATCTGAACACAATATTTTTTTACTCTATGAGAGTGCTAAAAAACCAGAGGGAGTGGGTTGCCCAGACAGGCTGTGGAGTCTCCCTCCATGGAGGCATTCAAAACCCATCTGGACGCTGTCCTTGGCAACTTGCTCTAGCTCACCCTGCTTGATGGAGGTTGGACTAGATGATCACAAGTAATCCCAGACAACTTCATTGATTCTGTGAAATATTTCCTATCTGTCTTCTCAAATGTAAAAAGAGACACGAAGCTTCAGAAAGCTCGACACATGGAGTAGGAAGGCGAGGTCACAAACTTCCTCTGTGTCTGTAAGGGGCTGGGACTGTGCTGGGAAGACAGAGCTGGTCATCTTCTCTGTTGTTTCTGGAGAGATACGCGTTCCTTCCAGATTTGTTTTAAGACAGTGTTTACAGTATCTGTTTCGCCACTGATGAACAATTTTTCTCTCTTTGTTTCACAAAGAGACACTTAAAATCTTGCTCATATTTTTTTAATCGGCATTCCAGTTGCCAGACCCTGAGAGTGCCCTTAGTATTATCCAGCAGTGATTGAACAATTCCTATTTACTGTGAAGGTGACCTGCAAAGCAAACCATTTTTTTCCTTCCTTGCTTCTTTATAATGTATAAAGAAATCAGAACTATTATTAATTTATTCTGGTTTTCTAGTATCTTCTTTCTACCTGCTTTTTTAACCTCAGAACCATAAGGCTATCAAGTCTCTGCTGTGGGTGGTGGAAGCATCAACTTTCTGACCTCCTTGCTGGAGGTGTAGTCAGTCTTCTGCAAACAGGAGGAGCACAGAAAGGGCTTTGATGCAGGTGTTATCTTCAGCCACAAGAACTTCCGAAAGACTCGCAAATACCCTGTAACAATGCATAAGCCTAAAAAGAAGTCTGGAAGCTGCAACAGTAGTGTGCAATGGAAAGACAGAAGAGAGATGCATTGTCAGTATCGAGGGTTCCTGGTCTTAAAAAAATGTTAATGAGCACTGACTGCACCAGTGGGTCACACTGAGAGGCAGCACCAAAACTTTGCTTATGCAGTTCACAGGAGCAACAGGGAGCATGTCAAATAAACTGTGACTGCAGCCAAACCAGGAGCCTTTCCATCACAGAGGGAACTGGATGTCTGTGTGCCACTCAGTGTCTTACCACAGAAGCCAAATTTAGCCCTCAATGAATGTCTACAGCAAGGGTTCCACTGACAAAGTTAAATCTGTTTCCAAGCTCGTTTGCTTGCTGCAGAACATTTTTCTTGTGTATGCGAGATGCAAGTGTTTATAGGCCAAGACTCAAAGGGAGGTTTCAGTCCAAAGCAAAATCAGGGTTGAGTTGTTAAAAGAGTTCTCAGCAGTCGTAAGCCTGGCAGAAGTCCCAGGGCTGGGATTCCACCCTCTGGCTGTAATGGAGTTACGCCAGCAGAGACATTGGTCCAAACTCCCCTTTTTCTGTCAGTTGCTCAGTATTCAGTGCTAAAGAAGTCCCAGAGTAGATCTTCCCGCAAGAAATCTGCCAGTAAGAGCAAGAGCTGATGTTTAATATTTTATTATACAGAGATTAAAAATGTACAGAAGCCTGCAAACGCCACCTTTAACCGAACCTAATCAGGCCATTACCATACATCTGACAAGCAACTAAATTAAGCTACAGGTTTGGTCAGCTGTGTTTTGGTGTTAATGACACCTCAGCTCCCTGATGACACTTCAGTGCCCATTTAATGAGCTGGCAGCCAGACTGGCATTCTGGAGACCCCAGAAAACAGTGGTTTGGTGCCTTCAGCATCTCCTGAGGACACCATAAGTGGCCATTGGGGTCAGGATTTCACCCAGGAAATAGGAGTGACCCCAGGGGAAGCCACAGAAGCTTGAGAGGAACTTCAGCAAGAAGTCAGTGGGGAAGATGCAGTGGGGAATCCCCGCTCTGTTGGGGTCCAGCTCCTGGTTCAGGGACACAGATCCAAGCTGCCTGTTGCCCCCCACCCCACCTCAGGGCAGTGTACCTGCAAGTTGCCTGAAGCAGGAAGGACTGCCAGGTGCCCAACACCAGGATTCCAGGCAGTTTGTGCCTGCCTAGCTGTTAGCTAAGAAAGCCAACGGAGTACCAGGGCACTGTAATGTACCATAGAAAAAAACCCCAAACACTAAGTAAGCGTTCTGAATTCACAGCATTCTCTCCAGAGGAGCCGTGTGTGCATCCTGCAGCACTGACATAGCCTTTTCTTCCTGGACTCCACGCATTTTAGCAGATGTTTTCACCTGAGAACCCGGTCCAAGGTGTTTCTGGAAGTTCTTTACTTCCCTCTTTCGATTAATCCGGTGCACATCAGTAGGGTGATTTACATGAAATCCCTGATGTGGGGCAATTCTAGGGCAACTTTCCTGCTCAGCTGTGAATCTGGGCTTGGACCAGAGGATTCTGGATCTAAATTTGCCCTGTACAGACGGAGGGCATAGCAGCTGGTGCCTCCTCATGTTTTCCATCAGAGATCCAAAGGACTATGCACAACAAACCTCAAACATTTGTGGGCTTAAAGCCCACTAACACTCACAGTTGTTGTTTCTTGGGTCTCCAGCGAGTGCTGTAGCAAACCCCAGACCTCACAACCTTGCTTCTTCATCGGACAGATCTTACTTAAAAGGTTTAGCAAGTGCAGATGGGGGGGGATTAGCACTGTCCCACTGTAGCTATGCCAGAATAACTCCTGCTCTGTCACAGTCGCCTAAACCGGTTCAGTAACTGCTGTTTACATAGGGAAAATAGATACCAGCTTTACACCAACAAAACCTGCAGCGATCCCTTAAACTAGCCCTGCTACAATCTTTGGTGGGCTGATAGGAGAGGCAAACGCTTCAAGTCACAGAAGAAAGCAGTCCCCGTGGGACACAGAGCTCTGCCTTTCCCCCGAGTGGGCTGACTAACTTGATTCACTCACACGTGGCTCAGCACAGGGCTGTGAGCACTAGGGAGGTGTCTGAAGTGGCTCAGAAACCCTTAAAATACCAGCAAGGCGAGCCATTTCCTATTGGTTTTACCCAGGGGAGGCAACATTTCAAAGACACTTTGCAAGTGCCTTCTCCCTTTGCCAACCCTGTCTCTGCCAGGGGTGATTCCTGCAGGCTTAGCCCACCAGTTTGTCCCATGACACCCCCATGGCTGCAACAGAACCCCTTAGAGATGAGGAGGATCCCTTAACTGCTCCCACCCCTGGAAGGGTTTTGCTTCTCACTTCTCCAGTGCCTGGGGGAAATAGGCAGACATACCACATCACGCTGTCTGCCGGCTGGCTGGCTCTGCAGAGGCTAATGGGCTGGAAGTTCAGCGTTGGTTTTGCATCATCTAGTGCTGACCTTTAAAAGAAAAGTAGAGGATTTATGTTCAGGAAAGGAGGCTTTGAAAATTTAATTTGGTTTGGATTTATTTTTTTGTAATGGGGATTTGCATTTCTTTTCTTTTTTTTTTTTTTTTTTTTGGGGGGGTGGGGTGGGTGTGGGGTGTGTTTTTTTTTTTGTGTGTAGCAGTTTCTGATTTTTTCTTAAATTTTGTTTTTTTTTTTTTTTTTTTTTGGGGGGGGGGGGGGGGGGGCGGGGGGGTGTGTTTTTTTTTTTCTCTGTAGCAGTGTCTGCTTTTTCCTGAAAGTTTGTTGGCGGTCTTAACAAGATGGACTTCTACCTTTCTCAAATCTTAATAAGCAACAGGGTGTGTTAAAAATGGAAAAACAAACGATCCCACAGGTCTGTTCCCTAGGCAGAGGAACCACATTTTGTTACTGTCACAGAGCTGGATGACAATGTGATGGCCCCCACCCTGCCCAAGGTAGTCACCACCCCAGCTCCCTGACCTCCCAGCAGTGCTCCATGTGTGACCGCTGCATTCCTGTTAGGCAGACAGTGCCTGCTGTTTCTCTAACAAGTCAGAAGCGGCTGCAACACCTGGTGGAGAAAAGGGAGGTGCAGTGCTGGGATGAGTAACTGTGGGAATATTAGCCCTACCCTCCATGCTGTGCAAACAACGCGGCCGTGCTGCCAGTGATGTGGCTTATAGCTGGCAGGCACAGGGCACAGAGCAAGCTCGTATCTGCAGAAGAGCATGTAGACACAGTCTCAGTTGTTTAGTTCTGTGTTAACAGCGAAAAACAAATCCTAAGTGGACTAAACAAATCTCATCGTGGCAAAGTGCTTCATAAATTACTAATTCAGCCTCCGGCAGACTAATAGGGAATCAAGCTGTTTACCTCAAAGTATGACACATTTTTCTTCCTTGCCTTCTCCCTGTGGCACCTGTAGATAGATTCTGATGTGCAAAGCTTTGTGTCAGTGACTAATGAGTACTTAACAGTTGCTGCAGAATTCCATAGGCTGCATATTATTGCTGCTCTTTACGACACCAGGACAGGTCCTAGGGATCGTCCACCTGGGCCCAAAAGGGCCAGCAGGTGAAAAAACGTTCTTTCCGAACATCAAACCTCACAGTGCAGCACATTTCAAGTGCCACTGGCAATGAGAAGAGGTTTTGTACCCCAGCTTTTCCATTTCCGCTTCCATTTTCTGACCATATATAACATCAACATTCCTGTCCAGATAGGAAAACAAGGGAAATTGTTCCTTCTGTAAGCCACCAATGAATTTTGAAATCAAATGGGTACTCTGAGTGCTCCTTTGTGATGAGCACCTCTGGGAAGGCACTGTTTGAAACCAAGTTGTAGTTTGGGATATTTTTTTTAAAAAAAACAACCCCAAAATCAACAACAACAACAAAAAAAAGCCTAACTCCTTGTGGTAACATGTTTCTAGGGACCATTTTATGGCAGCCTATGTTGTCGCCTGGTGTTGTGTTAGGGTATGGGGGGAATGGAAAAGTAAATGGAAGACAGGGAAAGCTTCCTAGGGCTTCCCAGTTTTTGGGCTTGCTGATGACTGACAGTTCAGGAACAAATGTACCCAGATATTCCTGAATAATCCAGGCAGAGCAGCTCAGAATAGGACCATCCAATTTGGGAGTTACTCTGAATAGGTGTTGCACTTTGAATTCAGACACAGCTGAAAGGCATACATTCAGGAGGGCAACACAGCCGAGCTGCTCGGGCATTGCACAAACAGGGACTGAGCCGTCCAGCTCCTTATGATCCCACAGCAGCTCCAGCGCCCAAAAGCTGTGCAACAGGCTCTCAGGTTACCGGCCTCACGCCTCACGAGTCATCTGCCCCAGACCAGCTGGGTGATCATTCCCTCCTGGCATTTTACACCTACCAACAGGTTAACCTTTAGAGGCCTGATTTAGTCCTCAGGAGCTCTGCGGAGAAGGCAGTGCCCAGTGGAAAGCACCACCTAGTCAAAGAGGATTTTACCCAGGCTTAAAAAAACCCAAACCCAATCCCTATCAGATGTCTCAGTGAATGCAGCGTCACTTTAGGAAAGAGTGGTGTCATTCCTCGCTAGCACTGCTGGACAAATGGTAATCCCAAGGCATGAGATACCTTCACTGCTCTTATTTAAAGGGGTTTGCCAATTGTCTGCATTTCTGCTACTGTAAAACTTGTTCTACCATAAAATAACTATAGTCTCTGTTCTGCTGGGTCTCCTTGACCAATAAAAGGCTTTAATAACAGTAAAATATCAGATACTGTCTTCACATTGTGGAGCAAGGCATTCTATACCCTTCCTATTACTTTTGTATATATATATGACAGCTAAAATTTGGTTCTTGCATGGACTGAATTTTTCTGTGTTTTTAACCATGAAGACACCAGTGGTGCCAATATACATCTGCCTGTTGAGGTTTTACATTTAAAGATTATTTCTAAGAGTCTCATCTTTGCTGCAGGGTAGTATTAGATAATACTTAATAAAATATTTTTTCTGCAAATGGGTAATTAATTATTGGAATTAAGCTTAACAAGCAAATTTAAATAAAAAGTCTTACATAGCCAGCAGACCAAAAACTCCTCTAGGTTGTTCAGTTTGCAGTTGCATTATCTACTAATGCCATAGTTTCATTAAATTCTCTAGTCAAGCCAGACAATACCAAAATCATACAAGAAAACGATTTTGTATTACAGATATTTCAAGCTTCTTTTATAATTTATAAGGAAATACAAGAGTATCAGTCCGACTGTTTTATGTAAGTCATCTTTACTGTATGTGGATGTTGACCTCCACCTGATACAATCCGGAGGGTTGTGTCTGGCATCTTGAACTCCAGGAGGAGCCAATCCTTAGAGATTCCACCCAGCCGTTGCAGAAAAAAATACCCTTAGTGTTTGCTCTGAAGGCTGAATGCGATGGCAAGGAAAATCTGGATGACCCCACTTCAAATTTGAAACTTGGTCCTTTTTTTCTCTCACATCTCTGGAATGATTAGACTAACCATGGAGAGCAAGCAGTGTCAATGACAACAGAGAAAAAAGGGGTGTTCCTAAAGTGGCAGCCACCTGGAGGCAGCTCATAAAAGACTCCAGATGATGGCTAAGTAGCAGAGCTTTTGCTGGGCCAGTGACCGTGAGCCTAGAGTGTGGTTCTTGCTGTGTTGATTTACTTCATATGATGAAAGTTCTAGTGTAATCAAAGTCTTTCATCTGTTGGGCTTGTTTGTACCCTGGTCTTTAGTGTGAAAGATTAAAGCCAGAACACATTTATTACCAAAGTTTTCTCTTCCTCCTTCTACAGCAGTGTTTTAGCTTCTGCTGCATTCTTTGATTTTTCCTGTGCAGAGGGACTTTTTCCAATAAGTTACACTGCAGGTTTGTTAGACTGCTGTTTCATACACTGGTAAAATATTGTGAGGTAAACTAAAACAAAGTCCTAGAAGAACAACCCACTTATCTTGCAATACTGATGAAACAAATAGTATTTTATACCCGTCTGGCATTCTTCCATTGGATAGAACCCAGATATGGTACATTAATTTAACCTCCTGAAATGATTGTAAGTTAATGGATATTGTATTTGCTTAACAGATGAGGAGATATTACAGAAAGTGGGTACCTGCTTAGTTTGGGACTTGCATCTCTATCTCCCCAGTTGTATTGCAGTGTCTGCTGTTTCTTTCCGAAGGAAGCAAACAGCAAACTATCAAAATGATCTCACCACTGTCATGAGTAGTAGTAGTACTTCATTCCCGGATGAAAAGTATTTTCCTGCGATATCCTGAGCATATTTTACAGGTGTGGGTGAAGTCACTCTGCCTCTCCCTCCCATGTGGGCTCACACACAGTCTGACTGAGAAGGTACTTACTGGGACATGTGTGACCAGAAGACCTTCCATTTTGTCCAGTAGCTTACTGCCCATAGGATCATTAGGAGGCTCATAATCCGCTCGTTGTCATTTCGTCATCCATCTCTTCAGCTGCTGTGATGCAGAATTGAGAGACGTGAACACCTCAATAACAAGGTTCAATAACCCCCTAAGTAAGTTAGATCCTGCTCATTGTCAGATGCTACATGAAAGAAGGTGCATAATGACGTGCGTCATTAATATTTTTTTATAGGTTTTCCGTGTTCAGGCTTATTTTTATCTTGTGTTACAAGAGTTTTTAAAACATTTGTATAAGCTGGGCTTTAACCAGGTGTTAATTTCAGAAGCTTGATGGCACCTTTCTGGTTTTGAAAGCTATAAAGCCAGCCAGCCTATAGTGGAACTATAACGAAACTCTGCAACATTCACATTATATGAAGAAAAGTCTTCATGACATTTGCCAGCCTAGCAACCAAGGTGAAATCATGGCCAGTCCAGCATAATAGAGAGGTATGCATCTCATCATCCCTGCCCATCTGCAGTGCACGGGGACCATCAAGTAATACCAAGAAGACATTGCAGAGATGGAGGGGGTTGTTTAGCCTGACAGAAACACTCTCAGTGCAGCCCCTGCCATGGCTGCTCACTTCCAGGGAACGTTGCTGAATTCCCAGCACCTGGAGCCACTCCTGCAGTGCCCCTCAGCCTTCTCTGAAGCCTGCAGAGCAAGGGAGCTCCCTCCTCTGATGGCCCTTCCACAAGCCTGCAGAGCCACAGTGTCATTTCTTTCCCTGCTGTTTATTTTTCCAAAACGTGTCTGTGCCAACACGATCAAGTTTCTTTTCCAGCCAGATAAGAAGAAATGGCTTTTCCTACCAGGCAGCGTTCACTTTGCTAGAGTTAGGAACTGTGACATTTACGTACGTTTATCCCAATCAATATTGTTATATTTCTGAACAGGAATATCAGCATATCCTGAAGAAGATTAAAAAAACCTAAACAATAAACCAACCAACCGCTATTGGATAAGCCATTCCAGGTTCTCTATTAAAATTTTTATCCTCCACATTCACTGAATTTGGTGGTCACTACCCCAGAGAACACACTTGTCAATTTTGCAGCCTTCCTTAATCAGCTGGTATTAGAGCAACACATAATTAGCAATAAGTATTGTCTATTTTCAGCCAAGTGATGCATCAGGGGAGGGTGTAGAGAGCTCACGTGGAGCATATGTCACACGGGCCACACTGGCCACACCAACCATCACTCCGCTCATCCCAGTAGCACGAGATGTAACAGTGGCAGGAACCCCATTGCTAAAGGCACGTCAAGCAGCTGAAATCAGCGGTGGTGGCTCCTGCAGAACACTTGCTTTCTTTAATGTCAAGACCTAAGAGTGGGAAATGCTAATTTTTATAACAGCATGAGTAAAGATACGGCAAAACAGTTTCAGGTCCGTGGGAATTCAATCACACTGCTTCATTTTTTCAAATGGAATTAAAAAACCCACCACAGTTAGTTTTGGTTCAGCTTGGCATTAACAGGTATCTACCCAAGCTGTCAAGAGTACTTCATAGGAATTACAATTAAATGATTTCATATGCCTATTCTCTTACATAGACTATGTTCCCCCATTCAGTTTTCCATCCTGCTGTCCCCTCTCAGCCGTGACGGGGCCTCATGTGGTTTCCCTGGCCAGGACGCAGCACAGGGGATGCTGCCCTGCTGGCGATCGGGGTCACGGAGGAGAATTGAGAACACAGGGCATCCAAGCTGCGGATCCCATGGGCGCTGCCATGGCTCAGGCAGGGAGCTTCTCTGGCCAGCTGACCTGGCAAACACAGCTTCAGCATTTCAGAGTCATGATCTTTTTCAGCAAGGAAAATGACTGTCATTGTCCCTTCCCTGGGGGAAGATAAGTGTCAAAGCACCAGAGCTCTCCATGGGACAAAATTGTTGTTATCAACTCTACTGCCACAAGTGCAGAGCCGCTCAGCCCTGCTGGAGGTCAGCAGGGCATTAGCAGAGGCTGCCCTGCGTGCGCCGTGCCAGCAGCCAAAGGGACTGGGCATCAGCAGTCACTGGGAAAGCGGGGTAAGAACAAAAACCCCAAACACAATCTGACACTGAATGCCAGAACACCATCGGTGAAGCTTCAGCGGGCTTCCTTTTCAAGACTGACAATTTTGCATGAATGCCACCAGACTGCGCGCAGCAGCACAGTCCCCCTGGGACTGCCTCCCCACCACTACACACAGCTGTGCTAGGCGGCCCAGAACACACCTGAAGCCAGCACCCAAAGGGTTAATTATGCTCAGGGAAGTATCCTTAGTTGAAGACTCAGTCACTAGACACCAAATACTTTCCAGGGCTGGTAATTAAACCAATTTGGACATCCAAGGGGCAGTTCTCTTGCCAAGGTGCAGCAGCTCCTGGCAGACAGCCCTCCCAGCTCTCCTGCATCCCACCGTTGCCATGGCAGCACAGAAGATGTGCACCTTAGGGCTTATTAGGCTCCAAGAAGCATTTCCCATGTGAATCAGGCTGCACAATCACAGGCACAGAACTGTTAAACCATCATGGTATGCAAATTAGCAATCGCCACAATTACACAAAACTCGAAAAGCTGGAAGAGCACTCCTCATCTTTGCAGGACTGTCCTATCTCTTGGCTGTTTATCTCTTGGCTTCCAAAACACTCCAATAAGCAGTGTCTGCTGTGTGGGGACATCAGGTAAACAGACAAAGGAGCTCTCCTCCCTTTCCACTCTGTTACAGTAATTCCTTTCATATTTACCCCCCATCCAATGTTTATTCTGAAGTCAGAAAGGAAATTCATCTGCCGTGCCTGTGCTAGGAACCCCATGGAATTGCCAGCAGGAAATGTAAACTCCAGCATGACCTCCTGGGTCTATAAAGCCCGTTGCCCTGGATCACGCTCTGCTGTTTTAGTTTTTTAGGATTCCACAGATGCCAAAAGTAATCTTAGTTTACATTAAATACAGGCAGGTCAAAGACACTCCACTGAAGCCAAGAGCACCACTTGCATGAGTAGGGCCTACTCGCAGGAAGAGGATTACTGGTAGAAATAGGGATTAAAAGACTAAAGTTGCTGGACTGTGAGTGTCTTTTTTGCTGTGTCAGACCTTGACTATGTAAACGGTTCACTGGAACTGAAAGAGTCCCAGGATGATGTTGCCTGGAGATCACAGCCCCACCTACATGCCCCCAAGGTTAGACTTGGGGCTTTTGAAGTTTCTGCCGTTTTGGAGGACACCCAAGCCTAATTACAGCAGGGACTGGGTGCTGCCAAAAGCACAGAAGCTGCCGAAAATGTCTTCGTACTCTTAATACTGCAAAAGTGGCTCAGCAAAGCTGGGCAGTTGGTCCAGGCTCTGGCTCCCAGCAGAGCAGCGTATGAAGGAGTGGGGCAGTGGTAGGCAGTGACGAAGCACCCGTTGCAGTCACCCTTTCAGGGCTGTCACAACACCCTGCACCAGAACAGAGCATGCACTGTGCTGTGCCTACCGGAGCTGGCTGGCATGAGGGCCTTCCAGAGCATGCGAGGGCTGGAACCTTTGGCAAGGTCAGTTTAGGATGACCCAGTGTGTTAATTTGAGATGTTTGCAGCAGAGGGGGGACCCTGCAATGTTGACTCATGTCACACAGCCACTACTTTGGGCCAATGACTTGGCTACAGCCTGGGATGCTGCTCTGCCTCCCACTTGTTAGCTGTGGCACAGAGATGGGACTTGAGAGCGTGAGACAAAGTGGCGCTCATCTCTCTCTCCTACTTTGAACTAAAATAAAGTCACCCTTTTACAATGCACCCATCACCAGTAAAGTCAGAAGACTTCTGTGATGCTTCGTAGTGGTGGACGTCACAGCACTGAGGTCTTTGCAGGATGGGGGCTAACTCTGGTTAGAACTTCCCTACGCTGTCACCTTGGTGCCAGCTTCTCTCTGACCGTACACAATGCACACCTCCTAGGGAGAGTGGCTTGCAGCTTGTACAAACCGCCGTGCTGACAAGAGCAACAGTCTCAAAGGGGTGGGTAGGAGCAATGAGGAGAACACCAACACAGGGACAAAGCAGAGCCTTTCCCTAGCAGCCTCCAGTAGCAGCAGTGTTTCAAACCCCCACACATGTGCAAGCCGATATTTCAATGCCTTCAGGTTGCTATGGACAACCAAAGATTTCTAAACTGTCTTACGAAGCAGAGCTCTGTCACACTATACACAGCAACAACGCTTGGCATTTTTATTACCAAGAGCTCTGTGTCAGAAGGTAAAAAACCCACTGTCATTGCTTTGCAGCTGGGGATGCTGATGGTATGATCACTCCTAGGTAAAAACGATCCCTCAGGCAACCCCCACCCATTTAAATGCTCTAGTATCTGAAATGACCTACTCAAACATGCAGCCCCTTCAGATAAGCCACACAACATCAGGCACAGGCAAACTGTATAGAAGCAAGTCACTGGCATAAGAAGAGGCTGTAGAAAATTTCAGGGGGATTACTGGGAAGAAGGGTCCCTGGAGTGAAGTTTCCCCATAAATGTAAACTGAGCTGCTGCAAAACTGCACATTTATTTACAGAGCAGCCTGCTGGTTACATGGCCACTGAGTGGCCTTTCCAAAGACATACATAGAGTTGTGAAGACAAAGCCAGGGACAGGGGTGCAGACCCTCAACACCTCCCATCCAGCCATCTGGCATCTGCCATGTGCAGCTCATCCTCATCTCACACAGCTTCAGAAACCTGAATATTAAAAAATCCCACACCCACAAGTTCTTTCTTTGGCATTGTTAATGCTGTGCCTTCTGGATGCAGGGAGTACTGTTGCCTGCATTTCAGACAGGGCAGACGAGGTAGAGCAAAATGAAGTGACCTACCCAGCGTCATGCAAGAGGTCCATGGCAGAGCTGTGGCAGACATAGGTCTCCAGAGTCTGCTGACAGGGTCGCAGTCTCTATCAGGACCAAGACAACTGTGACATTTAGTAGTGTTACTCCTATTTTAAGGTGGTGGAAAATACCTGTACGATCTGCAGAGTTACAGAAACTCACACCCTACAACCTCTTGCCTTAAGGATAGAAATACACTTTTCATTTGCTCTAACGTGGAAACTGTGATAGCAAACAATGCAGGATAGTTAATAAGATTACGGTCTCTGAACCATTCTTTGGCTTGGCTTGGAGGAAATGTCAAGGAAGAAGATCTAGGAGTAGATTTTGCCTATCCTTTTCCATCTATACTCAATGCATGCCCTCCTGTCTTTCAGCAGATCTGCAAAACGCCACCTAATCTATCTTCCCACCAACACAGCACAGAGAGCACACCTCCATGATTAATGGAGTTTTATACCCGAGGAGTTGGTTACACTGCAGCAGACAATGAGAAATTTGATTACCTCTAATACAGTATTGACACAAATGTCAATGTTGTAAGGCAAGCAGTATTGTTTTGAATCAAGGATCCCTTTCATCATTATTATTTTTGTTTGCTTCTTCCATTTTAATAAGCTGTTGCTCTGCGTATTACCCAAATACTCCCGACTAAAACTGTCTGGGGACAATTTAGTTTATATGTAACACTTAATTAAGTAGGAGGTACCTTTAACCAAAAGGTGTTCACATAGCCCTGATATTACTTAAATACACAATACTCCAACCAAAAATTCCGGTCAGCTGATGCCTTTACCACACTGACAACAAATTGTTTTATCAAAGTCAAATACAGCAGGAAGTGGGAGTAATGGCTTTGTTTTGTCCCTGGAGAACTGCGCCGATCAAATCACTGAAATCTTGACCAGTCACAAATGAAATTAAGCTTGGAGATCACATCACTCAGCCTAACGGGCGAGGGAGCCTGATCTGCAGGTGGGGATCATCCTTTGCAAAGGGCCCACTGCAACATGAACAGGAGCCTTCAGCCAGCCAAGGCGTGTGCTCCCGCGGCCACCCCTTCGCTTGGCAAGGGGACCATCCTGCCCCACTGGGCAAGGGTGTCACAGGGCTACTCTGCTGGGTTGTCTGGTGGGAGCAGCGGCTCGGTGCGGGGCTGATGGGCTTTGCACTCATATGCCACGTCTTTGGCCAGGCTGCCCATTTCAGTCTGCGGTGCCTGATCTGGCCCTTACCTCCTGCTGCACTCCCCACACTCATCCCTTCCTCCCTGCTGTGAAGGTCTAGAGGTCTCCCTCCCATGAAGCACGATGGCTTTGGCAGTGTTCCCTGTCTACCTTTTCACGAGTGAATCTCATTTTGATGCTGATGGTGCTTCCAGCCTCTTTGGGCTCTTCCAGGCCAGCCCCAAGTCTCAAATGGCATCCAGCTTGGCAGATGGAAATGGGTCCATGAAGAAACCCAGTTACTCTCACTGAGCGATCATTATTAAATTGCCATATCTTCAGGAAGGAATTAGCTTAGTTTCTGGCACAAAAAATTAAATGACTAGAGAAATAGGCAGGATGGGAGAAGCAGCAGAGTTTCTGGGGGCTGGGAAGGGAGCTGTTTGTGGCATCCATGCAACCACTGAAATCCTTAAACTTGGCATGCAGGCTGCATAAGGAACTACACCAAGCCTTGGAGCCAATTTCATTTCTATCCAGAAACAAGAGCGGACTGGAGGGAGAGGAACAGGAGGCAGGGGAGCCTTATGGCCAAATGGCAAAGTTCACACATCACTTTGAACTTTTTACCTGTCCTCCAGGAAACGAAAGCACAGCCCAGGCAAAACAGGCACAACAGAGCTCACCTGGGAAGAGCCCACAGTGGCAAAACCAAAAAAGAATTTTAAGAGCTGAAGAACTAAAACCACCTCCATACTTTTTATTAATATATTAAACCCTGAAAGTCTGAGGAAGCATTTGTAACAACCTGAACGGAGCAAAGTGTAAGACAGAAAAGCACTGTGAGGCAGCTAAATAACCTCCTTGTCTCCGTCCTGCTACAGGATGCGATGGGGCGGCATCTGTAGCCGACCTGCTCCCTGGAGCAGTGGCCCGAGGTGCTGTCAGGAGTGGGGTCCGAAAGGAGGGTGCACAAGCTCAAACTGATACATAAAAAAATTATCACAGGACTGGAGTGCTTTCATTGAAATGGGATTTCTCCTGCTGTTACTAGTTTGCTTACTGTTATGCCTGAAAATCGGGAGCACCTTAGCTGAAAACAAGGCATGCCAGTAACGGAAAGCTGAACTGTTTGAACAAGCAGGTGAATTGCTCGTGCTGCAGGTATCAACCTGGTCAAAACAATCATCCTTTTTTCTTCTTTGGACATGATGACCTCTGACTTGTTTAATCTGAGAAACATGTTACACCTTCTGTTCAGCAGTTACTTAGGTGGCCATTTCTTCCTCAGGACCTAGATGTTCTCACAAAGCTGGATTTATTATTTAGTGGTGACAGCAGATTTAAAAGCCAAAATGAAGGAACCAAGTCGCAAACTGGAACAAGCTTGGGAGAGAATCAATTCTATAAATAAAGGAATACAGCCCAATAAACTACATAGAAAAAGACTTATTTTGAGTCTGCCCAGGTGCTCTCCAGCCATGAGAAGTCAGAGGACAGCTCTGCTCTTCAGCAGCTCCTAAGCATTACATGACTGTATTCCGACTCCCACAACATTAAAAGATGACAAAGATCACTACCCAAATAGTTGGTCATTAGTGTAATCTATCAAACAACCAGAGAGATGAGCTACAATTACACTAGTGAATATAAAAATTGCATGGATCTGCCAGCCTTTTCACACTGCAGGCTATGAAACAGCCGACAGCTGTGACAAGGAAAAACATTCCCTTCCCCATCACTGGAGATGTTAAAAACCAGGTTTGACAAACACCTGCCTGGTGAAGGTAAAGCCAGTCATGCCCTGGGGCAAAGGGGGAGCCTGGATGACTTTGAAAATGTTATCCAAGCCCTGTTTGCTACAGTCATGCATGTGCAACACCTCACAACTGCAGTACTGACTGTTCAGAAGTCGGTGTCTGCTGGCAGATGAGATCACGGTTACTACAGTAACCACAGTGATTTTCTTTTTTAAGGGATAGACAGAGGAGTTTTTTTCCCCTCAAAATGCAAGTACGCTCAGCTCACATGCTTTAAACACCTGCCGCTGCCAGGCTTTACAAACTAGCCCAGAAACGAAGAGCAGCAGCAGCGTTTGGTCCACGTGTGGGCAGTGGTGACACCCCCCAGGACCCACGCCTGACATCGCAGGCCTGCCACAGAGCTTAAAACTAAATACCCCAAAAAACTCTCCACAGATCTCTTCCAGATGCAATGCTCAAGTTTATAAGACTGCAAATTAAAGCCCAACTGAACTAGCTGTAGAGGAGGAGAACAGTAATGACCACGAGAATTTAGGGTTCTCATTGGTAGTCCAGGAGCAGGCTTGGTGTCAGACTGGAAATTGCGGTGCACCCTGTGAACAGGATACATGGACTGCCCTCTACAGTGTATCATTAGGCTGCACTTCGTTGGCACGTTCCTAAGTCACTAGGACTATTTTAAAATTCAAGCTGTACATTTAATTTATCCTCCCACTTACCCGTACCATTTGACTCTTAAGTGTGAAAGCCTGTTCTGCCGCGTTTATCTTTATTTCAGCCATTTCTCCATTGCTTTACCTTTACTTTCCCTAACAGAGAAATAAATGTTATTTTTCCTTTGGTAATCTCCTAAACCCCCCTCTATTGGTACTCATATTGCTGATAGGGATACTCTCTGATGCTTCTGATCCTGCAGTCCTCATTTAGGGAGTCATTACCTGGGAAAAACTTCCTTTGAACCATCAGACTTGGCTAAAATTGAACTGATGGAGCCTTTATTCACCCCAGATAGAGCACGATGAGCATTGCGTGCTGACCAATAAGCGCAAAGTCTTTCTAAACTGGTCCTCACATGTGTGAGTGGGACTTCACACCTCCCACCACAGCACTGATCAGCTGCAGAGGTTGTCCTAAGCCTGTTTCTAGTGCTGTGTAAGTCTGAAGTTTTGTATGAATTTATTGGTGCCTAGCTTCATGCTTTGTATTCCATTTTCATTGCTATACATAAAACTCCGGGGTTTTCCCTCTCTATGAAAATCTTCCACTGGGATCTGCTTCTCTGTACTGGGCACTTTTAACAGGATCATAAACTCCTTTTCCTCAACATATAGTTTCCCACCCTGTTATATTTATGTCTCTGTGTGACTTTCTGTGCCAGCACATTTGTTGAGAAAAAAACAGCCCTTGGGGGCAGATATTTCTTACATTTTCTTCATCCCTAAAATAATTGTACCTGCTTATTAAAACCCTCACTGACAGTATGATACAATAACCTTTGTGATTTATTTATCTTTCAGCAAGCTTTAAAGAGAGCTACGGCCTCTTCCCCAACTTTGTACTGTATAGCCCATCAAATGCAGCTCTGCGCTCTGATGTTTGTAACATACTGCAACAAGAAATTGGTCTTTGAATTACATTTATTCTACCCTTATCTAGTTGATTTACTGGTTCCTCAAATATTTGCTTCCTTTTACTATCTTAATTGAACATTCCTCCTGCCTATATTTTCTTTCACCACTGTTCTGCACAGAACAACACTCTCCTAACAGCACTTTCATGCTGTCTTCCCCATTTTCTCTGTACATCACCACACCTATTTTTTTCCACCACTTCAGTTTTTTATAAAGCCAACTAAAAGATTTCAAGGGCATTAAAACCAGCTGGGTTCCATGACGCATTTTTTTTCTTTTCCCCAAAGAAGGTCTGCCTTCTGAAGGCGCAAGCAGTATAGGAGGTATCAGCATCCTTAAGGAACCTTCTTAAGGTCCCTTGCCCTTGTCTTCTGTATGCCCAGTGTTTTTCTGATAACTTGGCACGCAAGGCAAAGGACCTATTAGTTGTTTGTGTCTTCTGGTGGATATGTCTTGAAACATGGCCAAAAACCTTACCAGTTTTTGGTCTGTTCCTGCTATTCTAGCTTGGAGTAACTCAACTGTAATCAACATTCACTGGTGTAAGGGAGATCAGCATCTGGCTCCACAACCTGCCCAAAGCAATGTTTGATGCACCCAAAATCAAGAAGTTTAGCCTTCCAGTGGTGTCAATGAAGTATTTGTGGGTCCCCTTGTATGGGGTATGACAGACATACTGACTGATGACATTGCTGCATAGGGTTCAATGCAAAGCTGCTCCTTCGCTCTATGCCTTGCTAACGAGAGGTGATACTGTAATGAATTTATTCCTTGACCAACAAAGTGCACTGATCCTGGCATTCATCCACATCTGTCTGAACCAGCCTCAGGGGGCACCAGTACTTTCTTAGAAGAGGCTGCTGAATTCAAACCTCTGCCCTGTGGAGGAAGCTCTCAGCTTTGTGCTGAGGCTCCCGCAGAGACCAGCTTGGAAAGCGGGAAGAGCCCCAGCAGGCTGGAACAGCAGAGACATGTTTTTTCCAAACAAACAATGAAGCTTTGCTAGTTCAGCCTCACTATCAGGTGGATCTGTACCTATGAATGAAAAGGAGATGAAAAGATCTACATATTTCATCTGCTGGGTAGTGTTTGGTTGTATTGTGGTTTGTATTTTATTTTTTTTTTTAAATCAGGTAACTGGGGAACTCATCACAGACTAAGAACCCAAAATTGTAAGCGAGCAGTAGCGACTGCTTGGAATGAAACAAAAAATAAAAGGTAACAGGTTCTTCCACAAAAATACCAAACAGAAAAAGCAATTCTTAAATATATTAGAGAAGAGGCAGGCACATCACGGGGCTGGTACAACTCAACAGCAAGAACTTCACTTGATGCTCTCTCCTGCACCATACCAACCTCTTTGATAAGTGGTACTTAGTGGCTTGCTTGGTTTAACTCTTCCCAGCAGTTTTCCTATCTTTGAATGTCCCCTGTTTATCCTTAAAAGAGAAAATGGGCATGGAGCACCTTCTTACCTCCTCACAATATCACAGAGTGGCATGGCACCTGGTGGCACTCCTTATTCTTTTCTAGTACATTACAAAGTTTCCCAGTGCTACTAACACATCTGTAGCCCAATTTTGAAACCTCCTTTTTTTAAAAAAAAAAAAAAAAATCCTCCAGTTAGAAGGGAGTTTAGCCCTGGAGAGCAAAAGAAAAGCTGAGGGTTTTTTTCCTGCTCTGTGCTGAAACAGAGCTGTATCGTGTCTTTTCTCTTTTTAATTTGATCCAAAGAAGGCAACTAATAATGACCACAAATAGGAAAGCTTTGCCTGAAGTTGCTAATAATATTCTATCACCTTATCTTTAAATTATTTTCCATGGATTATAGACGTTTATAATTATGAATCCCCCCAGCGTCATTTTATCTAGTACAGTAACATAATCAAAATCATCCTGCTCTAAACTCTCTCTAGCAAATCCTCTTTTTACAGCCCTTGTTCGACGTCCTCCCTCATTTTCATTTTTTTGCTGCTGCTTATTATACGAAGCTGGCATCTGAAAATTGAACTGCATTTTTTCAACACAGGCCATACCTATTCTTTCTGGATGTTAATGCTGTAAGTGTATTTCAAAACACCAGGCTGCCTGCAGTGAAATGCCTTGCATTCCCATTGTGTTACTGTAAATACCATTATTACAAAGAAATGATTGACTTTGTTTAACGCACTGTTCAAATAGTCTGCAGAGATGTCAGCGGTGCCAGTGTTGTTCCTGTGCTTTAATTATAATTTTAATCAACCACAATCTTCCATTTGTTTGTGCTATAAGCTAATGATTTTTTTTTTCCTATCACAAAGCACCGGAACAAAGTCTTAGTATTAATAATTTTTATTATTAAGGAGATCTGCACTTTACTCCTGCTCACTTACTCCACTAGATGCCTAGTTTCCAAAGCTGCTCCTAAAATCCCACAAAACATCTAATTTATTCTGCACATAACTGGGGCACCTGATGACTCATTTAGATTTGGACTTGCCTCAGCAGAGCGTCACAGCGCAGGGTTAATACAAGTCCATACCTTCGGGGCAGCAGAGCCACCAGTACACCCACAGCCAGGGTCCCACAGCTCTGGCCACCTCTCACACCCTGGTCCTTGCCCTGCAGTCAGTAACCTGCATCAGATGTCCTTTGCAGCTTGTGGCAGGGTATACCCTTTTATCTCAGGTCTTCAAATTCCCACGGCAGGGAGTAACAGCGGGAATAAGAATATAATAAGAACGAGGAACCCACCTCCCGTGCTTTTAACACTACTCCCTCCCTATCTTGGGCAGGCAGATCGAGGAGAACTTGCTGTGCTCTGCCACCTGGACGCACTGTAGTCACATAACATGACACCAGACCTGAGACTAACTCCAGATGAGCAGCGGATCATACTCGTTTGGGGCAAAGCACTTGGCCAACAGCACTGCACCTCTTCCGACACGCAGCAAGCTCACCTTAGGTTGCAGCAGAGCTCATGAGACTTGATTGCCAAGGAGCAACGCGCTGCTCAGTTGCTGAGGTCACTTCAACCCCACCAAAAGCTCTGCCAGGAGCTGGAAGCACTCTCATCCTGAAAGCAGCGCAGGAGGCATCATACCCAGGGGCTCCCAGGTGACTGTCATTGCCTTGCAGCAGGGAGGGGACCTACCTCATTAATCAAGCTTAGCCTAATATAAGGTTACGGCTTTATTTCTCCTTTGATGCCTAGGCATGCAAGGCTGAAGCCTTGTTAGCAGCTACCTTCTGTGAAGCAGAAGCCCCTGTAGCAGCCTGCTGTATATACTTAGAAGCCACTGAACCATGGAATGTCAAAAATGACAGAAAACACCGGTTTTGTAGAACTTGCCGTATTAGTTTCTCAGAAGGAGATTCACCATATGTTTTGACAAAAACTGTCTTTACCTGAAAATAAATATCAGGATGCAGATCAGACCCCCTTCTATCGCAGAGCTAAGTTTTAGGTAGGAGCCTTAGGGGAGCAGGTAGGCAGCTGCTGAAGGTTCACTGCAAAGGTGTGTTACAGGAATCTGCAGCAGCTCTAGCCTGACATTTGTGGGCTAAACATTCAAAGTGCCTGTACACATGTGCACAAACACAAACAGGTATGTGTTCCTCTGCAATTTGGAAAAAAACATTCAGGTAGATTAAAAACCAGCTTAGTAAAAACCTGCCTTGAGTCTGAATATAAAAAAAATCTGGGAAAGGACTTAAAACTCACACTGGGCTGGCCAAGCCTTCAGCCTCACACAGCCTTAACTCTAGCAGGGATCTGAAGGACTCGCAAGCCTTTTACCACATCTCCCCTCCGATGCAGCAGGCTACAGCTTGGCAAGAGAAAGCATGAAGGAAACCACTACTGATTTTAGAAAGCAGTACCAGGGCTGCAAAACCTGGCCCCCACCGTCTGCTTGGATGCTTGGCCACCTGTGAGAAGTACCAGCTCACCTGCCCCTGTTCATCCAAGAAGTCAGATCAGAGGAAAAAAAAACCCCTCTGCCTGGTTTTCTTCATCAGTCTTCTTTGGATGCCTGCACACACTAGAGAGCCTGCAGGTTGGCTCCAGCAGCAAGCAAAGAAATATGACTTAGGAAAAAATTAGAGAGGCTCAAGCTGTGATGCTGGATTTGCCTTTTAAAAAATCCCTAAGCATGGCAGGTATTTGGATATTGGTTGTTCCTGTACACACCTGGAAACACAACAAATCTGTGTTACTTTTCTGCTCTGTAATTCCAGCGAGCAGGCGTCAGATGTGCTGCGAGGTCATTTGATATTCTGGTTTTCTGCTTTTAGCTGGTTTGTGTATTTACGTTTCTTACCTGTGCATGAAGGGTTTTTCATTTCCTGGGGGGCTGCAGGCAGCTGCCTGCGCAGGACCGGACCTGCTGAGCCTGCCTGGTACTGGGGAGGGAAGAAGGGACTTGCCTGTCAGGAGCCCATTTTGAGCAGAGAAAGTGACCCAAAGTGGATTCACATGAAGGTTTTTCACCGGCTGCAGTGGGTGCCAGTTTTCCCATGATGGATTTAATCTTCCTATGTGAGCTGTGACGAAATACTATGCTTTCAAATGTATCAAAAATAACATAAACATCACAGCAGCTGTAAAGCACAAAAAGGGGGAATCAGAACGAGGGGAGAGGGGCCTCTCTGAATTAAATGAAGAACTATCATTTGTCTTCCCATCAAGCTTTTTTGGTCAGTAGCTCGTGTATTTTACATCTGATAGCAAACACGGTAGTCATTTCCACAACAGCCATATCACAGATATAAATACACCAAGTCGAACACACTCACCAGAGGTAAATACACTCACCAAACAGCTACAAGGTGAGCATTAAACTAGGGCTAAGCACACAAGTCTTCACCTGTCTGACATCGGGACGCGGAGAGCAGGCACCAGAGTGACCTGAAAAAAGCAGAAGCTGCAGGGCGGCTGGGGGCAGATCTTGGTGCCACCAAAACCTGGCAGGAGGTTGTGGTGGACCTCCTTACCCAGCAGCTGGCCAGGAGTTCTGATCTCTGCCCTGCTCCTCTGCCCGGAGGAGCTGAGCTGGCTCCCTCCTGCAGCAATGGAAATACAAGGCTGGGTGGCTTCCAGGCAGCCGGAGTGCAGTCTGGGGCACCCATTGCCCCCCCTCACCTTACACAGGACTAGCACGGAGCTCACGGGGAGTCTGCCAGGCAGCAGAAACAGGTCTTGAAAGCCAGGAGCCCCCTGTGGGGGCTCAGCACGTGCTGCCTCGCTGCCCGCCAGCAGCGTGCATCTCACCCGGGGGACAGCAGTGCCAGGAGATGCACCGTGCAGCGCACTATCACGGCTTGTCTCAGCTCGTGCCATGCTGCTGCACAGCTGTGTTGCAGCATATGCCTGCACTCAGTTCTGCGTTATGCAGGGGTTTATGCATATATTTAGTTTTGCTTTACCCCCATGTAAGTCTTCTGCTAGAACGGCTCCCTGGAGCACTACGCAGAGGTGGCTGCCACCAAGCCAGTTCTTCGGTACGTCTGCGGTGGTTTTGCGTGCCGAGGAGCAGCCCCACCAGCCTCGGCCAAGGGCCTCCTTCACAACTTTCTTGCTAAAGTCTGCCTGGAGCAAAGACCCTGCTGGAGCAGGTGGCTTCAGTCTCCCTTAGTGGCTCTTCCTAACCAAGCTTTCCTGGGAGAGGCTGTTCTCCAGCATTCCTTCCAAGTGATAGCAAAGCTGAATCAGATGTGACTTACAGGGATGACTATTAGCTTCCTAACAGCCCCACTGTTCCTTTTAAAGGCCAACCCAAACAACCGTCTCCTTTGTTAGGAAGAGCAATTAGCACCTAAACCACCAACCCATACCTTGACCGCTGTGGGTGCCAGAGCTGTGTGCTCATGGGCTCCCACTCCACACTGCCTATGCAGACAGATGAAATCGTTCTCACTGCAGTCACATTCCCCTATTGTCCTCAATTAGTTTGACTTCACTCAGACATTGGCAGAGAACAGCTCGTGCTTCTTGACTGCTGCTAGGGCCGGAGCGGAAAGATGCTGATCTAGAACAACCACTGTGCCGGTCTCCTGCATTGCGCTGCCTCTGTTTCCTACAGAGGCTGTGCTTTTGCATTAAATACTGTCTTCCTTTTAATGTTGCTCAGCTGGGTTTAGCTCTGTGTAAAACGATTACTGCCTTAAAAATAATTTTACAAAAAGCAGCAGCAGCCAATGCTTAGAAGTGATACCTCAACTTCCTCTTTTCTCCTCAGTGGGACATGAATTAAAAGCCAACTCAGGCATACATAAAGGGCTCAGATCATTTTTCTGGTGGGGGGAGGAGGAGATGCTCACCTGGACCCAGTGCAGCACACGGGGTTTTGTGGGGATGGAGCAGGGTACTGCTCAAGTATTGCCTTCTGCGCTTTGCCTGTGCCAGCCCAACAGCACCAAAACCTCACCCTCTCCTTTTGCGGTGGCTGTCAGATGAGGAGACCATGGTGATAAACTCCTGCTGCTGCTGCCGAAGCCACTTCGTGCTCACTCGAGTGAGAGGCATCACAGGATCTCGTTTACCGGCGGGTAAGGTACATCGGGAGCCCCACTCTGTTCCCACGCACTTCAGGGAGTAGGCTCAGACTCAAGTCCCCGAGCCCTGTCTTTCACATAAGACTGTTCACAGACTCGGGAAAGAAGAAACCAATAAGAAATATTATGCTTTAGAACTTGAATAGGGTTCAGCCAGCTGACGACAAGCTTCAGAGCCTGCTCCAAAGTCTGTGAAGCTGGTGGTAACGCAGAGACTCCCCATGACTTCAGAGGGATGAAGTCCCAAGGGAAGAGCGAGTCGGTAGCTGACCTGCTTGGCTCGCAGCGCAGGCTGAGAAAGGGAGCTGTAGCACAAATCTCTTTGGTGCCTCAAGTTTCAAGCAAGTCCCCTGACACTGCAGATGCTACAGGAAAAATGAACATGAGGTCCGGGTCTCCCAGGGTTTTTTTGTTGTTTTGCTGAAAGCTGCTGTTACGGGGAGCCTCCTCTGCTGATCTGATTTTGCCAAGTGTTTGTGCTTCAGAGTCACTTCATTTAGTTAACAAACAAATTACAAACTCACACAGAATCTTGACATTTCAGAGCATCCCCCTGCTCATCTATACTCTCCTCGCTAATATTTGCCCATTCCCTTCCCTCTATCCCCAGCCACTCCAATGCTATCAAACCTTTCTCGTCAGACTCTTTTCTTCCTCTTTAGGCTCACAAGCAGCATCCTTTGTTGTTCCCTCTGCAGAATACCAGGATATAAGGGACAAACCACAGCGCTGATGCAAATATCAAATTAGCAACAACAAACAGGAGCCAAACCCTTCACACAGGAGTTTCCACAGAAAAGAACAGGGACAAAACAACACGATGGTTTCTTACCCACCCCAACACCACCACCCCTTCCCAGGCTTTGTTAGCAGCATTATTTTTACAGCCCTCAACCAAGGAACTGAAGCCCCAGAGCGTGCTGGTGATCTGTGCTGAGGGCAGAGAACAGCAAAGCGGGAGATCACACACCATCAAGACACTGAGGACAGGCAGAGTGAGCACTTTTATCATCCAAAGTCTAACAGTTACCTAAGTGAAGGGGCTCTCCTTCACTGCTGGGATGGGCTAAGGGGGTACACACAGCCTGGTTTTGCTCAGCTGGTGTGCAGTATGGTTGCCCCTTCATGCCCTAACACTTTGTTCTGCACAAGCACTGAGCTGTGCCTTCAAAATACACATGGTAGAGGTAGGAAAAATGGTGTAAATTAGCCCATTTCTTTAAAAAAGCCAAACAAAACTCTAATTAAAAAAAAAACCAAAACCCAAACCCAAAAAACCAACAACATAAAAAACTAGAATAAAACCCTGTTCACAGAATATTATACATGATAGTAACATGATTTGTTACTTTTTAAGTAGGAGCTTGAAGAAGGTTGTCAGCTCACGGTTACCCTTTATTAAAATCCTGCAGGTCAATACGGGAATCACTACCCTTTATTGAACAGATAAATTATACATACCAACAAAAATTCATCAGAAACGAAAAGTCAAGGGCTTTTTTCTCCAGCTCTCACAAGATCTTTGCGCATACTGTGTAATACGCAGTATATGTGGTTTTCATTATGGAAGAAACGGTTTGTTGACTGCGGCAGGCTGTAATTAGGCTGTGATATAAAGCAGGGCCAGTGTAACACTCCGTGTTCATACATCGTGCATCACAATGGCACCTCAGCCTGGGTTGACTGTTTCTTGTGCCTGCTGTAATAACCATCATTAACAACAAGAGTGGAGTGGATAGAAAAGCTCTTTTTATACAAAGTCAGCCTATGAGTTCTATAAAAAGACAGTGATGTTACACTGACCCATACTAAACATGAATGGAACTTACAAATGAGCTTCTCTTCAACACTGTATTTGATCAGTGAAATCTAAAAGCATCACAAACAATTCAACCTGGATAAATGTTGGACCTCTGTGTAAATAAAATTGGTTTTAATGATGCTCCATCACAAGGCTTGTAGTACTTTCAGAAACCAGGTAGCACGTTTTTTCCAGGGTTTAGAATTAAACACAGTTTTATGAGTCTGTAAGCTAGTTCAGCTTGCAAAAATATCAAGTTCATTTTTATTTTACCTCGACTGGTTTCTGCTTTAATGCTGGATGGCCTGAAAGCATTGAAGATACAATCAGCTGCTCTGAGGAAGGCCTGGGACACTTCTAGATGGTGGAGGTTGCAAGAGGCTGCTGCCAAACTATCTAAAGGACAGAGTAGTATAGCAGGTACAGTGGGAATGGGAAGAAAAAAATAAAAATAATCAGAGGTGCTGTGTAGGAATAGATAGAAGGACAATGTTGGATCACAGGAGAGCTCATAAAAAAAAAAAAAAGATGAGTAGACTCATGAAAGATCTTGACATTGAAAAGAAGCATTCCTTGGTCATGCAGGAATTCAAGGAGAGGAGAAGTTACAAGGTCACTGCAGAAAGCTCAACGTAGCTGTGTGTTCTCTGGATTGGAGGGAGATTTTGTGCATACTAGGACGCAAGAAGGAAAGAGGCTGCAGCAGCTAGCACAGGAGATGTTGAAAGGTGGAAGGAGAGAAAAGAAACATGGTGTTATCTGAGCAGAGCTGTTCTGATCTCTTCTGAAGAACTGGTGAGGAAGCTGGCAAGGAAAGGTGCTGGGCTTGTCTCAGTGGTCACACCAGTGAATCGCCCCCAGTGACAGAGAGCCACTTGTCACCAGGGTGAAAGCTTTGGAAGGTCACAGAACCGCAGCCTGGTTTGGGTGGGAAGGGGCCTCCCAGCCCACCCAGTGTCATCCCCCTGCCCTGGGCAGGGCCACCTGCCACCAGAGCAGGTTGCTCCTAGCCCACCTTGACCCCCCCAGGGCTGGGGCAGCCACCACTGCTCTGGGCCTGCCCCGGTGGGAAGTTTCCCATCTCTGGCTTTCTTCGCTTTCCTTTGTGAGCAGCTCCCATTCAGATGCTGTGATAAAGCAGGTTTCTCATTTGCATTTTCCAAAACGGGCTGATGGTTTGTTTGCTTTTATTTAAAATTCTTTCCTATGACCTTGGCTGGAGAAAGCCCACAAATTACTTCTGCTATTTGACTTGACTGCTCAGAGGAGGCGGAGGGAGGAACATTTCAGTGGTTCTCAGCCCGTGCACGTCAGCGGCAGCTGCCCGGTGTCTCCCAGGTTTCAGCTCCAAGAACTCAGCCTTCCCAGCAAGCCAGCTGGAAAAGAAAAAACACAGTATAGATAGGAAATAGAACATCGCGTGTGCCTAATTACTGTTCCTCTGCTGCCCTAACAATTAAGAGCAATACAAAACGATCTGTGGGCTGCCACCCTTGCACCCTGACTCTGTGTGTGTTCTGACGGGTTGATTTCACACTCAGGGGGGCACACGGCACATGAGAAAACAAAGACCCCTATTTTTTCCAAGTCAGCAACTGATTGTGAAAGCCTTTGCAGCAGTTTGTTACAGCCTGTGTGACTGAAAATGCTGCCAAACATTCAAAAGAGACAAGCAAAGATCTGAAAGACCTGCAGAAAATAAAGCCAATCATCAGGGCTGCAATTTTCCAAGGGAAATTAAGTGGGACAACCTTACTGAAGAGCGGACCTAAAACGCTGTGAATATTGCTGTCTTGCTGTGACCAAATTAACTTTTCTGTGACTTAGAATAGACCTGACAACTCCATATGTGATCCAAAATAGCTTCGTACAATGCCAGACTCTTTCATTCGCATCCATTAAGAAGGTTTTTTGCCTTCTGCCGCCTTCTTGCCTAACCACAGGCAAGGTACAATGCTAATGAGAGAGGGGCTGAGGCTCCCAAGCACAGACACCAGGTGTGAAAAAGCAAGGCTGGGTGTCACGGACGCAGTGTTTCATAGGAGGATGTACAAGGTATATTTTCTATGTAAAACCCTACCCTCTTTGTTCAAGGAAGTCTAAGTGGTTTCATCTCTCTGCTGCAAACAATTCACTTCCTCCTCCTCCTCCTCCTCGCAGGAGGAAGCTGCGGGGATTTTAGGCAGAACGTTAACCCCAGAGAGAGGCCACCTCTGAAATACACCTACGTGCACGAGTCAGTCCCGGCTGCTGGCTGACCTATTTCTGGCTTCGGCAAAGGAGAAGAAGAAAAACAACCCACCACTGATTTTGCAAGTAGTTGTTCTGTGGAATAAACCAGACAAAACCTGGTGGTTATTTTGCTTCCTGGGGATCTGTCAGAGAGGTCAGTGGAGAAGTTACAGAGATTTAGAACACGACATAAAGAGAACTTGCTTTCAGTTCAAGAGGTATATACTTCCTAAAGCTACCCACCTGCCCCAGATTTCCCCTTCCTGCAAGAGTTTGATAGAAAAATAAATCTTATAAAGGCCAAGCCCTGTGAATTACAAAGTGCCTTTGATTCCCCAGAGGAGGGGTTTAGAGCAGGCTCTCAAAGACTGATGATAAACGATAACCCTCTGTGCAGGCTCCCAGCGTGAAAGATGGCCACAAGCATCCTCAAGCATCCTCTCTCAACGGTGCTCTCTTCCTCCTTTCACAGCCCCTGCCCTTGCCTCCGCTGCTGCCTCCGCTCAGCTCACTTCCACTCCTGCTGCCACACAGCAAGGAGCCCCCCCTTAGCCCATCCTGCAGCAGCCAGGGTGTCCTCCCCTGGAAAGCTGCTCTGTGCTAACCAGTTAGAGAAAAGCTGCTCCAGAGCCCCTGGGTGGGCAACCGAGCTGACCTCTCCTGCGGCAACAGTGGGTTTGCCCCACTGGAGGCTCCGTGGAGGCAGAGATGCTGGGCTGGAAGCAGATGGGTACCGCTGGCCCCTGCAGACCCTCCGTGCCGCACCAGTGCTGGGTGCAGGGCTCCAGGGAGGCACCGGCACAAAGGGGCTCGGGCAGGCAGAGGGGAGCAGACATCATTTCTTCCAGGTTTCAAAGGCTCTGACTTTTAATACTTGGTTTTGTGAAGGGCAGAGGCAGAAAAGCGAAGGTTGTTTGTAAGATGTAGTTCCCCAGACAGGTGCCGCGCTGCTGGGGATTACATTTACCCCAGGTATAAGTCATTGGGCTTAGCAAATGGAAACGCTGAGGGTCTCGTGCATTAACTGAGAATCACATCACGGCACTGGCTGCAGACACCTTAAAAGAGGAAAACAAGTGACATCTGCCCATGCAGAGCAAAGTCAAATGGGAAGCGGGAGACAACACCATGACAACACCCAGCAGCTAATTTTTGAGGGTTTTATCAGGACAAGATGAATGCAAGAGCAGCCAGGCTGGGTGAGAGGAGAGGTCTTTCCAGTGCTCTTCCCTGTCCCTGGCAGTAGTCACCGCATGGAGACTGGGAAAGCAAGTAGCAAAACTTCCCCAGAAGATTTTATCTCAGGATTTGAGGAGCTGACACCTCCCTCTGAGACTATAAGCAGAGGGCTGGGAATGCCAGCGTGCTGACTCAAGTCCTGCGCTGGGAAGCATGGAAGTAAAATGCCCTTTGAGGCCAATCCAAGAGGAAAAGCTGAGGCTCATGGCTACGACGAAGCCTTGCGCAGTGGCCCTGTGGCGAGGAGGCATGCAGAAGAGGCAGGCACCAGGGCAAGTGCAATCATTGCCCAGCCGGTGCTTTGCTCAGCCAGGGTCCTGGCTATAGCTGATGCAGCTGAGTGCCTGTCTTGGGGTAGGCACAGGAGAGGGGCTCGCGGGACACCCTGCTCCTAGTCCTGTGTACTCAGGAAGCCAAGCCCGGCCACCGTGACCTCCCCATGGTTAACACGAGAAGGCTCAAAGAGAGCAGGAAAAAGCCCATCAGTTTGTGGTGAAAGAGATGCACGTCACTCACACAAGAAAAACAGTGATGGGACAATCAGTTGTCATTAATGAAGCCCTGGATAAAAGAGATGAGGAAGCAGAACAGCATGCTCTCACCTGGCTCCTGCAATTATGCAGCCGGAAACATTAAGCATAATTAGACAGAGCCACCTATTTCTGGAGTTAGGAAAATGCAGCGGAGCGCCTAAAGTCAGCTCCTGCTAAGAGAGCAGGGAGAGGGGCTGCGGAGAGCGAGCGCGCTGCCTGGAAGGCACTAGCGATGGCTTGCCACGCTCTCCTCGCGGCTCCCAGGGAGGACGGCTCGCATCCAGGGGGCACAGCGATGCAGGCGAATCCACAAGCTTTGGCAGCAGAATTGTTGAAGATTTCATAACCCAGGGCCTTTTTCCCATGCCTGGGGAGAAAGTGCTTGCTCAGCACCTAGCAATCAAGCCTGCCAGCCGGACCTGTCAGCTATGTTTGGTATTCCGAGAGGTGAGGAGGGAGTTCAGAGGGGCTGCAGAAACAGCAGTTTCTCCCTAGCCAGAGGCCGTCTGCCAGTGAGATGATGAAAGAACATCCAAGCTGAAAACAAAGGCGGCAAGGTGAGAATAATTCCCCCCACTGTAAGTGTAAAGAGTGTTTTCCTTGTAGGAAAAGGCAGGGAAAGGAGATACAAAAAAGTTCTCAACACCTCCTAAGCAGACTTTTTCTCAGCAATTCAGACCCAGAAACTCCCCTTCAAACATTCCCTCTCGTAAACTGGAGCTGTAAAACCTGCAAAGGAATTATGCATCTCACCTAGGAGCGCAAGGAACCTGTGGAGCAGGATTTTGGGAGGAAAGAGAGACTGCCCAGGCCATCTGTGCAGTCACCAGGTGCCTCCCTGTCCTAAAGCTGCCTGTGCAGAACCCACCCAGCACCAGGCAGATCCGAGCAGAGGCTTCCGCACACAGCGAATAGAGATACCCGAAGGATCAGGATCCCTGGCCATCC
>JAVJGJ010000061.1:3716455-3734915 GCA_035590215.1 Microhierax caerulescens
AAAGGCTTCGCTCCACCCTGGCTGAAGGAAGACATACGTCCCCACCCGTCGCATCCTGGGCTCTGGCAGCTGGAGAAGATGCTCTCCTCTCTTCAGAAAGGGTTTCCTCACCCCCTTTGAACAGAAGAGTCTGAAGATGGGACTGAAACTCGAAGCACTGATCTGGCTCACGGTTTCCCTTCATTTCCCAGTTTCATCTTTTGTTTGCTTTATCCAGAGAAATCCTACCTCCGCCTCAACAGGAGGGAGCAAAGCACCCAGGCAGGATCCAAACCCACGTCCCAGGGGCACACGTGTGGTGCTCGGGAGCCAAGCACGTGCGGGACATCCCGTGATGTCAGTAAAGCAATAGCATTCAAATCAAGGGTGCTCGGGAGAACAGCTCGGTGCCAGTAACGGGCTGACCGTGAGCTGGAAACAAGCCTACTTCTTGTTGCAATGAGTTTGTGGTTGGTTTAAACAAATGCCTCTTCCCTGTATCAGGAACAGCTGAAATCTGCAATTTCCTGCATTATCCCCAGAACAGCTCATGACGACTCAAGAACCTGCCATCACAAGGCCACAATCCCCATATGATATTAAGAAGTTCGGGATGCAGTCAACACTTGGACTCTGCGACTGCAAGCTCATCCACAACCTTTGGATGTTAACATTTAATTTTTAATAACAATCAATGGCTTATGGTGATTTTGATCAGACAGCATTGCTTTGAACACCTCCAGCTGGAGTCTTCACGGTTAAACCTACGCCAAGGTCCCAGCATACAGGGAGTAAAACCACACCGAACTGTATTTGCCGCTATTTAATGCTCCTTTGCACCCGAATATACTTGAGTTCCTCCTCCTTTTGGCACCGGTTTGAAACTCCCTACTTTGTATTCTGATGGATTCCTTTTTTCGGGCTACAAGAAGCACGTACAGCAACCTTGAAGGCTGCGTGCCGCGAACCAAGCCAGCAGGGACTTCATCACATCACTTCGAGTGGATTTCTCGTCTAACAGGAAGAGACAGAGCACACAGCAACATCTGCTTTTCATGTTCCAGGCTTCCGTTTTGCTTTTTGTCAAGAGTTTTGGGAAGGACTGGTGGTACCGATACAGCTAGCAAGTTAACTCGAACGGGAACAAAGCATCTTTCATTAAAAACAGTTCTTGGTTAGAAGGGAAATGAAACGTTTCCTGCATGTTCAGCTGAAACCGAGGTGCCAAGATGCAGTGGTAGATAACGGAAGAAAATAACCTAAAAGAATCCATCGCTGCTGTACCCTGGAGACATACGCCTCCCTCTACCGCCGCAAAGAGCGTCAAGGGGCAGGAGGAAACCAGAACGTGCCGAGAGCCAGAGTGGGAAACGGCACCCAGCACCTCCGGGGGCACCCAGCATCGAGATACTGGTGGGGAACAGTTTGTAACGTCCAGAAGGGTTTTGCCAGCCCAGTAAAATTCACCCTTCACTGTGGCAAAAAGCATCGTCTCCCGCTGCCAGAGAGCAGCCCAAAAGGCATGCGATGGTGCCGAGGGCGGAGGCGAGACCGCGCACCCAAGTCCCGGGTCTGGGCAAGGGCTGCTACAGGAATCCCCACGGATCCCCAGTACTTTGCCACGTGTCCAGGAAAGAAAATTCCCTGGCCAGAGGAATATTTAGTTTTAATCTTTTTTTCCCAATAATTAAAATAAACAGTAGCAAAGAGATCCTTACCTTGGGTTAAGTGCAGAGTGCAGCCTTCGAAATCAGTTCAATTATTAAGAAGAGATACTCAGGTTCTTCAGATTTTCCTTTTCACTCACATATAAAGCCTTTTGTGTTTCATACTCCAAAATTTTGCCTAGTTCGTCCACAATCAGATGTCAATGTCCTAAAAGTTCAGGATGAAGGAGAGGGGGAATCTGTTCCTAAAAAAATCATGACTCTATTCATCCATTGATCATAATGCAAATGAAAACTGCAATAGCCTCACACTGTCCTGATCCCATTCGAAGTAAGTTAAAGCCTGAATACCCAACTCACCCCTGGGCGCGAGGGAACCGGGCAGAACTGGTTCTAGCTGATAACTAGATGAAGCTGATATTCCCCTCTCAGCCCTAACCCTTTAAATAGCACTAGCTGACCACAGACAAATACCGCCAGACATGAAACAGTGATGTGTTTCCTTAAAAACAACACGTTCATAGGAGCACTTTCTTCCTCTTTGCATTCCAGCTGCTTTTTTGAGACTGGCCGATGCAAATCTGCCCCAACCTTATGTCAATACATTCTTACAGTTATTTACAGCAACTGTAAATTCACCACAATCCTTCACCCTCTATATACTCTGCTTCAAAAGAGCAGAAGAACTGAGAGATTCAGTGCTGCTGAGCTTTTCTGGGCAGGGTGTGTGTGTATATTTTATACATATATATATACATATATATATATATATGCTGTGCTTAAAGCAGCGACCGCTGGTACCTACAATGCTGCAGCAGAAGCAAGTGCTGCTCTGCCAATGCATTTTTTTCCCCCGTACACTAAACCACCCTTTACCTACATCTCTAGAAGGAAAGACTCCAGTTAGTCACAAAATGGGAAGTCACACTGTAACTGGGACTGATGTGCAAATACTGTTCCCTTTGAGGGAGGATGCCATTGCCTGAATGAAGTCTTTAGAAACTACTCCACAGACAGTTTCAGACAGACAGGTCTGCAGGGCAAATGAGTAAATATTGTGCTGAAATGGCTACAAGATCGTGCGACACGCCAACAACCTTTAGTCACATTTAACTGGAAGGTCCCGGGGCAGTGACATAGCACACAGTTCTTTTAAACCGCAGGATTAAAAGCAGGATCCAGAGAATTCTGATCACTTTGAGGGGTTTTACGAACGTCGGTGGAGAACTGTCCCTCCCACGCACAGTCACTTGTCTATGTAAGCTACAAAATACTCTGATCAGGATAGCTAGGAGAGCCAGAACTCATCCGTTAGCGATGCTGGGGATCACTTAACGCTCATGCTTGTCTATATTGCTGTAAGTTGGCAGCACCCCCACAAAACACTTCCAGTTCTGTCTTCGAAACGTGTGTTTGTTGGAATGGTCTCATTTTGTATCAAAATTTTGCATGAATTTTTCCATTATTTTCCCAGAACGTTTTAGAAAAAGGCTCTCATTTTGGTAATGAAAACAAACCTGGATTAAAATGAAAGGATGCATTTTCTGAATTTATATTTTAGCTTCTTTCTTCCCTAATTTGTACAACGAACATTGACGTCGATGAATCAGGATTAAAATTGTTAAGGATAAAAAGAGGGAAAAAGATCACAAGATGATCTCGCGTGCAGTGTGATAGGTTTGGAGCTCAAAGCCATTTTTTAAAAATCAGGTTAACCTGGCTATTAATGCTGTTCTTAGGGAATCGGTCCAAATCCTAATGTCAGGAAAGCTGAGTCTGCAGAATTGTCAGTGACAGCTATGTCAAGGCAAGGACTTGCACTGAGGAATTGCCCTGGAAAAGGTTGCGGTGAATCGCTGAGGAAGACATGCTGCCTCTTACGGAATCACACACCAAATACAAATTTCTTCTCTCTCCAGGTCACACACCAGAGCTGCGCGTATTTAACCTAAACCCCAGCCACCTGCTCTTTTTAGAATTGACGGCAGTAAGGAAGATACAGATATAGAGAAAGTATAGGTCTAGGAACAGAATTTTATTTGATTCTAGAAAGTATCATGCAACAAATCTCTCTTTTTTTTTTTTTTAATGATCCTTGCCCAGCTTTCAGATAACAAAGTAAAATTTACAAGTGAAAGGATGTGTAAGGTTAGCACCATAGGAGAAATAGTCTTCTCTTTACAACTCCATCCAATAGACAGTTATAAAAGAAAACAGAGGAGAAGAAAAAAAAAACAACTAGGTGACCTTGCGTTTTCATTTTCCACATCCCAGATATTTAAACCTAAACACCAAGATACCAAGACCTTCCTAGCTTATCTAAATAATACACATTCAGCAAAACTTGTTCTGTACATTAGGAAATATTTGTGTTGAATGGTAATGAACACAAAGTACCAGCTAATATGCAAGGTGAAAACTGCAAATGTTCCAGGGAAAGAAAAGAAACAACAGAACCCAAAGTGAGGAATTTGTCCCTCCTTACAGTCTTTTGCAGGTATGGCTATCATGACTTGCTGCAAAGATCAAAATAAAGAATAAAAAATAATAATTTAAAAGGAATGTGTACTGGCTCTAGTTGGGACAGATAAAACATCCTAACGTTATCCCATAATACCCTAATTTCACATTTTTTTCCCCCGTAGGCCAAATATCCAGATGTACTTAATATCTGAACTCTCTGTATCTGCAAGCAACTACAGGAGTACATTAGACTTCCCATTTTTCCTTACTTTGGCCTGCATTTTCAAAATTCGCTCCTTGGGGTTCTTACTATAAGGTTTTCAAGATAGGGAACAGTTTTACAAACCCTCCAACCTTTACCGAGCAGGAATTCTAGCACGGGATTTAGGAGGGTTACATGCCACGGTATTCTGTGCTGTCTTCTTGAGGCAATGGAACAACCGAATCCCGCGTTACAAATCCGTACAGCGATTGCCTTCATAAGCGTCTCTAATTACAATACGTGTAACCCCATACCTGTGTCATTGAGCTATTGCAAGCTGCCTCCCTTATTAAAGGAAGGCTTCAAGCTGAGACGATAAGGGTTTGTCATCGCTCGGGAAATACATCTTTTGATTACTTTCAAGGTCACGCGCGTGGACTTTTAACAACAACGTTCAAACAACCGGTTAAAACAATCATTTGTATGCAACTCATAGCAAAATAGTTCACTTTAATCCCAAAGCAAAATGTGGTACAGCCCAAGCCAGCTGGTTTTTTACCATTAGCACTAGAACATCTATGGCAGCAAATGCCGCTTGAATGCAGAGCGCCAACACCCGCGTCGAACTACCCAGAGGAGCCTTCGCAGCCATGAGCGCTACATCACTTCACCACCCGGAGAGTAACGAGACTCTGAACTTTTCTTTATCTTTCCTTTATTTATGCTTGGACTTCCAGCACCGCACATCAGATACCCAGGGACTTAATCTGTCCTATATCAGACTGCAAAAATACAATGCTTTCTCAACTGTCCTTGCATCAAACAAATCAAACGGTCACATCCAACAAACCCTTCACTTGAGTAGTTGCTTCTACCTAAAAATGCGTCTCTCCTCTTAAGGATTTCAACTAATGCTTCTGGCTTATAAAAGATTAAGTGCAATCAGTTACACGGGAAAGTTTATCATGCAGCTCTTGATTGTATTTTCTGTGCACGCATTTACATCAGGCACACGAGTTATATAAAATAGTTTGGAGTACAAAAATACGGTTATAACATAGGAGTACCAAACAGCACAGAATTAGAACAGTTTTATTACCATAATACCAATTTATATACAGACCCCCAATTTTTTTTCTAATTCTAAGTATTCTTCCCAAACTGACAACTGTAGTGTACACTCTAAAAACCTGCAAATTCACAACACAAATCTATGTTAACCCCTGCACTGTCTATGCAGTCTGCACCAACCCTCTCTCTTGCACACAAAAACGTATTATAAATAATTTTTCACAAAATGTCACGTATGTTTTATTGCACATTGTACATGCCAATATCTAAAGGAGAGGCTCAAACCTCTTGCTTGATAACTAACTGCTTAAATACCTAGCATTTACTTGTGTTATGAATACTATTGCATTTTTCAGGCTCTAATCTTAACTGATAATTTAAAAGGAAAAAGAGCAGAACAGAAAATATGCCTCAAACTGTATAGCTTTTGCAAAAGAAACGCGCTTTTTTAATTTTACTGATTCCTACTGTATAAAGTCATTAAAAACATCTGACCTAATTAAAAATCCTGTGTCAAAACTTCTGCGTTTTTTACTACAAAATTATGCATAGAGCTGCTTGCATCATCATATATTCCTTCTCTTTTGCAGAATGAGGTGCTCCTGTGCTGCAGTGACTTACAGATGGAGTCACACGGGTCGCAGTGCTACCTCCAGGGGTCCGTGTGTCAGCCTCCGCCCCGCCGGGGGCCACCACGGAGCCGTCACAGCACCACGACAGCTCAGTACAAAAAGACACTGGGCACGAGTGGCCACCAAGCATCAAGGCCATGTGTAGTTCCCGTTAAGCGGATCTCTGCACGAAGGAGTACGAGTAATTTATCGTTAATAGGCGGGGTTACGGTATGCTGCACTAAAATACGACCGCTAAACACAGAGGACGATTTGTGTATGACAGAAATGGGCCAGCTGGTAAAAATGCCTCACTGGGTAAAAATCTGCATGTTGAGGGTTAAAACTCTGGCACGAACAAAAAGATTAAAAAGTCGATCGATCAAATGCTTTGCCAAGGGTTTCTAAAGCTATTAGCCATCGACAGCTCCAGAAAGGGATAAAACCAGCAAAACCAAACCACTAAAATTGCACTATTACAAAGAAACAAGTCCGTGAGAGGGAAAGCCACCAGCCGCCGTTACGGGACAGCCACTTCGAGAAGCCGATTGTTTTTTCGCTTGCAAGTTGGGATGTTGCCGTTTTTCTGGCTGCCTTGTATGAACTTCACACACACTTTGTCTTGTCTGAACTGGACCAGAAACCTAGGAGAGGGAACACGATACAATTTAAGTTAAAGGTGGAAAAAAAACCCCAAACACAAGAAGTCGTCTTTTCCTGGTGGTTCTGAGCATCACCCCAAAGGATGTCATTTTCAGGTCTGCATTAGTAATAAGAGTGGAGGAATAAAATAAAATTAAATTAAAAAAAAAGCCACAGGTTGTGGCATGGCTTGAGTCTCCTTCAGGTAGTATCTCCTAATTATTGCCTTCTGCTCCTAGCTGTGGGCCTTTTACAGTAGTTAGCTGTTCCTTTAGAAAGCAGGCAGGTGAAAACGGAGTTTCTAATGTACCAGGAATGCAGCAAAGACTATTTCCCACTGCTTCACCATCATCCGAAGGGACTGCTGTTTTCACGGACGGAAGCTATATACTTCTACAGGAACATCAGCAGCGCTTGGCTTCTGGTTTACACTTAATGTATCTGGGATTTTAGCAGCTCTCACATTTCTGATCTGTAGTCAGCCTTTACAGCCCGCTGCTCGGCGGCTGGGGAAGTTCTCTTCCCTGCCAGCAATCTCCAAATTTAGCTATTTCCTACAGTCCAGGATAAATTAACGTGGATTTGACTCTTCACTTTTTACTGGAAGAGAAATTCCACTGAATGTGGAGAACTGCTTTAAAAAATAAAACCCAAACCAACAGGCTGCTGGGGAGCCTCAAGCTTCTCACTGGCGAGCAAGATCAGAAGCAACCAACAGGGCAGCGCTGCCTTTGGGCTCACGGCCGCTGACCTAAAAAGTCCTTTGTAACACAGCAGATTTTCCCTTTTAGGATCCTTAAAAAGTCCTCCAGCAGAGGCCAAAAACTTCAAAGAATGTGTCCTGCAGCCGGAAGCCACAAATCAAGCTGCGGCCGAGCCCAGGGGAGGAAGCGCCCGCCACGCAGGGCTGCCCTCCGCTCCCGCTTCCCTGCCGCGCGGCCCCCAAGGTTTAACTTGCTCGGCGCTGCCGGCCATGCCAGCACCCGGAACGTCCTCCGCAGGGCTCAGCGCCATCGTCTCTCGCCACCAGCGCTGCCTTTTCCTAGTCACATTGTTCCAATGTTGCATATATAAGCAGTACGCATGTGCGTGTATATTTTTATATCTATCTATCTATATGGAATAACGTCTTACCGGACATAGCCCTGCACCAACAGCATTTTTGCTTACATCAACTCTCTCCCCAAAAAGCAGCGTACAGCCGTCGAAATAAGGTCACGCTTTCTCACCAGTCCCTAGTTGTGCTTGTACTCTAGCGGGGAGAAGTGAGTCCTGCTTCACCGTCAGCAGAGACGGAACTGCTAACAGCTTCAAATTATTTAGCCTGGATAAACTCAATAGCAATACACACTTGGATGTTTTTAATCTGCAAGACGAGAAACAGGACCACAGCCCAAAATGCAAGCCTCCCAGCAGGCAGACCGTTTCCAGACCTAAGGCAGGCCAGACTAGTGCAAGGCACACTTAAACCTCGCGTAGTAGTTTATTCCTTTGTAGCCATCATTAAACTGGAAACTGACTGGGGACAGCCCCACTCTTTTAAAGGCTACAACACACGCCCTTCAGCAAATTAAATCCCAGCTGGTAACAGAACACAGGAAAAAGGCAGATATCATTTTCAAGGAAGGAGCAAAATCAGCCTTAAAATAAAAATCCGGACAGATATAAACTGTACTCGCCGTGGTGACTCTAGAATACAAGCAGTGCCGTGCAGCCAGCTAAAAGGCTCAGGTTGTGCCTACAGAAATTTTATTTCACTGTGGTTAAAGGGTTCCAAATTTTCCTCTTTATTCAGGATGAATAAGCCCACCAAATCAACAGCACTGAAATCAGAGGGCACGTCACACAGCAAACGAGCGCGTAGCAGTGGTGGCGACGCGAGGGACTCTTACTCAGCAGGCTTTAGGGGCTCACACACGCACGGTTTTATTCCGCAGCTATAAACACTGCAAGTGCAGTCCTTACCTAAGGCCAAAATATGAAACTGCACCAAGCAGAAGGAAGTACTAAGTTGAAACGCCAGCTTTTTATCAAACAAAGCTTTTAACAACCAAAGAAGCCACGACGACGATCGATGGATCAACCACCAGCAGCAGGAATTTTCAGAATACGTTTTGCACCTTCACAAAGGAGAAGGCAGAGTTTTAAAGAGCTGCAATAGCAGCACCATCGTCACATGTGCTCCGGGAGGAGCTTTTCATTCTGTTTAGTTCACTAGAGTCCCCTCTAACAGATAAACATCTCACAGCAATACGTGAGCTTTTCAGTCACACGCAAAACGGTTCTCTCAGATGTAGTATCTCTGAATTAGTTCTCCGGCAGCAATTCTGCTTCACAGCCCTGTTTGAAACCACCTTCAGAAAAGCACATTTGCTCCAATGGCTTTCGCAGAAATAAGAGCCAAATAAATGCTAGAAATGAGTACACACTGACAACTGGATCCTTATTTGCAAGTATGCTGTTAGGAGAAAAGAAGCATTAGCTACACAGCAGCGTTCTGTGTTTCCAACATTTTTAGCGCGTTGCATTGAAGGAAATGCAGTTTTAAGCAAACAAGAAACGTACTCATCGGATATCTCAATGTTGAGCTTCTGTTTGGTTTGGCTGAGAGTCGTGCGGTAAAGTTTGGTGGCCATTTCAATCAGGTGGTCACTGCTGAGCAGGAAATCTCCTTTACCAGCTGCTCCTGAACCCTGAAACAGACAGGGAAGTCGTTAGGACCGCCAAAACCTAGAATACAAAAAACATTAAATGCCAGCCAAGCAGGAGGTTTTACAAGGAGCCTTCTCTTCCCAGCACAATGGAACAACAGCCTTTAAACTTGGAAATTAAATAGGGATGCGGTGCAGCGTATAGGATCCAAATGCAATTCACCCTCAAATACGCCACGAACCTGTTGAAAAAATTATAACCCCCTTCCCACCCTACGGGAGGGTCACCTTCATCTGTCCTATGCAACTGCAGCGTTTCTGTATCCCCCTTTTGGCTACACTGCAGCAAGCTCGCAAGATTTTCTGATAGGAACAGAAACCAATTACCCGCACCAGTATAAGGATGAAGGCGGCCAGTATAGACACAAATATGAAGTTCTTCAAATCCATTTAAACTAGAGTAGAAATTTTAGCAGAGCCATGCTAAGAGTGCAGCGAAGCAAATATAGCACTGAACTAAGTTCTTTAGAACTGAGTAACCAAATCAGCTGTGCCATAGTGTGGATTCCTGGGCATCCCATAAAGAGAGAAATATTCTGCCGCTGTGTCGGGAAGAATTGTGCGAGCAGCTAGAATGGAAAACAGTGCCACAAGGTATCTGAACCAGATTAAAGGCCCATATTACAAACTGAAAACTCCAGTCCTGAAGAGGTTGCGGTGAAATACAAAGTTTGATTTTCACAAGTAAATCATCGTTCATAATATAAAAACTGTTCTTATTTGGCTGCAGTAGTTTTAAAATCAAAGTTTCTGCAGATATGGCAAAGTTCAATGAACTTCTGAACCCACAGGCTAATGATATTTATGCTTTAATGCTACAAGATAACTAATAAACAATTTTTACATCACTGCATGCAAAACAGTCGTATTATTGTATTATAAAGCCGTAACCAACCTCCTTGAGGTGCACCGCGAAGAAGCCATCATTTTGGGAGCTCATGGACACTTTGGTAACATCTCCCAGTGGAACCTCTGACTTGATATTCCCAGATTTTTGATCCGCAAGGAGAACGTTATTTTTGGTTAGTAAGAAAATCCTGGATGTAGCCTGTGAAAATACAAAAATGCAAATCATTATCCACGCAAAGAGGGAACTGGTCTTTACTGGGCACTTACTGAGGCTCCGAGCAAGTTCACAGAGTGAGTAAGCTTGGTGCACACTAGTAAACGTCAACATCTGACGTTCAGTAAAAGCTGCAGATCAGTTACAATCAGGTCAAATTTATTTACGTGTCTAATTACAGACTGAGAAGCTTAGCTCACTCTGGCACATACACTTAGGTATAAACAGCTCCTTTAATGACTAGCTTACAGTTATAAAGCTCGGAAGCTGAAACGCAGGAACTATGCAAATGAGGATAACCTCGTTTCTCGGGCTCCGTCAATCCCAGGAGAACCATCGCACCTTTCCAGCAGAGGTAATTCGGGGCCAAGCCTCACTGCTCACTGTCACCCACCAAAACCGCGTCACGGAACGCCACAGAGCCAGTAGCTATTTTCAGTGCTATGTTCTCCTCCCTTTCTCTATTGAAATTATTCTTCAGGAGGATAACCAGTCATATTTTCCAACAACAAATATTGTTAATGCATGTTCTTAAATTCATCTTAGAAAATAAAGGGAAATGAGAACTTAAATCTACCTATAGCTGTTTCTCCTGTAAAATTTTAAATAATAAAATCTTAACTGTTACCATTAAGAAGAAGCTGTCTTAAGCACATAGAACCATAGGCCATTATTAATTTTTTTTTTTTTAATCTTGAGAGCTGTAGCCTATGCAAGTACAGGAAAGATACTGTCTTAATTTAATTAGCTTTTTCTAAACCAGAAAATTAACTTGGCATCAACACCAGGCAACCTAATTTCACTTTTACAAATGCATAAATGACTTCTGCATTTGAGAAGCTGAGATCTACTACTTCTAATATTTAGACAGATACGGTGAAAACAATGACATTTACTAAGGGAGGATAATACGTCCTGTTCTAATAAGTATAATTTAAATGCAAAACAAGTTCTGTGCTGGCGGAGTAAAAAAAGTACCCAGCACGTTTAACAGCTTTATTCAAACGATACAAGAAACTTGCCTCTTCATTCCAAAAATATTTTGGTATCAGTCAGAAGACAGGCAAAGCTAGCAGAGGATGGTACTCACAGTTTTGAAACCTAATGAAATGTGATGATCAGGAGCTTGAAGAACAGTGTAAACCTTGAAAGGTTAAGTTTTCTAAATACTTGAACAAGAATAATATTCTTTAAATATTTTTTTTCCTCAGTTGGCAAACAGGAGATCTGAGTTCAGTGCAGAGACTGCATTTAGTTGTGAATCATTACGATCCTGTTACCAGTTGGTGAGATGACATTTTAGTTTGGAAAAGTTGCTGAAAACTACAAACCCAAACAAAACATCAGTAATCTTTATGTAAATTTAAACCAGGTGTTTAAATTTAGGTACTTTATAGCACATTGCATTGAAGGATATGCACTTTTAAGCAAACAAGGAGGTGTATAAATCACCAGTTTACATAAATCCAACATTTCCAGTCTTGTCCTTAAAAAAAAAGGCATTTTTGAAAAATCCTCAACTGTTTAGATGACAAAAACAAAGTTTCCCAGAGTTGATTTATAGCAAACACGACCTACCCTTCCAGATAAAACAAATCCATCTTATTACCTTCCCATTAGCTCTATTGATCTTATTCACAACTTCAGCAATAATGATCTTTTCGTCCACAGCATCTTTAAGTTTTTTGTACTTGGGGTTCTTGCTGATTTCCAAGTAAGCCCCTTGGAATGGCTGCCCAACACTGCCCAACACAAAGACAAGAAAACACAAGTTAAATATGAATCTCTGGGGAGAAGCAAACCTGGAACAGCCACGTTCTGCTTCAGGCTTCGTGGGGCCAAGAGATGCACCAAACACCATCTTCAGTGACTCTATACTGCCAGAAGCTTCCTGAAGCTTCCATACACCCTCTGCCATGGAAAGTTGTTTGCTGCTTCAGTTTTAGCAAAAGAACGTGACCCAGAAGCTGCTACTTACAATTTCTACCTATTTCAAGCAACAGCAATGCTGTTATTATTAGATATTATGTATCTAATATAGTAGTACTATATTATAATATTATTATATAGTATTGTGTAGAATTATTAATGATAATTAGACAACTGAATAATTAGATAAGTGAATGCAAATGGGGCTTTTAACACAGTGTGCATTTACGCAGTGCATGCTCTGCCCCCGGACCCCCGATCGGCACCACCGTGCAGCCGTGTCGGTGTTCACTGGTGCCGTGCCAGCGTTCACCAGTGCCGTGCCAGCAAACCACCTCAGCTGAAAATAATTTGGGAACTGCCACAGAGTAGCATACGTATATCTCCTGGCACAGTATCCCGGAGGAAAGACAAAAAAGGAGGAGCAGTAAGAAACAGACGCATAATCCTGTATATATTAGCAGCACGGTGATGGCAAATAAAGAGAAATTTATCACCGAAGACAGTAATAGGATTTTTTTTTTTTTTTCCTTGCTCTGGGAACGTTTTCCAGTTAAACAGGCCAAATTGCCACGGATGTCTGACACAAGTACATCCTTGCATATACAATCAATTTTGATTCAAATTCACCCAGTAACGGTCTCTGTGGAAACAGGAAAGAAAACTTCAGCGGGACGGGCTTTCAGAGTGTTCCGCAGTGACAGACAGGAGCCTGCCCCCGGGACCTGCCGTGTCCCTTAGTCCTGCCCCAGCCCTGCCCATCGCCCCATCTTCACCCACCTCAGGGGGACACAGCACACAGAGCTGCGCCAGCAGGTAACAGCTGGCGCGTACAGTTGCTGCTGGCTTCGTTTGGAAGTCACTTTAACTAATCGCTTTGATTAAATTACAGTCAAAGTAGTAAATGCGAAGCCTTGCCAAGAGGAGAGCCCAGGAGGAACCAGAGTCTTACGTGGACCAGCCCTCCCAGCCTTTAGAGGTGCACCTCTGGCACGTGGGGGTGGGGGGGAAAGGAAGGGTACTGGTCTTTTAGTACTCACCAGAAGTCCCTTTCTGTTCTTTAATTACATTACGCACAGAAAATTCACCGCATCCAATGACTCATTATCATATTAACTAATCAGAAACTTTATACAGTAGTTTCCTCCACCCTTAGTCTGATAAAAAGCCCGACAGGAGCTAATCAGCTCTGAATACAAGAGAAAAAGAGATGGAAAGGTTTCTAAATGAGCGCAGGGCGGGGAAAGCTCATGTTGGAGCTGGGGCTTTTGTTTGTTTTTATTAATTAACATTATGAAACCATAGTCACCGAAACAGTAGATTCCCTGTGGACTTTGTCCCTAATCAAATGATGATGACTTACAAGCTAAAACTAAAGGAATCACCAGTTACCCCCTATCACATGTACCACTTAAGAATGTCTTGGATAAAAGTAACTCGGATATATATTTTGCTGTATATTATTCCATTGTTCAGTCTTGGTGTAAAAAGTACTAAAGCAGGGATATAAATAAAATTCCTTCCTTCCCAAGGAGCTCTACGTTGATCAGATGTACGCTGACTCAGAGCAAAACCCCCTGCCTGCTCCTAGAGAAGTCCAAAGGCAGTATCCTTCTCCCTTCCCAGCAGGATAAAAAGACATCCTAAAGCAAATAAGGATCAAACCACAAACCAACATACCCAGCCGTTAAATTTAAGTGATCTGCTGAAGGGAAGAAAGAAAAACATCTACTGAGCCCGTTACAGGAAAAAAGGAAACGTCTCAATAACAAATGACACCGAAGCAAACCAGTAAAGCACAGGAACAGCCCGGCACAGCGCCGTGCCCATCCACTCCTGCGGACTCCTGCCTCCCCTCCAGTGAGCCTCGCTTCACACTGCCCCACTCCTGCTCACCTCCAACGATGCCTCCTCAAGAAAACTCTCCCGAGATGGACAAGACCTTTGTTTTCAAGAAAAATACATTTTCTAAGCTCATAGTTACTTGAAATGTCCAATTTAACTCCTTCTGAGGACATCAGATCTCGCTCCCGTCAGCCTTATTGCACGCAAAACGTGCGCTCCTGAAGTAAAATCGGATAGCACTGCACTTTTTTGAGGAACGCTAGCTCCACAGATAGCAATGACAAGAATTTATCAGGTTTTAAGAACTCAATAATCTGAGAAACCGAAAAGCTTATTTGCAGAGATTTCCATTTTGAAAAAGTCTCCAATTAAAAAATAAAAAAAAGTTTAAATAGAAATTAACTTCTAAGCGCTTTTTTTTTTTTTTTTAAAGCATCCTTTCAACAACGTACCTAACTCTTAAATTACCTAGTCTTCATATTAAAGTGTGATGCTGAATGTACCGAGTCCAAACACAGGAGAGCTCCCCAGCACGCCTCAACTTACAGTTCACTCGACAGTTATCGGCTGCAGGAACCAGCGTGATGGAAACTAGGGGAAAGGGTGAGAGTTATTCCCTTCTACAAGCTCTCCAAACTTTTACGATGTGAACAGGTCACGAGGGGTTAGAACAACACCACATCGTGTATCCTGGACAGAAGCGCTCGGCATCGCGGGATCAGCGGGCTGCAACAACGTCTGTTAGAAGCAAACTGAGCTCAGTTTGCAGGATTGTAAAGTAAAACGGTGGAGGGACATTGTCAAACAAGGGAAATGCACCTTCCTGCTTAAGATAAAAAGCAAAATCTTGCTTAGGTTCCTAAATCTCTGGGAGGATACTGAACGTGTTGCACAGTAAAAGCGGTGGAGTCAGTCATTACCTGGCTGGATATAAAGCCTTCTTGTCCTTGAAAAGTTCACTTGCTTCCAGTTTTTCTTCATATATAAGCTTCTGCTGATCTGTGAACTGGTCTCTGTACTTCTTACACTACAAAACACAATATATTACACAAACCAAAACATGATCCTGCCCAATCTGATCTGAAGCAACAGCACCACAGGCTAATGTTTGCCTATCGCTCAAATTGCACATTCTTTGTGTGCTTCTGAAGTGACTCAGCACCATCCTACGTGCCTCTGTGGCACACTAACAAGCAGCAGAGGTGTTTTTCTCCCCACCCATTCTAGGTACCGGTTTTGGTGTAATTCAGAAGTATCAAAAACATCTCACTTAAGCATGTTGCATTTGGACACGAGCTTAATCCATCAGATACCAGTCTCTGGAAGACTGTGCTAAAAGGGTTCATGGAAACATAAATATAGTTCCACGACTGTGGAAGTTTCTGTAAGCAGGGAGAAAGGACAAAACACAGCTGAGAGGATGAGTTTTGCAGGCTCAGAAAGAAAATCTGTTCCCCCACAATTCACAGAAAACACAGCCCACAAGGTTAAAACGTCTCATCAGCACTTACACAGATTCTCACCATTCTCTCCATCCGCAGATCCAACCCAAATTTCAGCTAACCACAGCTCACGAGTCAAAAATTCCACCCAGTGTTTCCAGTGGTTGTCTAAGAGCTAGTCCCAGTCCCGGCCATGGACACAAGTATTATTATAAGCTGCCAATTAACAGGCAACGGGCACTTGCTTTAGTGTTGAGTTAAAAGCTGATGGCAGGAAGCATCTCCTCTCCCTAGCCCAGGAAGGAGCACGCAGGGTAGCTGTGCCCCTCGTCGGCCAAAGACAACGATCAAAACCCCTACTTCTTCCAAAGAAATGAAACCATCCTGGCCAGAACGGGAATACATACATTCTAAAAATAGGCCCTTCATGAACAAAACTACTGGAAATGATGTGATGAAGCTCTGTACAGACTGGACCAGAATGTGTCCTACCCTCCACAAGTGGAAAATCCTCTTTAGTTCCTTGTGAGTTGAATCCAAGAACAGGTAAGGTCTTGCTGGCCAGTTTTTATCTATTGGTGATAAAGAAGGCATCTTATTCTTCATTTCCAGGAAGTATTTTTGCATCTGTGATAAAATTGAAGCAAGATGTTTTATTAACGTTCAAATACCAGAGTTATGTCAACAAGCAAGGAAAAGCAGATGCTCTGTGATTAAAAACACAGTTACCAAACCACAACGCTGAGCTTTCCTAAACCTGAATATGGATTTTAAAAGCCAGGTACATTGAGAAACACAGATTTAGATATCACAGAAGTGTGGCAAATGCTTAGTTAGCACCATTCCCACACCTTCTAAACACTATCACCATCCTTTCTTCACAACATCAGAATATTTAAGTTGCCAATTTTCCGTATGCTGAGCTTGGACCTTTCCTTACGAAGATGATCAAGACCGTACTACAGCTGTTACTTTGCTATAAAACAATTTAAACCACAGAAAATCTACACGGGCTTTGTACAGATGTATACATACAAGTCTCTGAAGGGTAAATTCATAAATTTTTCTTCCAGCATTGGCTCTGAAGAATTTCCTGTACTCTCTACGGACCTGAAAAGTAAAACAAACCCTCGAAGTGAATATGAAGAACAGATTTGTTTGCACAGGTACATTTTTATAAAGCTCTATGGAAGAAAACACTATAAAAGCACACAAACATGCAAAGTGTTCCCTGAAACAGGAACACAAACTGGGCACGCTTAAAATACATGAACCAGACCGTGAACCGAGAGGTCAGAAAATTACCTGGCCTGACCTGAGAACAGTCATTGGCAAATTTAACAGAGAACGTGAAACACTTTCCTCTGAAGAGGCAAGCTATTCAAATATGGTTGAATTCGCAGCATGACTCCATTTTCATAGGCTTTTGCATAAAGTCGGACTGGAAAAAGTGAGGTATCATGAGTGACACACGTTTTATTGTGTCTGAAGAGACACTGAACTGACGTTAATTACACAGTTAACTGATGAATTGTTTCTGATTTTTCTCTTTGAAGATTCTTAATACACAGAGTTTCATATAATAACAAAGGGATTTCCCCCCCCAGAACAGCTTTATGCACAAAAAACTCTTTTCACACAAGCAATCTTCATTCCAAAAGGAAAAAAAAAAAAGGGTTTTGGTGCTAGGTAAGAGCAGAGAATACAACACAAAGGTCGCTTAATGTCAGCACGCTTGGAATTTGTTTCCAGAATTGGTGCGGGGAGGGGGGGGAATATCAAAAAAAGTGATCACTGAAAGCCATTTTTTGTGGGTGATACTCATTTTTAATACATGCATGTAAACGCAGGTTTCAGAGTACTTGTTTTGCCCTTCCTATTTCTATCAGTGCTAATTAGCACAGGACTGAAATTCCTCCCTTCAGCAAACGCAATCTGAGGGAGAGCACAACTGCTCTGCCGTTCGCTGGAAGCCCAGGCTCACATCACATTTGCTGAACCATCCCCCAGCTTTCCCCAAACTTTGGCACAGTTTGCAACACACCTGCTCCAAGTCTGGTGCAAAAAACCAGAGAAAACATCGTGGCTTTGCATAATTTACCCCAGAGCAAATTTTGTGGTTTTAGCTCGCTCGCTGTGTGTTACCGAGCTCACTGGAACCAGCAAATCGAGGGAAGCCCAGAGAGGGAAAAACCCATATTGACTTATAAGAAAAAGGTCCCTCGGCTTACCCTGGCACACCTGCTGCCCCATACTGAGGGTGATGCATTTTAAAATCAGCCAGCATCATGAAAGCAAGAATCTGTTACCGTTCTGCGATTAAAAAAAAAAACCCATAGATAAATGGGTTTTGCTTAATTACACATTAAGATGCATCAACAAAACTGACAGCATTCATCTGTCACCATTGTATGCACATAACTTTTTCCACTTTGTAAGAAAAAGTATTCTTATTCACTGATTTTCTGTAAAGTTTAGTGCTCTGTAATTAACGTACATCCTTTATTTATTATTCAGGGATGGAAATGAACACACTCAAGGCCACTCCAACCACAATCATCACAAATCTCACCACGTTCTCATAGACTCTCTTTAATGATGTTGCTTTACATAATTCTTCGTGAGCTGCAAGGTGTGCAAATTAATTTGGAACAAAGGGACTAACACCCCCACCCCACCCCGCATCCTACTGGCGCTGCAGGGAAGCTGCAAAGCAAGCACTGGGAAATGCAAGCCGTTCCAGAAAAGCCTAGATGTGGGAAGTACCACAAATGCTATTAACATCTACTTCTTGTACAATTAAAAAAAAAAAAAAAAAAAAAAAAGTTGAGGATT
>JAVJGJ010000061.1:3735015-3750336 GCA_035590215.1 Microhierax caerulescens
TCTTTGTTTTAAAATTAAAAAAAAAAAAAAAAAAAAAAAGACTCAGGAATTAATGGTTTAATCTTGATCACTTGTATTGACTTTAAATCTTCACCTGGAAATATCATGGGTGAAAATATTTTGCCATCAGATGAGAACTGCCTGTGGCAGCAGTGATATATTGGAATCACAGCCTATGACCTTATTCAGAAAAAACTGTGCCTGCCAGGTGAGATGGAAGTGCTGTTTACACTATTTAAAAAAAACACTTTGAAAAGCCACACCACAGACAGGCGGAAACATACTCCCGCTGTAATGTGCCTTAAAGATTTTTTGATTCACCAGTGTTCATTGAAATGCTGCTGTTTGATATAAAACAGCCTCTGAGATCTCTCAGGAGGGACATGTTTTGTTTTGAAATCCTAAAAACAGACCCACTTTGGCAGTAGTACCTAAAGTGTGTTTCTGTTCTGCAGAACGACTTCTTAAAATGGCTCTTTTGTGTTTGCAGCTCTCGTTCCCATGCGGGTATTTTAATGGAATTTTTTATATACATAATATACATGTATTATATAGAACGATACACTTTCTAACTATTCTCCCCATTTCACCACCGTTAGGGTGAGTGCGAGAACGCGAGAGCCGGACTTTACTCTGCATTATCAAGCGAATCGCTCCCTTTTACGCTCCTGTGCCCGCGCTGTCGCTGTTAGCAGAGGTGCCACCCAGCCAGACAGGAGGGATTCAGATCTCCGCAGCTCTGCAGGACTGCGTCTGCACAACGATGTTTGGAAGCCGTATCGTGTCAATCGTTTGGGCACAGACCCGAAACATCTCAAGATGCCATTTTCATCGTCTATTTACAGAGCAGAACTACATTCTTCCAGATTACAAATGTGTTTTCTTTTGCCAACCAGTCCTTGAAAGCAAGGGGCAGAAACCAAAAGACCCTTGGACATCTCAATTTTGCTGGAATTCACGGCTGCCACAAGCCATAGGCAAGTGCACGTTATTTTTTGTTAGCTTTGCGCCATGCCCTCAGCGCTGGGGCCGGGGTCGAGCGTGAGCAGCGGCGGAGGCAGACAGCTCCACCCCGCTTCCCATTCAGACAAGCAGAGGTCACAAGAAGAAAATACATCCTTGTAATCTTTCCGGATAGGATCTTTGCCAACGTAGGTCAGGTTTTTAAGCCAACAACCGTAACACAGTCCCTTTAATCTGACATTTGCCTTTTGCTTCCAATTCCCAATATGACAAACACCTGGTGCCTCAATACCGCTGTAAATGAGGTGTTTTCGGCTCGGGAATGTTTCGGTAAAATCCACGACAAAATCAAGCAATGCAATTCCGTGTAAAAACCATCCCTGCTAGTGAGCCCACACAACCGCTTGTTTATGGAGTGTTAGTAAGATGCCACACTTTATTGAGTTCATGTTGACAGATGGGAGTGTTTGAGAAAGTACCTTCAGTCCAAGCCAGTAAGCCCAAATGACTGCAACAGCATGCTTACGCCTAGCCTCCTCCTTCAAGCGTTTCAACTCCCTTCGAGCCTAAAAGGTTCAGATAGTGAACAAAAGAGACAGCCCGATGCAGACAGCACAACGACCAGGAAAAGGCTTCTCCCAAACAGGACAGCCAACTTACAATCAAGACACGGAAAGATGGAAGAACAGCATTTAACCTTGAAAACCCAGCGTGTCAGTGTGAAGCCACAGAGGAGGTCAAAAAAAGCCTCCAGTGCTGCCTAAGGGGCACGCAGAGGTCAGAATTTTGTCAGCCCCATTATTCACCGGCAACTTTCCATCTCCTCATCCAGGCACAGCTCGCAGCCAGCGGTAGGTATCTCCTAATTTGATTCTGATGGAGACCTTTGCCTGCAGCCGTGTGATCAAAAGGATGCGTATGAAAATCAAGACCTACTAAAATCTCACTGTCGAGTCACTTCTTGCACTGGTGAGTGCCTGGGCAGGACAGAATCAGTTCTGAAACCAGGTATGTAAGGATGAGTTACCGGCACTGTGGTGAGGGCTTCCATCCTGGAGGGTGTTTTTTATTTTGATCTTTATGTACCTTAAAAAAAATTCTCTAGCCTGCTTAATAATCTTCTCCAGTCTGTCTTTATGGAATGAAGGGCTAACCCCCCCAAACCCAGTGCCTTCCTCATGGGCAAAGAGACAGGCACCCACCTACAATTTCATCGATCCTGCCCGGTTTAGGAAAGCCATTTGCAATTCTAAACACAAAGGCATGCGTGGGCAACTTCACAGCATCTCACATTTGAGGAGATACCAGGACGTTTGTTATTCCGTTATCTGATGATAAAAACCAAGTAAAACGAAGAGTTCCAGTCTGACAGCACCGGTGACCGCAGCTCTAGCCACACATCTGCCCGTGTCGGGACAGATGCCGACAGATGTGTCAGCAGCGGCGCTTCCCTGGCACAGCTGGGTGGCTTAACCTGGGGTAGATGCGGGCGCTCAGAGGACGTGTCCTCTGCCTGGGACACACGCTCCTACTGCACAGCGCTGTGAAAACACGGCTCTGCAAAGCTGTCTTGTGAAAAGGAAGGAGTCCTTAAGGTCTAGAGCTTATTTATTTTTTTTTTTTTTTTGTAAAGCAAGTTATCTGACAATAAATTTCAGGAACTTTTGTTTTCAGCACTCCCCTGGGAGAAGAGAAAACATCACACCAATAACAAGTTTTCCCTCTTATCGGATGCTGTAATTCTTTTTCTAATCTTAATTCAATTTAGATTATCATCTTTCTAGATTATCATCTTTCTAGATTATCATCTTTCTAGATTATTCTCTTTAGATATATATTATTATATTTCGATTATTTATAATAATTTAAGGAATAAAGACAATTTTTGCCAGAAGTTCCTGTGACTCAACTGGCAAAAATAACTACCAAAATATGTTAACAACTATCCAAATCTACTAAATATTTGAACGAGGAGCTCTAAGACAGGTAACACTATTGCATCCACTTCCCAGATGTATCCTTTTTAATTCTAAAGGACATCTTAAACCTAGGAAAGAAAGCATCACTTCTGCAGTGCTGAGCGATTTTGGGGGTGAAAGGAACTCTGGTTAAAACCAGAATAACTTACCGATGTATTGAAACAACCATAGGGGAGACAGTGAGTCTGTCCACTTACACAGCTACCTAAATATCAAACCAGAACCAAAAAGTTCCAGTGTCTCTAGTACAAGGGAAATTCCATACATGTTTGTGTGGATTCCCAGGGCTGCCATTTAATTAGAAATCTAATAGATTTATATCAAAATAGCAAAGGTCAAACTCAGCATTATACTCCAGATGTAATTTGAGCACATTTCTCCATCTAGTTGGCGAGGTGTTCTGACAACATCCCACCACCACCCCTCCAACCTAAATAAGAACTGGAAAACGTTTTCAACTTAATGTATTTACTGAACATGGTTTTCAACTAAATCACAAATTTATTAATTGAAGCCAATATATTTTTGGCCTCCAGTGAACAGCATTTCCGATGTTCACATAACCCACAACAGCAGGCTGGGGATTAGTAAGAATCTTTCAGTGGGACTTTGCTTCTGAAAACAAACAGCTGATGCTGGAATTCCTGGGATTTTTCTAGGGCTGGAAGTTTAGAATTGCAAACTACCATCATTTACTGCTAAAAGATCAGGTCATAAAATTGCGCTTTACTTTTACTTACTGAAATTTTCTTAGTGGTTCAAATCACAGCCAGTGAATCAATTAAACCAATTAAAATTAATATTTAGTAAAACTTTCTAGCCTTGGTTTGAACTTGTAAGTGAAGACTGTCCAGGGTGCAGAACACACAGCCTGGGGAAAACCTCAGCTGGATCACTAACAGTGTCACTGAAAGCACCTCTTGGGGGGTGGGGGTGGGGGGGTGGGGGGAAACACAGCAAACCCCCCCAACCTCCTCTTCCCCTGCAAACCATGCTTTGCATATTTACATGTAGTTAAATGCATTTCCTAATTTGAGAATACGGCAGTATAGTCATTTTTAATCTAGTCTAGTGGCTTGTTAGTGCAAATCACTACTTGGTTGCCATGCAAAGAATTTCCTACTCTACAAAAAACTGACGTACAAGACGTTGTCAGATTTATTAAGTGTGGCATGAATGGAAATGGAAGGAACCAACAATCATGCTCTATTACCTAAAAGTCAATTGTATTAGTCATCACATCTCACTATGTACTACTGATTAAATGTTGATACTGTTGGGTAATGAAGGGGCGCATGTGATATATGCATGAAGTACCTTATATCCAAGCCAGTAAGCCCAAATAACAGCAATAGCATGTTTATTTCTAGCCTCCTCCTTCAGTCGTCTCAGTTCCCTTCGCGCCTGTGATGCATTTGAAAATGGGATATAGAAAAGCTTAGGAAAGAAAAGGTTACTGCAAGTCCTCGATGGTGCAAGAAAGAAAGAAACAAGTCACTACAAACAGCAAATATTAAAGCGTGTCCCAGCTTCCCAGACTGCACCAGCCAAAAAAATGTTAGCAGCAAAGAGAAACAAACAAACAAAAAAGAAAAAAATTTTTTAAAAGAATCAGCAGTTTCAGCCACTGAAAATATGCCCAGATAACTTTATCCTGATGGGCCTTCTTCATTCTACGTAGAGATAACTAAGTGCACAATTTGTTGCCATTCTCTTACCTGGGTACCATGCCAATAAGCAGCAATTACTGTGGCAGCCTCGTTACAACGCTTCTGATGCTTAAGTTCCCGAAGAAGTTTCCGAGCCTGTAAACCATTGAAAAAGATTGTTTTATTCAAAAAATTTACTATCATTTCTTAATGATTTTAAACTAAGGCACTGCAACCTGTAAATCTAGGCAACCCCAAAAAAACCAACGATGCCTCCAAATCTCCAAGCAAATAAATTCATAAATGCTACGCAGCTGAACGTTCGCTGGTCCCGGGAGGATTCTGCACGCAGGGAGAGCTCGGGACGGGCAGCGCAGGGGACCTCAGCTCAGTGGTTAGCTGTCTCCCACATTTGCTGCATCACCTGAGTGTGCATCATCTATGTGTCTGCCTGTACAACAGCAACAATGCTTTTGCTCCCCATGGTGTACGTCTTAGCCATTTACACTGCAACAAGGAATAAACTGCCTGGCTTCAGGTCACACTTGAGGTCACACCAGGCTTTTACCCAGGGCAGCACCACCACAAACGAGCGTGTTCTCCGGTGAGAAACGGAAAACCGTAACTCAAGATGAGATGATGCTTTTACCCAGTTTTCTTCAAATAATGCTCATGGGAAAAGACAGCACGTCAACAGTTGGACTGAAAGGGTATTTTTAACTCATTTAAACAAAATAAAGACAAAGTGAAAAAAAAAAATCAAGAAAAATAGCACTGTCAAATGATGCTAGCTTATTGCTGCAAACTTTAAAATCCTCTGGGCAGGAGAGGGCTGTTCACACCTACAGCTGGTAACTGCAGCCCCCTCCTTCCCCACCTGAGAGCAAGGGAACTGACTCTAGAATTAAAGGCAGTCTTCTCTTCCCTAAATAGAGGAAAAAGCCACATTTAGTGAGGTGGCGGACGGTTAACAAGAAAACACAGGAGCCCAAAGACATTTTTCTCTGAAGCTGGACAGCAGTAGTTGCTTTAAGCACTGTGGCCACTTTCCTGTGAGCTGTTAACTGCATTTTTACCTGGTAGTTCAGCATCACTCCTTAAGTCTCTACTACAGCTGCAGGATTACCCCTTCACGAAGTACAAAGCTCTGGGAGAAAGCAGCAGCCGAGGTGCAGCCGGCCGAGGCAGAGGACAAGCACACAGCACAGGGCGCTGCCACCCCTCCGCCAAGCACACACAGAATCCCAGACTTCACCCCAGCAACATACTGCCCAGGTGACCTAAACTATTTTCAACCCGCTTTCAATCTTGTTCATTCTTTGAGCATCCTGTTTACATAACCTCCAACCACAACTTACTTCTTCCACATCAGTCCCACGTCACAGTTTCCCTAAGCCCAGCGGCAGAGCCCCGCTCCGGAGCTGCCGGGCTGCCCGGCTGTGCTCTGAACACCAGGCTCCGTCATTCACACACACGAAGCGGGCACCTCTGGCCAAATTCTCCAGCAGAAGACGGCCCAAGGATAACCCAGAAGCTAGTGTGGTCCCAGCCACCCACGGGCACCGTCTGCAGGGACGTGCAGCCAGCCCAGGCTGCAGGCAGATGTCCCAAACCCACCTCTTCATGGCAAACCCACGCGTTTAACTGCAGCTGCGGCACAGCCCCAGCTCGGTGGAAGCTGCCGTGGAAGTCGGGGGGCTCAGTGCGTTTGGAACGTGTTTCCTGACCCGCTCCTTACCTCCCCGTGCAGGCACGGCTGCAGCAGAAAACTCACCTTCCATCCTCTGATGTAAGACTGAACTATAATAGCCGAACTCTTTATCTTCTGATACTTTTGTTGTTGCTGTATTGGAAACAAATATGTGACACTTAGAACATTTGCAACTGTAAAATACTGTATAATAGCACGTTCATTACTAACATGTGAAAATATGATTAAGGATACAAGCACTAAATGTAAAAAGTGAACAATTTTTCATCATGCAGACAAGAGTGTAGATTCTGTACTCAACTGGAGGGGAAACAAAGCACATCAACAACGCCGCACGGACAATGTCACCCTCTGTGTACAGAAACACTAAGTTCACGGTCAGCAGCAGCACAAAAGTGTCATGGATTAACCACTAACAGTAACAGCTTTATTTGTCTGTCCCACCGACAGGGTAGCCTGCAAACCATCTCAAATGCTCAGGTTCGTCAGCTAAGCTTTTTACCATCTTTTCGTAAGACTTGTGCTGTTCCTGTTACCCACAGTCCCTTTATAATACCAAATGCTGATGATAACTTAGGAACAGGAAAAAAGAAAACCCATGGATTGCAGAATAACACGCTGGAATTCAAGCACGCCAGTTAGAACATTAAATTCCCCAGAGAGACGAGCATTTGCCTCCTAGAAAGCTCAGACCTCCAGCAGACCAGTGGCTAGCATACTACTAAGTGAACAACAGCTGACAAGACTTTGCCACAAGGCTTTTAGACCGCACACTCAGCCCACTCAATGGCAGTGAACATCTCTGCAAGCCAGCATCTCCCCGAGGCCACTTTCATGCCATAGCTGACACCCGTCACGCCTTGCAAGGGAGCAGACAGACAAGTGTCTGCAGATCCTTTGGCCAAGCCTCCAGCAGAAGGAGTTGTCAAAAGGCTTGGTTCACGCAAGGGATTCCTTAGGAAACACTCCAAATCACAGCGCCTAACAGTCACCTTGGGTTAGGAGAACAGTGCCCTCCACCTACAGGAAGAGGCTGAGGGAGCATCTCTATCATCACCCGTAAGGAATTCCGAGTCTTGCTGTGGTTTCATCCTCCGTTCAAAGACAACTGCTGCCACGGTTCACCAGCGAACCAATAAAGGGCTACAGTTAATGATGTAAACACGGTCACATATTTGTTTTCCTTTCTTCACATTAAACGTTGTGCCAATCTAGCTGTGGCAACTCTATTTTTAATCCATTAAGATTGTCTGAGATCATCATGAAGCCATGTGGGCACGATGCGATTCTGTAATCATGCTGTTTGTAGGAGCGGTGCGTTCGGTCACAGAAGTTCAGAGAGAAGAGTTTTCACAGTCAAAAAGCATTTATTCATACTTCTTCCAAATGATCTGTACTTCTCATTATCCAAGACAACAGAATCAAACACCGATGGCTTTCAAGACGCTAAACAGAAGTGCTCATTGACTAAAGACCAGTGATTGTCATTCTACAACCTGCAGTTTAAGAAGATGCGTTCTTTCTGTATCCTATATTTCATCAGGCTTTCGGATACGCACACACTAGAATGCAGCTGTGTAAGAATTGGTTTAAAACTTAAAAAAGATTTACTGTTTTTAAGTCAATGTTATTTACTAACTGAGGAAAAGAAACAAGAGCCATGTAACAGTACTGTTCAGTTCATGACATGGAATAAGCGGTCTACAAAGAGATTTGAAACTGTTTTAGAACTTTATCAATATCAATACTGAACTGTAAGACTTCTGAGCTATCATTAAAACAAATCCCTGGGATGCTCCCAAGCAGCATTTCTTGAGCCTCAGATGCAAAGGTTCCAAATAAGGCAAAAATACAAAAAGCCTTAGGAATGACTGAATTCCACAGAATCGCACATGTATATTAGTGATTCTTATATTTTTTTTCCACATTAATTATCTGTTTTGAAAGCCCTGTAAGTGCCAGGCAGCACAGAGTTCCAGCTGAATGAAACAGACTCTTCCCAGCTGGCCCACCAAGTCCCGCTCTCCTGGAGGAGAGGTGACTCCGGTCAGCTTTTTAATATTTTAAGCAGAAGCACAATGTAAACACTTAATAGTGGTCTACAGAAAATAAACTGTCTTTATGCACGTTATTGGTACTGAAATACTAACACAAAATTGAATTCTTTCAGCACTTCTCTATATATATCAAGGAAAAATATTGTATAAAGGTTGCACAAAATACAGCAGCAAGGTTATACGAAAAATGTATTAAATGATGAAGAGACAACCCCACACCCATTTAATAAGGACGGTATCTTACTGCGTATCTCCTGTACCAGGAGGCAATCACAATCTGGCTTTTCTTCATCAACAAGAAGTGTGTGCGGCACTTCCAACCTCTATAAATCTTCTCGATTAGAGTAGCCAGGTCCTCCAGCCGCTGCTTTCTCAGATCTTCTAGTTTGAAAAGCTGGGTGTGGGGGTTTGTAGGGTTTTGTTTGACATTGGAAGAAAAACGGCAGGGGAGAAGAGAGCAGAAAAAATTTGCTTTATTCATCTGCAGAGCCACGGGCAGCTACATCAGCAACGTTTGTGGCAGATATGCCGTTTGTTGCACGCAAGTTACATTAAATTCAGGCTGACAGCTATTGCCAAGTCTTAATTCACACCAATTGTACCAGCTCTAATATTAAAAAGTGCCTTTTTCGATGCTGTCTTTCAAGGCAACATATCAAAGCACCGTATCTAGAAAAATCTGCAGTAACCAGCTAGTGAATTACGCAGTTTGTAACAGGCCACCCTCATGAAAGACGGCTTGATTTTGCAGAAGACATTGCTCACTTACTGTTCTCGGGTTGCGGATGAATATCTTTGATCTGCCAAATGAAAATTCTTCTTCAGGGATTTCCAATTCATTAAACAGTACCTCTACTCCAGCCCTAATAAGGAGGAAACGAGCTTAACAAACATGACCCCCAGCTCTAAAACTTATTAGTTTACATATTCACAGATTAATTTATGGAAAGTATATGAAAGCATATTTTAAATTCTTAAATAGTGCTTGATATAAGAAGATTGAAATCCTAACTCATTTACTCACTGGTTATCTAGCTAAAAGCAAGAATAATCACTGTAAAGACTCAGAATAATGTGATGAAAAAAGAGCAATTTCTATTTAACAGAATCAGCAGTGGCCTATCTTTTCCTCCCACATCTATAATGAGCTAGCTTAAAAAAGAAAAGGAAGGAAAAAGGAAGGGTTCTCACACTAATGTCAAAATGTGAGAAAAGATCAATGGGTTTGACATATGCTAACGTTCCACATGCCAACAATTCTATTTTATAAATTTTACAAATTCTATTTTACAAATGTCAACAAAAAAGAAAAGAGGAGTCGCACAGATCTTTGCTATGACTGTAACAACGCTGTTGCTATCAATACTGCACTCCCACTGCTATCTCAATAACCTAAAGGTTTATATTGTAGCTGAAGATATTAATCTATTATGAAAGAAATTTAAATCATGTTATTGGTGGCCACGTGCAAAAAGGATTTAGAGAAGCTCATTTGCCGACCCAAGACATTATCTATAAAAATACACGTGAATACTATGCAGTTGAAAATTATATATTTAACACAGTTGATTTGCAAGAGGTATCATCTCATAGTTCTTCTCCAATCATTATGTAAAATTATTCTTGAAAGGACAGAGGAAGATTGCAGGCCTGTCTTCAAAGAAGTGGGTGTTCCTATATTTGAAAGTTGGTTATTAAAGATAAGCGTTCTTTTGATCACTCCAGACCTCCTAGTCATTTTGATCCCACTCCAGTACCTCTCTCACCCTTTCTTTCAGGCCCAGATGAGTAAAGGCTGCAATATATTCCAAAACTTTCCTTGCTCACACCCAAAATCTTTCCCATTAGTAGATCAGTTCATCACCAAAATCACCTCCTTTGCCAGGGAACTATAACTTTTAGCCTACGGAAAAGTATGTTTGCCAGCGAACAAACTCATCCAAAATCCAGAACAAGATGCTAAAGAACAACATACAGGTAAAACACTTGAGCCGCACCAGCCTACTTTTAAATTTACTTTTAAAATAACCGAAAGTTCAATAAATAAAAAAAAAAATAAAAAATCAGAATAGGAGGAAGGCAGGAACTCCCCTCAGTGGAAGAGGACAGGTCAGACCACCGCTGTTTTCCTACCTGGCTGGCCCTCTCCAGTGGGGCCACGTCTGCTTGCACAGCATTTTGTACCGTTCCAGGCACGGCTCGTACGCCTGCCTGAAGGCGTAACCTGCCCTCCTGACCCGCACATTCTCCAGAAGACCGAGGTAGCGGATCTGGTGGCACACCAGGGCGTCATTGAAAACGTGCGCAGCCTTCTTGTCGTTGGGTTTGATGCATCTGGAAACGGAAACGAACGGGGATGCTCGTTTGCAGCGCTACGTGTCAACAGCTATTATTGTGAGTTTAAACCATAGATTTCAATAGTTTATCCTTGGAAATCAAGATTTTTAAAATTATTATTATTATTATTTTTAACGTCACCAAATATAATTTCACCAAAGCTTTGCCGCAGGGTAACTCACCTGATATAGTTTGGATTTTTGGTCTGAAGATTTTTCATCAGGGTAGCAACCGAAGCCTTGAACTGTGAACCTGCTGTTGGTGGTCTCTTTAGATTGATCTTAGCGGGGTTACCTTCTGGGAACAAGGCTTTGATAAGGGAGTGATTGGCCTTCCACATGGCCTGGGAGAGGTCACGGTACAGAAGATCATTATTTTTGTCAACAAATCCTTCCACCTGGTACATAACCTGAACAAGACAGAAGAGTCTCGTCAGAGCACGTTTTGAACTGCAACACAGGCCAGTTCAAAACTGACGCAAGAAATTGATTTATCCCGCTTTCTCACGATCCAAACCAAACAAAAGACGTTTCAGCTTTCATTTCAAATTTGACATCTGGAAGACTTTTTGCCGGGCAAAATTTCTGTGAACATGCCACCTGAGAAAGATGCATTTTCTCACACCACTAACAGTTCCTTGTGCTGATCAAGTCTGGTTTCTGTAATGAAAAAAATCGCTTCTTCTGTGATAGCTCCAATGCACCACCACTTGACAATAGTCCAAAACAACCTTTTTTTGGCTGACAAAAGCTTTCCTCCCTCTATTTTGAATCCCAACAGCAAAAAAAAACCTTTCCCTTCCAAGTACTAATGCTTACATTATTTGCCTAACTAATACAAGATACGAAATATCACCTCCTGATACCACAGCAGCAAGCAGCTTTTGCAGACCTCAAGGGACTTCTTTTAAAGGACTTCTAGCAGGAAAACGGCCCAACAACAAGAAGCATGAATGCAAAGCTCTGACCTGCTGCTGGAGACCCAGGAGGCATCCAGGGAAACTTCACGTAGATCTCAGTTTGCCACTGGCTTTTTTAATGTTTGAGGGTAGGGAATCTAGTTTGATTAACTGTGACAAGTCATCCAGCTGGTAACACGGATTCTTCAGCTTCAGGACTTCTCAGTTCTGTGTAGATATGTACTATGTACACAAAATACTTAACACAACTAATACTGACATGGCCATGTTTTACACAACAGCAAGCAACTGGGAACTCGGGCAGCGTTTTCCTTTGGAACCTGCGTCTCCGTTCCTGCAGGTGTGGCAAATGCCACTACTGAAAGAACAATTCACGTGAACTTGCTTATATTTCATAAAAGGAGGGTCAGACTTTTGTTGTCCAGTGACTAGATCAAAATGTTCTCCGCTGAGGATGGAAAAACAACATTCCTCCCAAAATAGGAGGAATTCACTGACTGCTCTGCTGGGTCAGTGAATGCCAGTAACAGTCACAGACCCTCCCCGCCTGCTGGGGCACGATCTGTCCGCAGTCGTCGCGAAGTACCGGGGCATTTTCAGTTTGCTTTGAAATTCTGACAGCCAAAGAAATACCTAAGTATTAATCCCCAATAGATTATACGCAGTTACCAAGTCTTCTTGGCAAATGCATAACAAAGTTAATGAACGGCTGCCTCAAAGGCTGCAAGTATGGTATTTCCAGGACTATTCTGAGTGAGCAAATTACTGAGCTATTCAAAATTGTATGACTGAGAAAATGTTAAAACCTAGGGAAGCATTAAACAGTCCTAGGAAAATGAAACACTTTTCAAATATTCTTTACTGTGTGAAATTAATGGTTCAGCAGATTCAAACAAGAAGTATAGTTTCAGACCCCACACTTGCTTTTACGTTGGTTTTAACTGTCTTCTTTTTAAAATTTTAATTATTTTCATTCTAATAAAGTCATACTGAATCACACATCAAAAACTATCGACTGGTATCTATTCATACTGCTTATGTCACAAAAAAGCAAACACATCTGCAAGCCCCCTGTATAGCTGTCTCTTCCATCTCTTTAAATGCACAGACTGTCAGAATAAATTCAGTTCCTTCAAATGTTTAAAAGCTCCACTTTCTCACCAACGTGACTAAGGACTTCAGCTAGTTTGGTGACAAAAAACTCATTTTCCAAAATATCTTGCCTTTGAAAGTATGCAAAATGTTGTCATTCTAAACAACGCTTCATTTCCAGAGACCTAGCTGGAGGAGAGGTTCACCACCAAAGCCCACGGGACATCCTCCCCCGTCGATGGAAAGCGAACTGCCCTTGATTTCAGCTAGAGTACTGTGATCTCTGAAAACCTTCCACCCCAAATCATGAATCTCAGGCTTAAGACTGAGAAAATCAGGACAGACCTGAATTTATTTATTTATTTTTTTATTTTTTTAATCAGCTACTGACTCAAGGAATTCTCCTCCATTTCTGTAACCTCACTGAAGGGATAAAGAGCCCCCCGCTGTACCACCGCCGGGCTTCACGGGGTACAAGGCTCCCACACACGGTGCGTTCCCAGTTCCACCGGGTACCTTGCCAGCGTAATGTTGAATCCTGAAGCAGCTGTGAGGCAAGGAGGTGTCGTTGAGGAACCGCGAGCACTTGCTCATCCTGCTCTCAAAATGCTGGTGAGTGGCACAGACTTGGTTCAGTTTTTCTAAAAAGGTGTCATCGGTAACGGTTCCTGGTCTCAGGCATTCTTCGTCTAGCATGGCCAGGATTCCAGTCTGGTTCTGAAGTTTCAAGACAAGAGCTTTAGTGTTTGTTTCCATCAAGGCTGCTTACCTGTTTGACTTCTGGTACCCAGAAAAACGTTCCACGAGCCACCTCTTTGCATCATCCCTGTTCCTAACGGATTTTTTTCACATCTGCATTTTTGAAAGACCGCTTCTCTGACCTTGAACTTCATGTTGGAGTTTCACATCATTTATTCAGACTCTAGAAACTCCAACTTAACAAAGTAGGTAGTTTAAGGGAAAAAACAGCATACGTTTTCTGTTAATGGTTAAAAGCTGTTCTTTAAGGAATTCTACCTTCCTTGCTGCGCTAAGTCCTCTTATTAGATGCAAGTACTTTCTGTACTCAGTACTCGGCATTCAGTTACAAGCCATTGAGTTGTCTAGCGTCATTATAAAAAGAAATGTTGTTTACAATGCTGCATGTGTATCTGCTATTGAAAACAGCACTAAATGTAAACATTTAAGAGTTGTCTGGGGATTTTTTTTGTTGTATTTTGCACAGGTGCTACTGAACGTTCCTAACAAAGTAACATATAGCCTTTTAAATTTTTTTTTGATGTAAAATAAACGTTTACCATAAAAAATCAGATGACTAATACAAAGAGTGGCTCGCTTTACAAAGTGTGTAAGGTTGCATACAGACTTTACAGGTAAATTTAATCCACACATTAAAAAATTATGCAGAGTAATTCCTGAACACAACTTACATTTTCTATTAGGTCACAAATTATGGCATTGTTGAAATACTCAATATGAGTCCATTCAATCCCCTGTAAGAAAAAAAAAAAAAAAGAAATGTGTGAACAGGAGAATGATGAACAGGGAGCTTTTCCTCTAGGCAATTGTATTCCACTTCCCTAAGATACCACTTTCAGATTTCATTCCGTAGGCTTACCGACCTTTTATTTATTAAGAAAGAAATGCAATCATCTACTACTAACATGATCTGCGCATAATGACCGCCCTTGAGCGGCTGCCAAACTCGCTCTCCATTCCTTTCCCCCACCCGTGTCAGCTTCCCATGCACTCCCCTGGCGCCCCGCCACGCGCCCCCGCCCCAGCACCCCCTGCCCACGCTCCCACTGCCTGCACGGGAACCGGCCCATCGCCCTGCGAGCAGCCGAGAGCAACATTTCTAAGCTCTTAGTTGTTTTGGTTTGGTTTTTAACGGGAGGAAGAGAGAGAGCTAAATTTAGCCGAGACCATCTGAAAAATCCAAAGGTTGGCTGTTGTTCAGATGGTCCTAATACCCTATTTTTATTTTTTTTTTTCAAATATCAGTGATTAAATTTCCAGGATGAGATGCCAAATGCATCAGGGGTAACACTTGTAGGGCAAAGGACTGGATAAAGAAAGCACAAATTTACTTTTTCATTTGCATTCTGTGCTATATTTCTCACAGTTTAGTTTTATCAGAGCGTTTGAAATATCACTCAAGAACCAAATTGCAGTAATGATGTTTCAAGAGTTTCACCACTGAATGCAAAAAGAAAAAAAAGACATGCCCAAATATTATCCTCAGGATTGCGAGGCAGGAACTTTATTTGAATTTTTAAGAACATTTATATAGCAAAGTGATATTTTCCAATTTGAGCACAGGCAGCATACACCAGTTTTGTACAGCTGCGATCCGATATTTCATCTGAGCTCTGTAGATCACAGGGGTACTCCTAAATTCTACTAAGACTTCAACTTGATGTTCACTTACAGGGTAACATCAAACACCAGAGTCTGGGCTCCAAAGTGCATCTCAAATTTACCCATAAAGCTCACACGGCTCCCTCTAATACTTAATTGAAAAAGAAAACTAGAACCAAAAGTATATTTGCCGTTTCTTTCCTCTTGCACACTCTCGTTTTGCCCACCCCCCCCCCCCCCCCCCCCCCCCCGG
>JAVJGJ010000061.1:3757137-3772194 GCA_035590215.1 Microhierax caerulescens
AAAAGAATCAAAAAAAAAAACCCACCAAAAAACCCCCCAAAAGATGAAAAGATCCTGATAAGCCAGTTTGTGTGCTCCACCCCGCCCCCCCAAAAAAAACCAAACCAAACCTCTTCTTTCTAGCAAACAACCAGACACTTCTCCAGTAAAATCGCCCTTGAGGTGGGACAGGGCAGGAATTCTCGGGCCAGCAGCGATCTCTCAGAGCTCAGCTTGCTCTGAAACAAACGGTCATTGCCTTCAGGTGATGAACAGGATAGAAAAAGGCAACTACTCAGCAACCAGACCACGCTGTCGTATAGGTTTATGGTAGAAGGGGAAACACCTCCCAAATTTCTTATGCCTTAAACATCTCAAAAGTATTTTCAGTGTTTACCCCCTCATTTGGTAATCTCCCTCTAAAAAATAGATAATTACTGTAACTCTGAACATTTTAATACAATGAAACTGCATTCTTCATATATCTAGTGGTTTCCCTCAGTAATTTATCTGGCATTTTATCAACGTCCAGGTGACAGTTTACAAGTGCCTCCAATATGACCAAGCAACTTTCCATCACCACAAGCCACTTGTACACACAAGAAACAAGCTAATTGCTATAAATAAATAGAAGTGCTATCCAACTGCATCACAGACTGTGAGAAATGGACCTGGCTTCACTGCTGGGTGGCTCATTTGGCTCTTTTGTTAGTATTTTTGTTTACTGCTCGGTTTTAAGCAGGATGTGATGGATGCTGCCACATTTTTGCACGTCCTTGGGTACCTGGAACAAAAGGAGTTGCCCAGAAGCTCTGCCCAAAGACAAGACATTCACATCACCCCAGGTCAACCCTCAGCAGGGGTCTGAGGGCCAAATGGAAACAGTCCCTCTGTTTCTGCAGCCTTTACTTTTGCAGCTCTATTGGGTGCATCCCCGCTCCTCACCAGGCTAAAACCTGTGAACAATCTGCTCCGCCAAGGGACAGCACAGAGGGCATTCACGCTCCCGAACCGCCAGCTCAGGCCGGGCACAGCTCAAGAACAAGCCTTGTTTCGCAGCCTGAACTTTCATAAAAGTGCACTCCAAACCATTAGCTTGGTCATAGGGACCACCTCCACAGCAGCACCTGAAAATTCAGAATAAAGCCTTTCAGCTGACTAGTGCAGGCAGACATTTTCATCTCCAAAGGCTAGGCAGGATGAAATACTCATGCTTGCTCCATGACATCCATTTTTACATACCCCAGCCCTTGTCTACACAGGACATGTACACAACAGAATATTAAATGTCCAAAGCGAGCAGAATGAGCCTTGTGCTCTCACCTCTGCTGAAACTTGCCAGGCCCTCAGTCATCTGCCTTCTGCAGCCCTCATTTCTTTTTCATAAACTCCACCCTGACATTCCACAGGGATGCAGAAACCACTTCTGCCCAAAAATACAGAAACAAACATGGAATACACCCGGGCCAGCCCTAACCCTACCCCAGAAGCCTGTCATCCAGCTGGTTCGGAAACTCCCAGTGCCACCAGTCACCATCCCTACCCCACCTCAAATCACAGTCTAGATGGCAGACCGATGACATATGCAGCCGCTCCAAATCACGGATAAACATCCTCGGAGCAATCACTGTCAGGCTTCGAACCCACTGCTCAGGCTGCAGCAGCATTGCTCAACCCACCCAGTCCTGGAGCCTGCATTTTCACACCGACCCTGGTCCCTAAATCCTTGCCCATAGACAATTCAGACAAGACACCCCCCAAAATTTCAGCCTTTTGCTTTCAAAACACCCGGTCCCAGCATACAGCTTACCACAAAGAGCACAGTAGGAGTCAAAAATAAACAGAGCTTCACAGCACCTATTTTGTGGGTTGTGTAGCCAAGCTTGCTGTTGGCATCTGCCAAACCCACAAAGGCTGAGGATTATCGATAGATTCAAATTCCCTAATGTGAATTTTTTTGGTCCGCCAAGCCCTTAAATCTGCTTTCTTGGATAGCTTTTGGGTTTGTCTGAAAAATGGGATTTGAGCTTGATAAAAACACTATCTGAAACCAAATCCCAAAGCACATATACCAGCATTATCAATACTCCAGTACCTTTCCTTTGTTAAGTGTCGAGAAATCTCCAGTTACTTGGTAAATTAACTTCATCTTAAAGTACAGACAACAACAAAGCAGAAATTACAGTGGCCGGTAAATAATCTTTCAAAAACTGATGAAAAAAATCTCAATTATAGAAGCGCTGACTTGCATATAATAGAACAAGACTGCTATTGCCATCAGAAGATGAAGTGTAGGGTCCTTCAGGATGGTAAATCTGGATTTCTTTACTCTTCTTACAGGAGGAATTGTAGGAAGATCTAAGAAACCAGGAATAAGACCCAAGAAATAATTGTCTGCCCTGCCCATTATGAAAGAGAAACCTCAAAAATCCATGGCAAACTAATGTTTTGGCAGTGGAAGCAGACGATTCTGTAACGTATTCCAACAACTAAGTGAGAATCTCAGGACAAATGAGGTAAACTAGAATATCGTTATTTTATTCTTTCACCGATCGTGATGGGTAAGTGTAATACTAAATCGGGAAAAAAAAAAATCACCCTTCAGTAAATCTTGCTACTTATTTCAACGGTATTAAGCATCATGTGTAAATATTTAGTATGTATATAAAAACCTGCTACTACACACACTTTCGCTGTTTTCTGGCGTGTTCTGGCTCCAAGGTACAAGGATGCTTTAGGTCAAAGAACATGCACTAATGATAAAGCCACCTGATTCCTGACTAGAAACACGACGGACACAGGCCTTTTTACCTTCAGCAAACCAAATGGCTTACAAGTTTTAAATGCTCAAGTTTAAAGATGACAAAGGCTTTCAAATGCGTTTTTGCCAAAAAAACGTTCTTTGTAGAGATGACGTTAGTTCTAACCTTCAAGAACAGACATGGAAATCAAAATCTGACTTAAGGATTAGGTTCAAAAGGGAACTGCACATTTTTCGCCAGAGGTTTTAAGTAGTTTGTAATTAGATAGACATAGTTACTGCCATCAGCTGCACCTCAGCTAATATTTCAAACGTCTGGCCATCATGTTTACAAATGTACCATGCAGCAAAACGCTCCAAATTCCACTATACTCGTTACGCTATAAATCTTAAGACATTATTGAATTTTCCTTGAGTTACAGCATTGTCCAATGTTAAAATTTCATTCACTTATTGATTGTTTTAATATAATTAACTCTGAACAATATATCTTCTCTGAAGCCATTACTTAAATTCCCTATAATAATTTTTTGTAAGCATTTTCTCAAAGTCTTTAACTATTTTTGTGAGATTCAATCATTTGTTATAAAACTTGACATAAAAATGTTTGGCAGGCGTCCTCTTAATTGACCTTACTACATAACATTCACTTAAGTAACCACAAGACGAGTTACACACTGCCTACACAGTGCTCATTACAGAATTATTTTACTCAATATAAGGATTGTGACGTAACATAACCCAACTACAACTAAGCAGAAAGTTAATTCTGTTTTGCCTTGGAAGAATGTTCTCAATTGAATCATAAGCAAAGATAAGCCAGTGGTTTCTGGTTAGGAAATTAACCTGCCTGGAAGCACAGGGATGGCTAACTGGGCGGTATGGGAAATCCAGCTGGTTCAGGAATTTTTAACGGATTGTTTTTCTCTCATTCATCCTCTGAATTACAGTACTGCCACGCAGTCCCCAAACCAGAAACTGTACTGGTTACCTCTAGAAACCTAAACCAACCCAGTGACTTTTTCAAACACCTTTACATTAACACATGGCACAGTACAAGCCATGTATGCTTCTGGCATGCTACCTGGCTCCCGTTTGGAATGTTCAGAAACAATTCCATTATTTCTGTGATGCCACACCAAGCTGCTTGGTTAGTTCTCTCACCACAGGGCTTAACTCGGGAGAGGAAGAGTCTGTCTTGTATGAATGTACCGATGAATCTGACCCTCAAGTCACAAGGCAAACCCTTCCCACCTCTTCCAGTGGAAACAACACTCAGCATTTAAAGGAGTGAACAATAACCACCCACATTATTTCAAAGCTCTCGAGTTTGTATGAATTGGGAAAGCTACACTGTAATTCAGTAAGTGGAAAGAGCCCTGGGTTTTCGTTTTTCTTCTGCAAAACTACCCCTCTTATGCTCAACTACTTACTTACGACCTTCTAAGATGTTGAACTCCTACAACAAAAGCAAATTACATGCGAGAAACAACCACGTCCCTGGAACATCATCCCACAAACCCCATTACTCAGTTGGCTTGTCTGCTAGCACTGTCTCCCACCTCACCCTACGTGTTTATCTTTAATCAAACATGAAGGAAATCGCTCGTGAAAACGCGACTCCTGCCCGAAGATGCCAGCAGTGCCATTCCAGCGTCCAGCTTGGAATACAAAGGACATACTAAAGGTATGGCGAGGAGCAGCTCCAAAGAGGTCTGGCACCGATCTCCGTTCGGCCGCCTGACTGCTTGCACTGTGTTTCCATAAATATGCTCTGGCGTTTAATGCAAACAAGACAACGGAGCTCAGTAAGCCCTCAAAGCAAGTATTAGCTTTGGGTTTCCGCTTCATAGAGGTCTGAAATAAAACTTACACCACGCTCCCATGTATAATTACTCTTTTCTGGGTTGTTCGTATCTTCTACACGGTTTAAGCACACTCCCTGGATTTTCAAGAGGGATGTAGGGAAGTGGGTAAGAACTGCAAGTTTTCTACTGATTTTTCTCCCCAGTTAAGTTTCTATTTTAAACACTACACAGATTCCCAACCAAGATCTATAAATCTCTCAAGAAAACCCCTGTCAGAATAAGATTTATGAAAACGCTCTCTCCCTGGTGTTTTCTAGCCCAATTAAAAACTCCTTGTTGATTGTTTTTGTTTCAAAACCCCACCAGTCTGAAAATACTATCATAAACAGCAGTGAGCCACAGATCATTAGCTAGGAATCGGTTCAGAATATTTATCTAAGTGAATTGAGATGAAATGGAATATAATTCCTTGCTTAATTTCGACAGAAAAAAAAGATGTATAGTTTTTGGTGTGTTCTTTGAAGGATAGAAAGCTTGTTCAAAGACATGCACAAAAAGCCTCAAGGGCAGAAATGACACTGCCAGACTTTCTCTTATGCTCAGAATGTATGTCACAACAAAATATATTTAGTTTACCCATCATAAATATTTATTTACCTATGGTGTAAACCCACAAGTTTGGCTTTTATAAATTTTTGTTTCAGTTGCCAGACATGCTAAGACTTCTCTCTGGCTTACTCTTCTACTGGTTTTTTTTGTTTTGTTTGATTGTTTGTTTTTTGTCAGGAATAACACACTTAATTCAAATTACATGTATTCTGATTACAAGTTCATGAGCTACTCTGTGAAGCTTTAATAACAGCTCTCATGTTAAACGTTTGCAATTATAAAGATCTTACCTCAAATATTTCAAAGCCATAGATGTCCAGCACCCCCATTACCTTCTTTCTCACTTTTGTCTGTGCCTTAAAAAAAAATATTAAACGTCCAGTCGGTCATCTGTACACTTCATACTTGGGAATCAAGAAAACTAATGTATCTCGTAAATGGGCTGTCAAATTCTGTAAACCGTTATGCACAGTTAACATGAATATTTTTATAAGCTCAAAACCCAGAGCAGACAGCAATTTGTTGAGCTGTGATACAGTTATTCACCTGTACCACATGTAGCAGCATACAGCCGGGAAAAATGAAACTGGCAAATACAGTTTTACTGTCCACTTTAATTTAAAGGATTTCTATTGATTTTTTTAGTTGCAAACCAACAATACCTTAATGCTCTCATTGATTCTGGTGACCAGCCAGGAGAAGAGACGACTGTATAAATTCTTAGCCAGAGCATCACGGGCGTAATAAGCCTGAACAGAAGAAAGAAGAAAAATGTTATAAATGCTGAGCTAATCCTGAAGTTTTTATATTGCTGAACACAGTGAGAGCGGCTGGGACAGCAATGCCTCTGCCTCGGCCGGCACCGAGCCGCAGCAGGGGTGCCAGGGCACACGGGCAGCACCGGCAGCTGGCACAGCAGCCACAACCAGGGCACCTCAGCCCAATTCCTGCTCATCCCCGTGGCCTCTGAAGACTCACATCCCCCTTCCCAAGCCTAGGCGAAGGGGCTTGAGCAGCTGCGGCTGGGGGAGCGACACTGCTGCGAGCCTGCGCTGGTGAGGCACGGGCGGCACCACGCACACGGGGACACGCTGGCGGCAGCAGGCTTTCGGCAGCCCGGGGTATACAACGCACGTGAAATTACACCAGTCGCTCTAAATGAAAACAGTCTGCCACAATACTTTCAGCCTGCATTTTCTGCAGAACTTTGATTTTTTTATTTTTTTTTTCATTCTCCGCAACGTTTTCTTATCCTTTATCTTTTGGAGGGAATTCGCACCCACCCCCAAAACAGCCGGTGTATCTGAACACTCGGACACTGCTGAGGGAAAAACACACACGCTAGCGATACGCTTCACTCAGCCTACTGCCGTCTTTATTCAGGCAGTTACAGACTAGTCACATAGAATAAATTGCCTTTTAAAACTATTTTTTCCTTTAAAATCAGGACCTCTTCTTACCTGAGCCACGTTTAGTGTTGTGGAAACTTTCTCTTGCTTGGCTTCAACCGTTCGGAAGCTGAAAGCTCTCTCCAGTACGGACTGGTCTATACCCGTCAGCTCGCAGATTTCCTTCAGTTCTAGCATGAAAACGCAGAGTGTAAATACACTGAATCCTTCCCTACCATTGCCTTTTCTTCCCCAACACTATTAGCTTTTGAGTAGTTCAGGATTTTCCCAAAAGAGGTTTTCTTCAACCAGCACGCCCCTCCACCCTCTCTCCTCGCTGCTCTGCCAAGCAAAGATTTTAAAAATCTGCACAGCCAGAGGAAACCCAGTTATTGGTTTTGAAAGCACTTTCTATCTATTTTTGTGAAGATGTTTTTCTTCCACTTGCCACAGACTAATTTTCAAGAAGAAAAACTTTCAAATGAAAATAAATGAACTTTGAAAATGTATGAACTGCAAAGATGCAACCATATGGATCAGAGGTGGCAGACAGAGACACCCTACTCCAAAAGAACAAAAAGCCTCCACTGCAGAATAACCAAGCACTTGCAGCAATGCACAGCACCATTTAACACTGCAGAAGAAAGCACTAGCAAAGTGGAAAAAAAGAAAATAATCATTTCTGGAATTTCAAACAGAGCGATAGAAACCGCACAGAATTCGGCCCCTATTTGCCTGTGGGTGAGTTTTAGAAACAATCAGTGATTCATCTGTAAGGATACTGTATGTCTACAGAAACAACAAAATTAATATTTACTTGAGACAAATTAGTGGTTTTCCTCTCATCGTTAATCTTGTCTTACCGTTCTTATCTTTGATTTTACTTTCATCTAGGCCATTCACGCGAGATTCGGGTTTAAACTCAATATTTCCCAATTTCAGAACGGCTGCCACCACTTCAAAAACAGACTGTGTTTCATGATCCATAAAGCCAACAATCTGCATTGCATTCTGTGAAGGGACGGATAAAATTATGAGATGAAAGAATCTACGTTTAAACAGATCATAAACCTCACCATTTATCTGTTTTAGCATCAATTAGAAACGTCTTACGAATGCTTTTGCTACAGAACATGCTAAGATTACTTATGCTTAGATAAGCGAGTTCTTCAATAAAAAAGACAGGTTAAAGAAGAGCTGGTAATCGAGCTGGCATGTCAGTCCAGTCCACTTCCAGGGTTCATTGTTTATGGGTTCCTAAAATGCTGTAAATTTTTTTCAACCACCAAATTTAGTTTATCATCAATCCAGTTTTTCACCATCAAACGAGCAGGTACTGCCAGCCTCTCAGTCCACTCCGCTGCTCCAGCGGCAGGCAGCATTTAGAATCTAAATCTGCACACATGGGGTAACAGGGTCCTGTATTCTTCTGGACCCGGAGCCCAATCAAGCAAAAACATCACAGTAAATCACCCTGAGAACCAGCCCAGCCCTGCTTTTTTCTTTCAACTTGGTCAGCATCACGTGCCTCATGAAGCTCAGTCACTGCCATCATAAGCACCTACACAATATAACCTTTTCCATGAAGCTGATCGAGGGGTCTGGGCTTTTTTTCCCGCCCTTCCTTTTCTTTTTTCTCCTTTCTTTTGTTTGCTGTCATTTCTTTATTCCTACTAGAATACTCCAAAACCTTGGTTCTTTGCATTTTCTAGCTGTAGCCGAGCTTCCCCGTGCCGACACGCTACAGCCTGGCACCCAGACAGCGCGCCCAGCCCAGCGCCCCGGCCGAGGGCACGAGCGCCCTGCGTCGGTGCTGAGCCCTTCGGGCCTTGCACCCAGCCCCTCTGCTCCTTACCCTGACTGTTCTGAAGTTTGCAGCATCGTCCACTCCGTTCACTTTGGCAGAATCAAGGCCCAGGTAGTTGTATCTGCTGAAGTCCCGCTCCAGTTTGAGTTTGCCTAATAAATCAAACAAAAGTATCACTAGCAACAGCATTCTGGTTAGCAGCTCTCTTATCCCAGAACCAGTATTGTCAAGCACTCCCGTTATCAGCAGGATTAAACGTTCTCTTTTTATTTAATTCTTTTAATTACAGGCTTCCTGAGTAAGAACAGGCTTCCTTTTTTCGTTTATAATGATTGCAAAGCCAATTCTGACACAGGTATCTGGATACTACCAAACCATATAGTTACTTCAGGTATTTTCTATTGCCACTACCACCAGTAATTTGAAAAAATGAATCCGTATCCCATTTCCCACAAAAGAAGATATGTGGGGAACAGCACAATAAGACTCACATCTGAAAATGGCACAAGGGCAACACTTACAGAGGAAGTCTTCCGATGCACCGGACAGTATCTGATAGAAAATGTGGAAGTTTCTTTCACCTCTCGGCTGCTTAACAACACGAGACTTCTCCAGCAGATCTGAACAAACAAACAAAATCTCTCAGGTCTGGGAAAACTTGCTGGAGCAAAACTCTTTAATATGAATATAATCCCCCATTGTTTTCTACTTCATTGCTTTGTATCACCATCAGCAAATTAGAAGATGATAAATGGTAGGCACAAACCTTATCATAATGTATCACATTAGTACAATATATTTCTCAAATAAGCTATCTGAGCAAGCCCAGTGGACTTTAAACACTGCAGTCTATGAGGTGCAAAGAAAATTCAGGTCAGGGAGGCAACGTGCTCAAAAGGTGTCAGCTGATATACAGCACCACCACAAAATTAAGGTTTGGTGAGAATAATCGCATGGGCGAAGGTTTGAACAGAACTGAAATGTTAACAGGCTAAGCACATGAAAGGGGGAATCTGAATAAAGAAAGAATTTAAACTGAATAATCACGGAGTGTTTTGTGATCCTCAGGTGCATCAGACTATGAAATAATTCCCAGCGAAGCTCCATCACCAGACAGAGTGAGGAAGAGCAGTGCTCTGAGAAGCACCACTGCACCGACCGAGCAGTCTGACAGGATTGCTCCGTCGGCCGCCGCTAGTGACGGGCACGTTTCTAAGCCTCACCAACAAGGCGGGCAGCCGGGCAGCCAGCCGAAGTGGACTGACTGGTAACACATGCAAACACTTCACACCCTGCATCCTATCTCCCATGGAGGTGACAATACAAAGGTTGTTCAGCCTGCACCGCACTGACAGGCTGTGGTCCCTGGCACGCCGGGAGAGGGATGCGGCGAGAGAACCTCAAGTGTCACTCGGTGGTTTGGTAAAAAAGAAATTTTTCCTTTTTTTCTCACTGGCACACAAGCGCTCCACACCATTTTTCTCAACAGCAAACCCACAGTTCCCGGTACAGAGTTTTCCTTAAGCTACAGAAACTCATCGACATGGAGCTGAAGATGTTCAGTGCCTCACCCCAAGCGCACAGCAAAGGGGTTCCCCCCGCGCCCACCACTAAGTACCCCCCGCAGCTCGCCCCGACCGGGAGGCAGTTCTCTTTAAGCTGTGCCCATGCAAGAAGAAAGCTCCTAAAGGGAAACAACCACAGCTTGGCTGTCACTCTTCAGAACTGCCACGTCATGCCCTCGGTGCCCACTGTCATGACCTCAGCTTACAGCCCTCCCCGTGGAACAGGAGCCAAAGAACAAGCTTCGACGCACAGTCACACGCGAGCCTCCAGAGACCCTCCTCCAAACCAACTGCCGCAAGACAGCTTCAAAAATTAATTTCTGCTCTTAATAATTAGCCAGTGACAACAATGATAAAAGTCAGACGCTATTATTAATCTTCTGGTTGGCTTATACTAGGACAAGTTTCAAATATTTTTACAGACCAGCTGAACGGCGTTACGCCACACAACTTGCAACTGCCCGAGAGAAGAACGGTAACCAGCGCTGCAGGCGACCGGGAACGGTGCTCCCAGCGACCAGAGCATCTGGCCGGCTGAAGGCGAACACCTCCTCCACATCGAATGTGTTGTGTGAGCACACCAGAGCTTTAGCCTTGTTTAAACAGACACCTGTGTTTTCAGAACTCAACACCCCCACAAGTCTCCTTCCTCCCCAAGGCGGCCCTGTGTCAGTACGGGGAAGTTTTGCACACCCTGATGACAAAGGACACCCAAGAGAAACCCAAACAAGTGGCTGTCACATAGTGCCAGCAGCTCATCTTTACACTAGGACGGGGCAGGTTACAGATTTCCACTTTTGGTTTTTCCACTTTACTGGCACCTTTTCTTTTTAATTTTTTTTTTTTTTTTAAACACAAATAATTAATATCCAATGGCTGATGCTTTGTCAGAAAGGCACAGAACAGAAGGTACAGGTCTCACCGGCAGCCTAGTGGGCAACCTCTAAGTTCACTGAAGGTGTGGGCTCTCCCTCTTGAGCTGTGCTTCAAACCGGTTAGTTAGCCTAACTAGCAGATTACCTGATCCTCTCCAGTTTTTAATTCCTAACTGAAAGGGAGAGGCTGCGTGACCGTCCAAGCGTTAGTACTTGGGCCAAGGGAGCAAGGTGAGCACCGGGCGGTTCAGAGCTGTGCTGGCTGCAAAGGCTCTCCAGTGAAGTGGTGGGGTGGATCACAGCCAAATTTAATCTCAAAGAAATAAACAACTCCAGCTCCCGCGGTGGCTATGCACACTTCAGGAAATGGCTGTATTTCCAAAGGATGTTGAAGCAATGCGGTTTGGCTTATTTGGGTTTAAAAATCTTCTACATATAAATTTACTCAAATGCTGTCGTAAAAGCTCAGCTACATATCCTGGCAAAGTATTGTATGTAAGCCTTCTCCTAATTACATGCATGCCTTCAGCACATTTAACAGTGTCTTGAATGCATGTCAAATTAGTTATGTTAGAAGGATAACCGTCTTGGACTTTTTCACTGCGGTTTATCTTATTTATATATATTTTAGAAGCAACAAAGTAAAGTAATTAACAGTCAGGTTTCCAAAGTCTCAACTTTCCATGTTCTGCCAGCCTTTGTGATGAGGAAAGCAGCTCGAGAGAGCAGTTACAGATAATCTGGTATCTAGCTTAACAAAGCAGCTGCTAACAATTCTTTTTAAAACTGTATTCATTCTTTGGGCTTTTTCTTTTCTTTCTGTTCACATGCAGGGTGAAATCTGATGGGTAGAAAACACCCGGACCATCTGCCCTACTCCTAAGAAAACTTCCTGCCTTTGTTTGCCCTAATTAGCATTTTAATAAATCAACCTTTTTTTTTTTTTTTTCCTTAAAGCAACTACTGCACAACCATTAGCTTTCGTGTTAACTCTCACATGATGACAAATCCTGCGGATCAATCAGTAAAAAGAGACACACAAAGATGCGCACCAGGTTTCTGCACGCATCCGCTGGGCAATTCTGTTTACAGTGGCATGTGTGGACAGATGGTGCTTATCTATATGAAAACCCACACAAGGAAAAACCCCAAAACTCTATCCATATTACATTTTGTTATATAGTCTATACAAATTATGTATAGGGACAACACAGCATTGTCTAGAGAGACCACACAGACCTCCATATGGTGTATTTACGGGTTAGGTATTCTTTTCTGCATTATCTGATAATGCTTCTGCTTGAACTGAAGCATTTAACATGTTGTGTGTATCAAAACAACTGTAAAAAATAAATTGCTTTGGCGAGGTCCACCCTGGAAACACTTCTTAAATCATATTGTTTGAATATCCATCGCTTCAGAGATTCAAAATCCAGCTGTGATCCTCAGGTTCTGAAAATTGTTATTCCTAAATGCAAGAGATTTGTGTAAGCATCCTGCTAAACCATTTGACTGAATCCAACATGAAAGAAAAAAAAATATTGATGCTGAATACTTCTGCAAACTCTAATGTCCAAATTTACATGATTTCTTTTTGGTTACTTGACCTATGAACTTGACCAATGCAGAAAAATTTAGGATATTTGCATTCCTCTAAATACACTAGAAATTGAATCAACATTCAAGAAAGGAATAAGTAAACACTGAGGCCAAAAAATGACACTACCTTGGTACATTCTGAATAATCCAGGAAAAGGTTACTTTAGACAGAGTCTGTTCAGCTGGCCATGACCAAGGACCATTTTAGATATTCACCCAAATTTACAGAACGTTTTCTAGTCACAGAAGCTTATCTCTACAGCCCCAACACACTAAATTACATTTTCTGGTTTCCTACCTTGATTCTTCAGCTGTCATCAAAAAAAGGCACTGATGAAAAAGAAAATACAGTAGTGGTTTCTCAGGAACTTTTCCCCATTATCCCCACCAAGTTTATAATCACATTCTCTTGAATTAAATGGTTTATCATACAAAATGGAATTGTATCAAACAAAACCTACTATCTGGGCACTACCTGCAGTGAAAATACAATGATCACACAATTTTTTAGAGTATTAAACCCTGATTGCTCAAGTGATAAATGATGCTGAAAAACGATCTAATCAAAACGTTTAGTATTGGGTTTTGAGTTGTTTTTTTAAACACCTCTTAATTTAGGCAAGGCAATTGCCTGAAGGGTGGCAACTGTGCTAACAGGAACACCAAGGGAGATGTTGGAACAAGGTATTTTTTTTTTATATCAATGAGTATCTCCTTCCATAATATATAATTGTAAAATTTGTGTAACGTTTCCCTAAAGCAGAGGAGTTCACTAACAGCGATACCATAACTGATATCAACAGCCTGAGCTGCTGATTTCTCAGTAAGTGGGTAATTATCTTTCCCTTTTAAAAGGAACAAACAAGCTGTAAAGAAGAAGAGGTTGTTAAGTGATGGCTATCAGTTTGCTAACTTCAAGAAGTTGTTGCCTTCACTAAACATCACAGGCTTCTTTCATGTTGCTGCTGGAAAAGACAGCAAAACAGGCTGTAAGTACACTGTGCTGGTTAAAAATGGCTTTTCCAAAGCAGGCATCACTACTGTACTTCACCTGCACCATCGCAGTCTCCCAGTTAATCATTAAATCACCGAAGATGAGGAAAGCTCACCTAATGCTAAAAGCTAGCTGTCTTTCAGCAGGGAATTCCAGGTGAAACGTGAAAATTTAAGGCTTACAAACACTCTGGGAAAGGTACCGCAAGTTCCCCACTTTTGAAAAGGTCTGAATGACCGCAAGCATGAAACATTTTGGACTGTACTATGCAAACCCATTTCAACCATAAAATTACAGAGTACACAAAACCAGTCACAAAACTAACGAACCAGGCATGCACACAAACACTGCCTCCAGTACAGAACAGATGCAGCATCTGTGGGCAGAGCGTCACATCTTAGAGCTGCACGAGCTATTGCAACTAGCACCTATTACTTCAAAAACAAACACACTCATTTTTACATAAAACACATATTATTCTGTAATTACAGGTGGAAAAAATCCTACTATTCTTTTTCTCCTGCTCTCATCCCCACTAGCACAGCAGTTACAATGAATGGAAAACTACGAATGGTATTGACAGTTTCTGTAACTTGTTTCCACAATATTACACCCAGGTGAAAGCAAGTGAATTACTCCACACTCCAACTGCCTTTTCCTCACCAGTGCTCTGGGAAAAAAAAACAAAACCAAATCTCTGAGCACACAGGTGCTGACAAGACTCTTTACTGCAACACCAGCAAGGGTAAGCACCCCACGGGAGGACACAAAACGCAGGTACACCTCAATTAGGGGAGAGAAAAGGTCAGTCAATGCAATTCACCTGTTTGTAAATGCATTTACAAGCTGCAGGATATCTGTAAGCTGGGACCAGCGTTTGTTACAAGTGATGTGATGCCTGCAGTCACAGATGACAATACAGCAAGGGTTTAGCATTTGGGAACGCTCACAAGAGTCACTTGGGGTTCCTAACACTGCACAGGTGATAGAGGACAGCCCCTGAATGGGTGGGCTGGCTGCCAGTGCCAGGACCTCACCCCTACAGGGATTCCAGCATCTCCCACCCGTTAGGAAAACAAGCTGGGACCCTCGCAGAAAACTGACAAAAAGGGCTTACTACGTACCTCAGCTTGCCCAGCCTTCTTCACCCTCCTGCTCACCCCCACGCCTCAGATGCCACCGATGCGGGATCACACAACTGCAACACACGCTACCTGAAATAATTTTTCTTTCCTAGCCTAAAGCGAAAAAAATCCTGACTGAAGTAATATACTTAAAGTTTGCATAAATCATGTTCATCTCAAATTTTCCACTCTCACGTTTCTTTTCATGACTGTACAGGATGATAGAGCAACGTGTTGAATGCCTTAGTTATCCGCACAGTCGGACGCTCGGAACAGCCACGTAATGCACACAGTCACGACTCAATATGTATTGTACACTGCGCAAACATAAAATTATCTTCAGTTTAGCAACATGCCAGTTCTGACCTAACCAATGTTACAAACTCCTTCCATTACAACCCCTTCCATTTTATCATTCCCATTTTGTTCTACTCAAAAGATTCACCCTTCCATTTACTTCTGGTTAGGACAGGGCCAGGCTCTTCTCAGCGGTGCCCAGCGCCAGGACAAGGGGCAGCGGCACAAGCTGCAGCACAAGCAGTTCCATC
>JAVJGJ010000061.1:3772275-3815550 GCA_035590215.1 Microhierax caerulescens
TCCCTGCACACATTCCCGTCCCGCCTGGACGGGACAGAGCAGCCTGCTCTGGGGGACCCTGCTTTGGCAGGGGGGGGGGACCTGAGGGGCTCCAGGGGTCCCTTCTACCACAACCAGTCTGACATTCTGTGGTTCATGGAGCTTCATAGCATTTCAGAGTAGGACAGACCAGAACATTTCAAACGAGACCTTTCAGCCTAACAGGTCTCTGCTGATCTTTACCAGTCTGATAAAATTATTAGCTTGTCTTCGTTACCCTTCTTGCCACCAAAACACACTGGATGTTCACCGTGCCTGCTTCCAGCCACTCACAGTGTGACATACAGCCTGGTGACACAGGCTGTGATCCAAAAAGCCCACTAACTTCATTGATGTTTGGAAATCAAGCTTGTGTCAGATTTTAATCCATATATTAGGATATCATATTAACACCAAACCAACAGATGGTCAGAAATGAAAGAATATTTATGAACAAAGTAATCACACTTTCCCTTTTAAGGATAGGAAACTTCAGCACTACTTGGCTTCCTACTTGATGAATGAAGACAACAAAGCCTGAATTTGACTAACCGGGGTAAATTGTAAGTGGTGTAAAAGAATTTAAGCCACCGATATCTCCAGAATGGTGACACCTCACAACAGAACCATTTCTGTTGCAATGCAATGCTGCAGACGTGTGGGAAAGACCTAAGGCAGGACATCTTCCTTTAGAACTGTACAGAATTCTCCTTCAAAGGAAGATGGACGGGCTACCAAATTTTGTGAGCCCTAAATCAAAGATGATAGACATTAATAGACAGCTACAGGAACGCAGTATTTACCTGTGACATACCCTGTCAAGCATGGGATGCTTCACAGTCCAGCAAGTAACATCTTTTCTACAACAGGGTTTATACATAAGGTCTTTATTCTTAAATTTAAATTCATCTGCTTGCTATTAGATATTTCTTAATTGTGAGAAGACAGGGAGAATGCCTAAAATAGACATCTTTTAGGAAGATCTAAAAATGTGTCTGCCCTTGATTACATATGTCATCACATCATCGTAATTACATATAATGTTATAATTAGAACATGCAAAGATTTATACTGCAGATAAACTATAGAGTAACTATTTGGATCCCCTTTATGTATGACATAATATTTTAGTTAGATGACTCAGGAGAGTACTTTCAAAGACAAACTGTTGAATATCCACTCTACAAAGGAGGGTTCATTTTTATGCATCTACTTTGAATGTGAAATAAAAACAAACAAACACAGCTAGCTTGCTAGAGCCTTTTTGTTCACATTTAATTATTGATGAATACTCTGAGTACGTTTGACCCCTAGTTTTGTGACTGCCAAATGTCAAAGTTAATACATAGCCATAAACACTTAAACAGTGACTGCTGAGACTGTCAAGATCTACTCTGTCACAAAAATCATGTTCCTTCAGGCACAGTTCCAAAAGGTGACCTGGGCCAGAAAAAATGTTTGCCCTACAAAAAAAATGCAAACCCTGTATTTACGTGTAAAATTCTTCACAGTGTTTTAAAATGTTTATATTATGTATGGAAAGTACAGTTCACCTTGGATTATTCTCATTATTTCACAACCAGTAAAATGCCGATGGAGTCAAAAGTCAGTTTTAAGAAACAGCGTTGAATTTGGCTGCGTGGGCAGAGAGGTCAAGGCTAGGTCAGTGACACCTAGCGTACTCACTCACTGCCCTCCATCCCGTTTTAAAAATAAGAAAACCAAACAAACAGAGCTTTATATAGCACAGAAGAGCAATTTCTTTTAAAAGCTGCATTTAAACTCTTGAAAGAAAAGCAAGTCAAAGCATTCCGGGCCGGCATTCAGTTCACAGCCTCTTTTTTTCCAACACGGAGCTGGTTAAACTGTCTGAATTGCTATGGATTTCATCACAGCATCTTCACGTCAAGGAACCACCTCCAAGGCCACCTCTGCCTCCCTGAACTCCACAGCTGTCCATCCCCTCGCAGCATAAGCCTTTTCCTCCGCTGCCGGGCACGTTAAAACCAGTACAGAACGCTCTGAGTCCCAGCAACCCTACCCACCTGGTGGTGACCTCCGGCGTACTTCCTACCACCCTTACAAATCACAAAGCAGCATTATCTCAGACATCACCTGCCATAAACACAAGACCCATCAAATCAAGTAATACAACTGACCCCAGGGACTCAAGTCAAAAAAGAGCCCGAGGTTCCCTTATTCGGCTGCCACCAGCCTCAGGGACGACAGTACATGAACCCACGCACGATACTCGGCGCCTTTTAAACAACACAGCACGTTCACCATTCGCGCTTACTTCAAGTCGGTTTTCACTTACTCCAGCATACGCTACTCGGCACCAAAATAATAAAATTGAAAAGCAGAATTTATTGCATAACACAGAGAGATTTGGTTAGACAAACACAGCTGATGTTTTCAACAAATTAACCATCCTCCTTTGTGAACAAAACATTTAAGCTGTCGATATGCTGATACCAAAAGCAATACTCACAGTTGCTTATAACTCCTCCAAGTGGGTCACCCTTGAAGTCAAACTCAATATCCATGTATTTTCCCTGTGAAAGCAGCATGTTTTAAGACTGTAAGTTCTGTTTAAGAAAAAGTGCCTAAGACATTTTTTAACAAGTTAGTCGGTGGTTTTTACAGGCTAAAAGAGAATTTTACAGGCTAAAAGAACAATCTGGCAAGCTACTATACACTCTTGTCAAATTGTGAGAAACAGAAAATTATTCAAAGCTTCTCAAGACAGACAATCGGACTACCAGAGCCAGAGATTTTCACGAGATTTTAATCAGGTATGCAACGCAACCTAGTCATTTGCTCAGCTCCTAAGGTTATAAGAAGAAAATGCATGTTTTACCAGCTTTCACCGGACCACCACGACCACCACCACCACTCACGGCCGTGCAGGTATTGCCGTGCTTATTAACAGAAGAAAGCAGGAAGAACTTATCTTCCATGCAGATTTATTTCCTCAGTGTACAATCTCCTCGGAGCAGGAGTCGGGGCAGTTGAAGGACAGCCACTGGTTTGGCTCGGAGGACTGGCTGGCAGCGCTTGCTGCTGGAAACGGTGGAGCGCCTGTCCCTAAGCGCCTGTCCGCTTGTAAAAGTGATGGATTTTTCCCACTGAACTCTCCTTCATAACTCAGGAGACCAGAGGCAACAATTAACAGACTGCCACCACAAAACAGATTTCATTTTCAGCTGTACTGGCACAGCGTGCTTCCTTGACTTCTGTTTGACTTTTCCACACCACAGAAGACCGCTCTGGTCTTTGCACCATTTTCATTTATAGGACAAGTGCTTAATGGAGTCACAGCTACGTTTAACAGTGACAAAACAGAGCCATACTGTGTAGAAAAGGCAAAACCAGCGCAGCTCACTTTGGCAAGGACATTTAGGAAGATAAAAACTGCTGGTAGGAAGTCAACCAAATCCCAGGAGCCACACACAGGAATGATCTCACCACCCCCTGGTGCTCACTTAACAGTGGACAAACACAACCTACTGATAAGAGCAGCCTTGTGTTTATACTTCCTTATTCACTGCTTTTAGGAAGAGTTTTCTTCTTTTTTCTTTCTCTTTTAATTACAGAACATAAAACACAAGCACTGTACACCGAGTCCCTCAAAGTTACTTTCTACTTTACTGGGTGTTTTGTCAAGATTGGCTTGACTCTGCTTAAAATCTCTTCTTCTCCTTGCTGGCTGCTGAGGCAGGCTAGACAGGACAGTACTTGTACTTTCTTGGTCGCAATTAATTCCGAGCAGACTCAAATCTCTGAGATAAAGAATTAGATCAGATAATTAAATTTTAAGTTCCTAAGGACATGGCCAGCTGGATGTTTCCAAAAGTATTTTTAGCTTTGTGTTTACAAGCAAGGACTTGAAAGGCAAAATAGTATTTGGTCACACTTTGTCCTGGAAAGACTTCTGTTTACAAACAGCACCTCTTCTCCTCTTCGCTGTCTCCTCCTCCTTTCTGTAGTACGCCATCTCTGATAGTCGCATTTTTTCTACCCTTTCTACCCCCAAAAAGTTTCTACAGTGCTTCGAATTTTGGCCCTGACCTTGCGATGAGGAGCCTTTGCTTTGCTCACAAGCAGGGGCAACGCCAGCTGCAGAAGGAGCATTCACAGCCATGCAGAACAGCATCAACCACCCTCGAGAACCAGAATGGAAGGGGAGAGAAGTCTCCCATGAGGCAAAAAGCTGCTCTCCATCTTTTATCCCAGGCTTTTATCCATTTTCTTACACTCACAACACACCATTTTCCCCAGTGTATTGATTTGTGTTCTGTGGTCTGCGCTACACATGGCACTAAAACTGCTCTCCTGCGTACAATGAGCAAATGACAGAGCTGCACTCAGTCTGCTGACTTTAGCAGGAGAAACTGGGATGAGTACCCACACTTCTGAATCTCCCAGCTCTAGCGTCAACTTTTTTTTGGTTTGTTTTTATCCAATTGTCAATTCCTGAAATTTCACATTCAGTTTCGTCCTAAGAAAGCCTGAATTCAACCACTATGATCATAAAGAACATAAGCAAAAAAGTAACGTTACAAATGTTGATACGAAAACTAAAGTTGTAAACGCACAGAAACGTAAACATCATAGAAGGAAAGTAAGAACCTAAAGTAGCAATTTTAACAAAAAAAATGTATACATATGGATGGAAAACGAGATCATGCAGGAAGATCGCCTTGCTAAGCAGGCCAGTTGCTAGGCACATGGCCGCTGACATTAAAGCCACCAGTGCCAGAAAATTAAAAGAATCCAGCTGTGCTGTAATTATGTTTTCATCCGGTCACAGACTGTCACATCCTAATTTGATTTTTTTTTTTTTTGGTTTTGTTTTTAGCCTCTGCTTTGATTCTCAAAAGAACTCTATGCCTACATCAGAAACCAACCAGATTTCTGACAAAAAGGCAAAACACCTTTTAAAAAGAGGGGGGTGACTGCTAATAACGCACTCCCAACAAACTGGGGCGGGGGAACACGCTCGAGTGTACAGAATGAAATACCGATTGCTGCTGAAGGCGTTTGCCTTCCCCAAACACCACCACCACCAGCTACAAGAACGTTGTCTCCAAATTATTCATTCCCTCCTTACAGACACCTTGATGGCTGATACAAGGTAAAACAGAAATAGCCAACACGCTCTCCTAAAAGAAATTCAAATCCCGCCTCGCAGAAAATACTTACAAATCTAGAGGAGTTGTCATTCCTCACAGTTTTGGCATTTCCAAAAGCTGGAGAAAGAGAAGAACAAATATGACAAGCAAGTCAGTAAGTAAAAAAAAATATTCAAATGCTAAAATATCTATGATTGTTTATATACTTAAAGGAATCACAGGCTTCTGGGGAACACTGCCCTGTTCAGTGTACGGGTATCAGTCCCTGGGGACAGCCAGAGTGTGACAGACATGATCACAGATGAGAAGACACCCACGGAAATCCAAACAAGTTTCATCTCAACACTTGCTTTGTTTAAAAAAGTGAAAGAAAAACATACAAGGGGAAATGGTGCCAAGACAAAGCCACACCTGGACTGCGCACGTATCCTTAGGGTTTGAATGACATTTAAAATGTTACTACCCATATAACTTTAAAGATAGGAAATACTTCTTTCTTTTCAATTCACAGAAAGAAATGGATCTCAGTTCCCAGAACTGAAGGTGGTAAAAGATGGAGGCCAGAACTGAGGAAATTATGGAATGACACTTAAAAAATTGTTTGCATGGGACAGTTTATTCAATGCTTCGAAACTGATTTATTTACGCTATTCCACCACATCTATCCTAGCTTAGGCTGGATCTTCATCATCTGAAAGAAGCCTGACTTACCGTGAAAATCTCACACACTGCCCCTTCAGCCTGACCTAAACTAGCTCGCTGAATACTTTGGGTTTAATTTGTTTTGCTCAAGTTTTCTGACAGTATAAACTCTCCGAGAACGGACTTCGCAGGGCCACGTTCAGGCGGGCAGCCACCAGCTTAGAACATTAGCAGGACCAGAACTCAGACTGGAGGACAACTCAACCTCTAAACGTCACACATTGTCAAAGCACATGGAGTCAAAGAGGAGCATCCCCTACATTATTAAGTATAGCACTCCTACTCCAACAGGAGACTTTATTTATCCCTGTATTTATTTATATAGCATACATATTTTCAAAGATCAAGTCAAGTCAATGTTTTTTTGGACAGAAATAAATACTTGCTTTTAGGGCTTCAACAAACTTGCATGAGTAGACTTACTCTTGATCAAAGAACTGAGGCCAAAAGGAAACGTTTTTTGCTCCTGAAGGCCCAGGATAAGTGAAAGAATTGTTTTTAAAATCTTTATGCCCTGCAATAAATCATCTTTTCAACAACTAAATCTCTGAGCTGCATTTTCTTAAACACAGTGCTGAACAGTAAAGTCATTTATAACTGCACAGAACCAAGCACAAACGTTCCATTATAAAGCATGAGGCACATTCCTCAGTTTTCCCTGAAGCTCATTGTTTCTAAAAGTTAATTTACAGTAGCAACTGTAGTTAAAAAAAAATAATCCCATAAGATAAATTATGCATATGTAACATTTATGTCATTTTCTTGCACTGCAGCTCGGCTGAAACAGAACTGTATGACCAAAGAAAAATAAATCTAACCACAAATGCTTAATTTCTGTCTAAAATGTATATAAGCAGCCAGGCTTGCTCAGCAGCCTCATGGAATAATTCAGTACCCCACCTTCCAAAAAGCTAAATAGGCAGTTACCAGCGCACCGAGTAGAACAAATAACACCTTAGAGCGATAAGGCACTCTTCTGTAAGCTTAGTCTATTCCTCCTGCATTAAAACAAAGATTCACAAACCAACTGCCAATACATTTGGCAGTCCCTGGGGAACAATCTAGCTCTGGCAAGAAAAACCTCCGTACTTCCCATACTATTTGTCTACAATTGCTATCTGCCTTCCAGAACAGCGATAAAAGCAACACAGCTCTTCTCTGTAAATCCCAGACAATGGAAGATCGCAATCCCCCCATTCAGCTTGTAAGTGGAACGTATCCGATCATCAAAGAAAGGCTTATCCAGCACTTCTATTATTCTTAAATTTTAACATTTCATCCTCTCTTTACAAGTCTTCTCTGACATTTTTTTTGTGTGCAGTCAATGACCCCATTTCACCCATCCAGTTCACCACTGCTCTCAGCCCACTTTTGCTTTCCCTTCCCCTTTTTTCCATTTTCCCCACTCCGTTCTCATTGGTAGAGTGCTTGCTCCCTACAGACTCCAAATCGCCACAGAGACATACAGATAGCTAGGCAATAAATAAAATGTTGACACTCAACAGTCTTGCAAACGCTGCATATCATCTGGCCATAATACAAAATTATTATACAGCAGTCATGAGAATTCGTCTCAGCACCACAATAGCTTAAGGAACTGTGGGAAAGACCGAGTCAGGAATCAACACAATAGACCTAAATAAGTCAACGCTAACCAAGGCACTTCTGAAGGCAATTATTAGACAATGGGACAAAAGTGCAAGCTTTGAGGATCATATATCCTATCTCCAGGAAAAAAATTAAGATCCTGTTTCTGGCAGCCAACATCTTTGAATTAAAATGACTAATTAAAAAAAAAAAATGTCTTTCATGGGAGAGCAGGAAAGGCAGTTGTCAGGAAGACGGGCCAACAGAGTCACCAGACCCGGGGAACAATGTCTCAGGGACCAACAGGCATGCATATGGATTGGCTTAAGGTTTTGCTAAGATCCATTTCTTCACCCTTTTTTTTTTTTCCTAAAAGAAAAATAATGCTTTACAGAGCTTGTTTGTTTACTAGAGACGACCATAATACAATTTGGAAGGAAATGAATCAGAGGGGCTGGACTGAAGTTAAGTCTTTTGATACAGCCCAGCATCATCAAGGCGGGATAAGAAAGGATACGTCCTCTGAGAGCAGCAGGAGGAGGCTGGGCAGTATGACCTGCCTTAGTAAGCTCTCCCTTCACAAGAGGAACAGTTTCCTTCTCAAGAAAACCTCCCCAAAACTGAATCAAGTCTTGTAGCTGCCTCCACAGAAAGCATCGCCTGCAGTTTCGGACATGAAACAGCAACAAAACAACAACAGATACAGTTTTCCAAACCAGCTCAGCAGGAATGCTGATAGGCACAGAGGCAATACGCACCTACGTGCTCGGCGAGATTCTTACCTTCAAGAACTGGATTTGACTGCAGAAGTTGTTCTTTTACTTGATTAACCTCTGCCCCTTTTCCACACACAGCAGCTACATACGACATGACAAGTTTGCTCGCCTCTGTGGGGGGGGAGAGCAAAATAAAACAGTGATAAGTGTTGGCAAATAGGCCATAAAACAATTTGCAGACTTGATCTCCATCACGTTTTCAGCACACCAGACAGGAACCATAAGCACATTCCATTTCAGTCTTCTTCTGCATCATTGCACCACCTGGAAGTGAGGAAGGCGCATCCCTGCTCCGAGAGCCATAACAGCCCCACTGACCTAAATACCTAGAGCGGGGGTCCTCAAACCTTTTAACCAGGGGGCTGACACGCGGATGAAGTGGCAGGCAGTCATCTGCGGCTGCTTGGTTTCCCCCCAACCCCCAGCGAGGGGGGTCTGTAAATACCGGGGGGCCGGACTGAGGACCCTGGGGGGCCAGCCCATGGGCTGTAGTTTGGGGACCCCTGACCTAGAGCCTTCCCGAGCTAAAGCAGCCACCAGCGGACATGGCACATTGCACGCTTTTTCATCTAGCCTCGCTAAGGGGCATTCCATAGGGAAAGGACATTATCCCTAGCTGGCAGGTCAGAAATGTTTTAATCTAGCCTGAAAAAATAGGCCCAAGCAGATTCAAGACTCAAAATTCAATCAGCTTTTATCAGCAGATGCACAGTAACACAAGTGTAAACCTACAACACATGGAACTGCAACTCCAAAGGACACTGCAAGTCACTGAGTAATGGCAACACCCCCTAACGTGATGCAGTCTGTTTCAAAGGGTAACAACTAGAGAAAGTGAAGCAGTCACTTGAACTATGAAACGAATCTGAAGGTACAAACTTCTAACAAATTCTGGAATAATTTCTGGACTCTCAAAGCTGGGTTCCTATGGGTGTCAATCACCCATATACAGACAGAAATATATATTAAATAGTCCATCCAACCCTTATGTTTTTGCTGGCCAGGACAAAGAGAAGCTGAGAGAGGATTCTGTTTATAAACAGGGTCTGTGATGTTTAGTATGATGCAAAAGAGTGAAATTTGAGGCAAAACTAGTTGATATACAATGTAATTACTAACAGCTGGAACCCCTATCAACTCAAGGCAGTGGTCATAAAAAACCCATTACTTGCTCTTCAGAGATCTGTTACAAACGTAAGGGTTTCATTTCAGGAAAGAACAGACAAAGGAGTGGTTCTCCCTTGGATTTTGATTCTTTCCTATTGAAGCAAATTTGTCTGCTAGTATTAAATAATTAGTATTAAATTAGTTAAAAATTAGATCAAAAAAAAAAACCAACTAGTATTAACATATGCTAGAGAAACCCAAGCAAACCTGCCACAGAGGAAGCAAGGAAGGAGCAGGCACCACGGGCATGCCCAGAAGGCCTCCCATCTCTCTTAACTGCGCCCTGAACCCAGCTCTCGTCTTGAAGAATCCATTCCCTTCGGAGCCGGCAATTACCAAATTATTTGATTTGAAGTATGTCTTAAAACAGTCAACACCTTTAAAGTAGAGCTACTCAACCACCGAGAGAAGCGCACGCTGAAGCGGCAAATAAGCTGTTATAGCATGCAGTAAGACAATGCACAAGCACTTCAAGCTAGAACATTGCTGAAAGAAAACAAAGGCCCTTTCTTTTATCTGCAGCTCTTGTTGAGTCCAAGAAAGACACCAGGAAGGGAATCATTACCTTAACATCTGAAAACATTTAAATACACCACTCACTCTGACACCGTACCATGCTTTCCTGCACATTGTTACTATCGATTAGCAATATAAACACGCAGCGAAACAAGAAAAAAATTGGAAGCAAATAAAAAAAGCCCAACTGATGCCACTCCAGTTTCAATTCTTCCAGCCCAAACGTGCTAGATGTTCTGGCTACCAAAAATTTAAACCAGACTCATACAGGATCTGTACTAACAACTTTGTTTCCTCAACTCCAGGAACTTGCTCCTCATTTCTCACCCCCCTTGGGTTTTTTTTATGCAATGAAAATCTGACTCCTCAGCTAACAGCCCCATTTCAGCCACAGCAGTTCCATCAAATGTTGAGGAGAGAATAGCACCGATTCCAAGTCAATTATTGACTTGCATCTCAAACCCTGCATTATTCTGTACTTACCTTTATAAAGCAGTAATTCATACTCTGTTTCATACAGCTATGAAAATTACAGATCAGCCAAAATCTCTGTACAAACCTAAATCTACCAGAATACTCTCTACAAACGGGAGTTCAGAAACTCAAGCACTGCTACCCCTTTCAACTGAATAAATAACAAATAAAAGGTGGACCTTGACTGTATGAGGTGCTTGCTAATTCACAGGTCCTGAGGAAGTCAAGACATCAAGTAATACTGGTAACAGAGCTCCTTGCTGAACTCCTAGACAGACTCTCTAACAACCATATTAATAAGAACTTGATTATTTTAATACACAGTTTTATTGAATACACATGTGTTTTCACATTACTGAAGTGAAAAGAAGGATTATATTACAAGATTTCAAGACCTCTCAATTGGCTGCCACTAATCAGGCAAAGGAAAACAAAGACGAAGCCTACACGTCACATTTTCACAAAGGGCTTAGAAAGCAACTTCTTGTTACCCACCTTCAGTCTTGCTCAGTATATGCATACAAAGCTCCACATTCTCTCAAAGAAAAAAAACCTCTTAAATTACATTGAAACAGATGCAAGTGTTCCTACCTCCCGTCTCTTTTGCAAGTCACCTCAGTTTTAAATTGTTATTTCAGGAAATAACTGGCTTTTTTTCTTTTGTAAGGTCTACCTAAAACATTCCGCAGTTATGCAAACCTCACTTGATTTCTGCCATTCCCGTTTAAAAATTAGCAGTCATTTTCAAGGCAATTTCAGCTTTGCCTCAGAAGCAGAGTGTTCTGGTACACAAGCCCATCTTAGATCTGCAGCTGAGCACAGCATGCAAAAGACTGATGAAATTTCCAAGGTAATCAGCTCCATTATTTATTTTCCTTGGATAAATAGCATAATCCAGTTTAAAGGCACACATTTAATAAAAGACATGCAAAAGTATTAAAGGATTGTCTTCTACTCTAGGAGACCAAGAACATTCCGTTTTCTCCGTCTTCACGTTTCCCACAGGGAGAGCTGCAATGTTTTCCAGCCCTTGCAATACCCCATCACAAACCAGCACTACTTTAGCATGACTTTGCGTACGGATGAGGGCACTGGATCAACATGCGATAGGACTGCACCACGGTGATCCCGTGAAAAAACACTGCTTTGTGTAAGTTCACACCAGCAGCCACAAGCAGGACAGCATCCACCTTCCGCAATCACCAGACACAAAACGATAGCGGTGTCTCTCAGCTCTCACAGACTCTAGCAACACTTTGCAAGACTCTGAATAACTCTGAATGTTTTTCAGTAAGATCAAAGCTGCTTGTTACCTGTTTTTCCCGCTCCACTCTCTCCTGTGATAAGGATGCACTGGTCTTTGTCCTGGTCCCTTAAAGATCTGTATGCTTCATCTGAGAGGGCAAAGCTGCAAAGTGAGAAAGAGTCAATTGAGAATTAGATAAAACAAATCCCAACAATAACTAAAATCTGACGTTCACATCCAGGCAGGAAAACAAAGAAAAAAAAACAACCCACAAACATTCCCCCCTCCAAGTGCTACCGATCTGTGAGTGGTGAAACATTCACTCCTCAGAAGATAAAGACTGTCAGAAGCAAGATGGATACTTCTTCTCAGTGACTTACTTGGACTTTCTGCAGGAACAAGCGAGCACAATCTCCAAGTTTTTCTAAAGACAGCAAGGTCAAAACAAATTCACAAAATTTTTGGGAAATTTAGGTAGCTTTCTTAATTGAACAAAACATATTCTTTATCGAACATAACATCAATGCAACGAGCTCTGTCTGAAGACATTTAAGAAAAAGGGAACGGGAGAATCCTGAGCATTAACAATACCAGAAGCTGCAATTTCTACTCTAAAAAGTATGAGGAAATACCAGAACCTTATAGAATACTGAGCACTTTAAGCATTTTTAAGCATTCAGGTATTGCTGAACAATAAATACAAAGAGGTATTTCCCAATAGCTGTGTTCTTAACTCAGTAAGGGTGATGTTAAGTAGTGAAAGTAAAGAATATAGTAAAAATCAGCAACTTCCCTATACCAAAAGTCTATTCATGGAGCCGAGAACAACATCACCCCAAAACTACCGGCCTGCAATCTGATTCCAGATGTGCTTTGCAGCCATGCAGCAATATATATTTTGGAGAACTGCAGATGTGTTATTTATATTTAGTTTTCTTTAGTAGCAATTTTGAGGCACAGCAAGAGTAGCATTGATTTTTATTACAACTGCATTTTTCAGTTTGTGGAATCAAGGACTCCGAAAACTGAGCATTAGAACCCCTTGAAAAAACTTTAGCATGTAGTATCTGAAAAAAGACATCGAAGCAAAATCCAAATAAAAAGGCACACTTGCATGACACAACTTAGAAAAAAATCTGATAGCTAAACACAGCATATTTTTGTGTGAAATAAACATCCATCCAACAGACCAAAAACTTTGTTAGATTACTGCACATAATAAAATATTTAGTGTTTGTGTGTACTTAGAAGTAGATACTGTTAATTATTTAGAGTAAAGAAACCATGTATGAAAAATAGAAATGAACTCTCAGGTCAACATAAAACGCATAATCATTGCAGGTTCAATTAACTTTTAGAAACTGATTATTCTACAGCAGTTCAGGAGCTTTGCATTCAGCTGATAACTACAAATAGATCGAGCATTTGTTTTGAATAACATAGCCATATAGTGCTTTCCCAGGCAACCACAGCCCCTTTATAAATAAGAATGCTCTAATGACCCTAATTAGGGGTGGCACGGACAACACAACGCAAGCGGTGAGAGCCACACAGAGCCTTTCCTAAAAGCTCCTATTGCTGCATATTGAAAGCTTCAAATATTAAACGTACACATAGCCAGATTAGTTCATACTTATTGCTACCACTGCCCCTCAGCTCAGGCATTTCTTCCTGGCTTCTTTTCCCCAGAAAGTTTACGGAGAGCATGTCATATTGTCCCAAATTCATCACCATGTGCACACACAACACCATTTATACTTCCTCATCTCGTATTGCTTTTTTTGGGGGTTGATTTCCTTTGCTTGCTTACATGTTTTTTTACGGTTGCATCACGTTACCAGCTCAGCCATCCTGCAAGAGACCAGCGTACCACGCAAGTGGTATTCGGAAAAATTTGGAAAACAGGTAAATGAAATACCTTTCGGCTCCTTCACCGCTGAATACTCACACCTCCCCCTCAGTCCCTAATTCTTGCCAAGGATGCTCCTGTCGCCTTTCATGGCTCCCCCCTTTCGGTGTACCTCTCCTGCAGCACTGGATGTCACCTCACCTGCCTGCCTGGCTGGAGCACCAGCCCCGGGCCCCTGGGCTCCCTCCTGTCCCACCAGCCTACACGGGCTAAGGCGCTGCAGCACAGGATGGCTGGGCCAAAGAGCCGCGGTCTGAGGTCATTAACTCCTCTTGATACAGATACCCTTGAACTCAAATTAAGACTGATCTCTCCGAACTTAACGCTGCCATGGCAATGGAAGCATTTGAACTCAGTAGTTCACCCGGAGGTGAAAATGTGTTTACAAGAAAGTAGCAGGCTGTAATGTTTTTAGCATTACAACAAAGTCTATTTGTGATGTGGCCAACACGCTGAAGAACTAGCAAGAAAAAATAATATTCTGCTGCTGCTGAGAGACTATGACACAATTTCTGGCATCCACTTCACTGTCTGGAATCCAAACTACAGTAGCAGTAACACTCTACCAGACTCTCTTACAGGACATATTTAGGAAATTAGTAATATTTACTGAACGCTGCTGCAGATATACTTGTAAATTGAAGAGTACAATATGTGGCACTCAGAAGAGCTTATTCCAGTACATATTACATTCCTTTTTGCAAAGGAAAAAAAAAAACCCAAAACCCAAAGAAAGAAAACTGCACTGAGCATTCATGGGCCACGTGAGACATCATCAATAATAATGCTGTGGTTTCTGTGGGTTTGATTCAGGACACCGTCTCTCAGCAGGAAGGTAAGACTCTCAGATGCCTTTCAAACTTACAGGCTAGATGGCTCACTCTGTGCCTGCTGTCCTTCAAACAACCTCAGCCATCAACTAGCATTTCACTGTTGAAACAACTTTCTTGGCAGCAGTTTCAAGCTGGAAAATGAAGTCAGCATCAAGCAAAGAGAAACTATTCTCTCTGTTGATATACTGAGTTATGAGTTAATCAGCTTAGTAACCATTCATCTTTTCTAACGCACTGAATGTTAGTTTCCCAACAGCCCCTGTCAGAATATTTTTTACTGTTTGATGTATTTATTAACTCTGCCTGCAGAGCATGGTTAAAAACACCAAATCCTGCTTTTTTTCCCTCCTCAGCAGAGAAACTGAGAGTCTAATACTGCAATGAGACCTTGACGGTTGGAGAAGAGAGCGGGATTTCATGCAGTTCTGGGTTTACCCAATCTAAACTTGGCATACATTTTCTTTTCCTCCAGTCTACACCATCCAGCAAAGCCTAATACTTCATAAGCCTTGTATTATCTACTACATCAAGTATTATCTACTACAGACAAAAGAAAAAGCAAGTTGACTCATTTCAAAAGAAGTTTGGCGCAGGCGCTTATCAGAAGCTACCTAGTAAAAGTGTTCTAAAATCTACTTCTGATGTTTCAACCACTGCTCCAACAATTCAAGCGGAGGCGGCATAACCAAGAGCGTACTTAAGAAGTGAGATTTCTTTGTCTTTCTGGCTTTGCATAAACACCATTAGACACGTGTATGTCAGAGCCTGAACAAAGGCCTTTATCTCAAAGAACAAGATCTATTCATTTGTCATGTTGACTTTCATGGCACAATGTCACACCTTGCATCCTTCCCATCCATTAGCACCTTTTATCTTTGCAACAAAAAAAAAAAACCCAACACCAAAACTTTGAGTCTTTTGGTTCAAACTCTACTCGATCCAAAAATATAATTTCATGCTATTTCCTATTTGTTACAAACATGTAAAATAATTTCATTTAAGGTCATTTTAGTTTAACACATTTTAATGATCTGTAGACCACAAGGATTCCTTCTATCCCTCTCCTTTCAGCAGCGCTAAGAGGCACGGCTCTGTAGAGTCCACATTTGCAACTACAGGTTTAAACCACATACCCTTCTTTGAGCCACATCACAATTACAGAGCCCAAGTAAAATTTTAGAATAGTTTGCAGTTTAAAAAGCAGTTTTAAACCATGTGTTTTGAATTAGCTGGTGAGTTTGTCAGCAGTGTCACTGACCATACCTTATAATAAGCTCTCCTTTGATTTTTAGGTTTTCATGGAAGAAGATGACATTCTTCTACCACAACAAACACAGAACTATTTACTGGCATTCTGTTTTAGCGAAGACTTAAGTATAGAAGCAATTTGAAATCAAAACGCCACCCACACCTAGCTCAGTAAGAAGACTCTGCTTTTTTTATAGCACAGCTTTCTCAGCCACATAGCTCCAGATGGCCAGATCTGTCACAAAGTCCTAACCCAAAATTTCTAACAAAGGGAAACAGCAAACAGGCCTCCAAGGGGGACTTCCAAAGAGCTCCAGCAACTTTCAGCAGCACAACAGCATCTCCATGCTCTGGCAAAACACCGGGATCAGGAAGAGGCAGGAGCAAGGTTCCCACCCATTCACCTCAAAGCAAGCATCGACTGCTAGCACTTCATTTGGATGCTCAGGACAGCACCCACAATTACACCAGGGGTAAAACTTGCTCTTACTGTCGTAAATTCAGCTCACGGGAGCAGCTCTGCCCTTGTACCATCTTCTTCCTTTAAGCCAAAATCACGAGGATTAGTATTTGCCAGCTACTGGGTCTTCTTCCCACCGTCATTTGCACCCTTCCCCTCCTTTCCCTTAGCACTCTCAATTAACAGGAATTAGTTAATACTATCTTCAGCTCCCTCCGATTGTTTTTCTCATGCACTAATGGAGTCAATTCCCTTCATCCCATCTTCACTGGCTGTTGCTGTGATTCCAAGAGTCTCGGTCCCCATTTTAAAACATCTATTGCTTAATCGTGGCTTGCAGCTGCCAACTCATTTGCTACTTTCACAGGAAATTAAGAAAACCTCTCTTCTTGACTGTTCCAACTCCTCACGAAGCACAGCCCTGGTACCACTTCATCCCTGCTCAACTGAGTCTAAACACACTGGCAGAATACTAGAAGTCAGTGCTTATCACAGGCTATATATCACACTAGACTAAAAAGAATGGTACTAAAATGCAAATTGTACCTACATTTTTAATGGAAATTTTACAGAAAATGTCATTTATAGTAATTCTTTCAAGTTTAATTAAAAGAACCATTTAAGTTCATTCCTTCTCTTTCTGAATGCATAGAGGTGCTCAGTAACAGCGTAACAGCAAAGAAATGAATTATTCCTCTCACAACATGCAGTAGGAAAACATCAGAATCACAGTTTGGTATAAAAATTCCTAATAACCTGAGCTCGGAACAGTGGAAGCATATTTTATAAATGCTTTGAGGCTTTATGTCGTAAATCATCATTGCTATTTGCCACTATGTTCCCCCCCGCCCACTGAAGCTCAGTGGAACATTCACCATTCAGGAAAAAAAAAAAACAACCAAACCCCAAACTGGAAGTGATTATTTATAGTATTAGCTCATAGTGCAGAATCATTTCATCTAATTGCCCCAAGGATAGAAAGCGTACTCCCATTTTCCGTAATTACAAACTGTCTCATGTTCAGCACTTTGACACACTTGAAAAGAAAAGGTTGATTAGCCTGCCATCGGAGTGAATAAAGTAACAGCTAAATTGATGAGCACCGGCTAGGACAGACCTTCACAGGCAAGCAGCTGCTCTTTGAAAAATGCCCATCAGGAATAAAATGAAACAAGTTTAAACATCAGGATAAAGAGGTGTGCTAAAGCAGATGGAAAGCCTTTTCTCCTATTCACATTCTGCAATTTTATTTTCCTGGTGTGCATAGAAACCTGTTTTATCAACAACACTCCGTGGCTAACTGCCACGGCAGAAGGGTACCTCCTGCACTGTGTGATGCACGTTAGCAACTGTGGCGTTATTAGATGCAGAATAAAGCCCAAAGCTGTGTAAATCAGCTGTAATTTATGGAGGGAAAGGGAGAGAGGGAAAGGGAGGGGGAAGACGACAGACAAAGCCACTCGTGATTTTCTCAATTTACCACATTAAACCACAGGCTAATATTAAGCCAGAAGACATTTATTTTCTGTTCCAGTAGACTGGGAACACAATACACCCTCCGATGCTTGTATACACACGGCAGGTTTAGCAGAAGATTCTGAGGCCAATATTTTGAGGTCTGGACAAAAAGAAGAGAATGTTCTTTCTGAAAATCTTGTCTTTCTCAGGATGAAGCAGATTTCAAACATTTCCACTGGACTTCGCCTCAAAAATCTCCCTACAGAGCAGCCCCGCCAGTGCCCCTTCCCCAAACCCTGAGCTTGCACAGCCTCCCAGCTCACCGCAGCCTGGCCTGCCCCCCAGCCTTTTCCCTCCCGTAGGGGGGCACACATGTCCCCTCCAACCAAGTGGGAGGCTTTATCAGTTTTGAACGCTTCCTTTTTACCAATAGTCCAATAAACTGTGATTTTTTTTGAAAAACCAACAGTGGTCCTTCCCCAGCACTGCACACAAAGCCAAAAACACAGCTTGTGATCTTCTGCCTATTTCAACATCTAAGGCATCTGTTTAGAGCTGCACATTAGTGGGATGGAAAACAAGAAACGCCTTTTACCAGGAGCCTATGACCAGCTGTTGCACTATTTTCTTTCAACCAGTGCAAAACAGGATCTCTGAAGCCGAGGATGACCGGACCGCTTTCTAATCCAGACTACAAAAGGCGTTCTCCTTTTAAATTTTAGCAAATGCTACCAACCCCAGTAAGCGTGTCCACATCACATTCAGCGGCTCAGCCTTGTATGGCACTGAAATACACCCAGCAGACTGTCAGAAGAGGGAGCTGGGCATGGGTCCAAGGCTGGGTCCTCCAAAGTAATGCCATATGGTGGCAGAGCTTGGGTTGCTGCAAGCAACCCAATCACCAAGCCACCAGCTCCGTGCTCCTGTCCCAGTAACATGTTAACCACGGAAAGCACGCTCGGGCATACCGAGCTGAACCAACGTGGACCGGTACCAGTTGTGCACACCATAAACACCTGCAGCTGCAGGCAAACAGCAGGTAGAACTCGTGACTTAGTTTGCCTAAAGGAGGGAGTGAAAATAGCAAAACTCTTATTTGAGGCAGGTTCCTGTTGTCGGCTGAAGTGAATATATACATAAACCAAGGCGGGGTGTGGGAAGCCAGCATCTCCAAGTTGTGAGCTTTTTGGAAGAGCAGCTTGGCTTGGATTCCCCCTTGACTAGTCCCATCCCTTGAAATTACATCAGCCAGCTGGATGCCACGGAACCACCACCTCCCCAGCCGTACCAATGCTCAGCCCGTGGCTCTGGCGTCACCGAGTAACTCCCATTTCCAAGGCGCAGCATTAACCAGATGGGTTTGTAACCAGCACAGTCCCTCACCCCCGTGCCGGGCTGCGTTACCCCAGGCCACCCACCAGCTCCCACACGATCACACCGGGCACAGCGGGTCCTCTCACACGCTTACAGCGAGTCAGTCTGCTGTAAGGGACGTTAAGATCGGGGGAGAAGGTGTTTCTGTTTACAAAAATAGTAAGTTTACTGGGCTATGATATCCTTGAAGAGAAGTACAGGAAATCTTCTCTATTGTTTTATTAAAAACCATACTTAATTAGATGCAGTTTATTATCTAAGATAAATCAGCACTTGCACGCTTAATTTAATGACTGCCTAAACCAGCCAAACCCTTAGACTCAGTGGTTTGACTGCGAAAGTACACGGCGACCCTTTTCGGTGGCCGTGCGCTGCGTCAGATGCTGCAGGCTGCCCCCTGACCCGCCAGCCCGCGAGGAAAGCCCCTCCACGGCACGGCAGAACTGCCAGCAGCGAGAACCGTGTTTCTCCACAGGCCTTCTGCAGCTTTGCAGTCCCTGAGGCTGGGCTGGTAACTTTTCGGATTTGTCCCGTCAGCAAGCGTGTTCCCCACTTGGAACGGAATGGCAAGGGCTCACAGCTGACAGTAAGGCAAGAGAGGTGCAAACCGATTTGCTGTGCCCAGCCTCTCCCAGAGTTTAACTCTAGGGCACACAACTCTTTAAAATCCCGGTTTACTATTTCATCTGGTGAATTGCACCTCTGAGCTCTTGCATAAGCATGGAAATGAAGGGTTGGTGGGACAGGGAGGAAAAGGGGGAGCAGGGCAACACAGTCATTCCCTTTCTGTGCTGAAACAGCCAGGCTCAATACTTTTATTTTTTTACAGAAATTGAATTAATTTCTGCACCCAATACAGCACGTGTCTGAAAAACAGGGAAGTTTACTGGACAAACACATGGGTTCAGCTCACATCAGCTCAGACCAAATTTTATGTAAATCAAATCTTTTTCTGCAGAACAAGGCACGCTTTGAGTGTGCTGCTGCACCATGTAAACAGCACGTGAAAAGTTTAAGTCACTCAAGAAAACTGTAAATTCATCGTGGCTTACATTACTAAGCATAATACGTATTCCATCAAAACAAACCACTGAGAAACAACTATTCCTCATTTTTAAAACACTGATCCTGGCTAAACACAGGTCCTTACAACTACCCATAGCTATTTCAGAAAAACCAGGCTCAGAGCACAGGTTAAGTGAAATACTTAGAAGACAAGACTCTTAATCGTAATCCTATCAGGGGAACAACCCCCATTATAGCTTGGCTCTTCCTGTACAGATGGGAACATACTGTTAGTTGCTTTTTTTCCTTTCCTTTTCTTTTTTTTTTTTTTTTTTTTCAAAAAGGATGTATATTTGGCTCTTAATAGTCTGAGCTTTTCCAAATCAGCAGCAGACCACAGACGGTCCATGTGAAAATGCAACTTCTAGAGAGCACGCAGACGAAAGCACAATGGGGCTGTACTGGTCGGGGGGGGTTCCAAGGCAGAGGGGAGGGGAGTGCTGCTCTTATGATTTCACATGGAAAAACACTTAGCAAACAGGCAGCGTTCCATGTTGCTGCCTCAAATACTGTGCTCCCGCTTCGCAAAGAGAAAACTTTGCTTTTATTTGCAGCCTTAAGAAGCATCACCTTGAAGGCAGAAATAAGTAATTTCCCCCTGATGGGGTGGGAGCAGAGATACAGCAAGTCGAGTTTGGGCTTCCACAACAAGCCTGCGTTGCTACCAGGTGCTCACCCAGGGACTTCTCCCGCTGCAAATAATTTTATTGCAGAAGTATCACTACTCTCAGACAAGCTTACCTTACTCTGCTAACCGGAAAATGAAAAATAAATTTATTCTTTCATTCCAAAGTAAGTAAACATGCCCCAGTACTCAGGGGAAGACGAACAGTGAAGTGAGACGCCCAGTTTCACATAGCCACTTTGCAGAAAGGGACGTGCTTTCACCGGTCTCACCTCACAGGACAACAGCACGCCGCAGCACAACTGAACTCCCGAAAGCTGCACGCACCTCGGAGCTACAGCATCTCACGTAAAAAGACACATCTTGGAGTGACTTCACATCTCTGCCCGGCGGGATGGGCAGAGAAATGTCAGCCATGCGGTAGTGCAATAGTGCAATACAACGGAAGGCCACAGTTTGCCATCAGAAAAAATGCCAAGTACGCCACCAAATCCGTATTACAGTCCTGGAGAAACGGGAGTAACTCCTCACGGCTGTTTGTAAGCTGAAATACGTGGCTAATCAGCAGGTTTGAAATCCAGGCTCTGTAACACAAAAGCTAGCACGCAGCTGTCCGCAAGTTTATCAGAGACAACAGTGACCAAACTGCAAATAAAAGTACTCCAGTTGTCTGGAGAGCACCTGGTGGCAACAGCAACGCCGTGTAACGGCAGAGGTAAGCTGCTACTTCACTCAGAGGAGTTACTGAACCTTTTAATTTTGCAAGTCACTCTTAACCAACCAAGTTGTTTGTTAAGAAGAAGCCTTATACAACTTTTTTTGCCTCCCAGATCTCTTTCCCAACTGCACTATGTCTTGTGAACCCCTGGGCAAAGTCAGCACCAAAGCTCATCTGAGTTTCTGAGAGCTTGTTAGCTCAGGTACAACATCAAGCCAGCGCGTCTACTCACTCTGTAAAAAGGCTTTTGCTCAAGTCTGTGCATGGAAATTCCTGGCTATAAATCCCAAGTTTTCTTTCCTTGAATGGTGAAAGCAACAAACGAAAAGCCTTCTCCAGCCTGCTCAAACACTATGCTCCCGTGCAGCCCACGTGGACGGTTTCCAGGGACAATGTATTTCATCTGCATCCACGGTTGGTCTGCTGACACTCAAGGACGATGTCCACGGCACACGTTTTGTTTTGGCCTATGGATACATCCTAAGAATTCTCCCAGAGTAACTATGACCAGTTGCAATTTGAACTCCACAAGGTTTAGCAACTAAAAATAATTTCTGTAGTATATAAAAAGGAAATTGTATCTACAAGAAAAATGCAGATTTGAACTAATTTACTGAAACGACCACAATTAAACTTTGTAGTTCAGACCTTTGCAAACCCCAGTCCCAGCTCTGTTATCTATTCAAAACATAAGTAAAAGATTATACAGTGTGCTAGACAGTAAATATTAAGACTGTGTATTTCCTGATTCATAACACGAAAAAGTTTATCTTTAATAACCCAAACTGCATTAACCATGAAGTACCCAGAGTTGAAGAAGTCAGAGCCTTTTGCATAAAGCTGCTGATAAAAAGAGATGGAATGGAAAATGTTCTGCCGCTAAAGGTGGTACAAGAGCTGGAATTTTACTGACGATTCTTTAAGGCTTTAAACATTAGCCTTGTTTACGCTGCATTTCAAATCATGACAAATGCTCCTAGCATAGCGGATGGGCATTTCCTGGTGTGTTATAAATGGCTAAAAAAATAAAAAGAGAAAAAGACAACCATTAAACACAATGAGACACTTCCAATGAAAGGACGACAACCGTTCTTAACTGCAATTTGAAATCCCAGATCTTCAGAGAGTACCATGCCGCCAGTTCGGGACAGGCATAATGAAAATTCTGGTCCACGTACACACAATGCTTAAACGGGATTTCTCTCATTTCTGACAGGGCTTCTACCTACCCTCACTTTTCAGTCTGCTTTTAAGAAATGAAATGCAGCCACGGCTCCTTTATAAGCACTTCTCATTCTTTTCAGTGTGCAAAAAGTCCCAAAATTCTAATGAAAAGAAAAATGAAGCTGTTGGATCCTATTGTAAAAAAAAAAAAATAAAATCAAGTTACATTTAAAACTGTGTGAAGTGTTCAAAAATGCTTTTATTTCCAAGTCCTACCGTAACACCAGTCAATTTTCTAATCAGAAGAACTTCATTTTGTTAAGCAGCACAAAAAAGGCTAGTCTTAGCACTAGCCTAGAGGTACAAACGAAGAGCTGGAAGGAGAACTATTTGAAATGTTGAGAAGAGACAAAGAGCAGTTATGCATGGACAAATCTGGAGAACTGCACTGGAAAACTGGAAAATTACTGCAGGTCCTTTCCTTTATTTAATTAAATGCCCACTTCATTCAGAAAATTCAGTCATAGTGAATGGATTCCCAAGCTGTTCATGTATATTACAGGGACACTACTTAATGTGACAATGTGATTTTTTTTTTAAAAAAAAAAATAAAAATCAGCATTTCGTGTCCTAAAAATATCAATGGCATAATACGAACACTAGCCTGAACAGTCCAGTTCCAGGAAAATGAGAGAAATGGGATCTGGCAAAAAAGCTGCCATTAGTTTAGACTACTGGAGCGTTAATACACATCTCCAGCTACCCAACATATATTAAAGTTAGGGGGTTTTTGGCTTTTTTTATCATTATTATCATCTTTGCTCTAACAATCTAACCAATCCCCAAACTTTTTTATGCTTACAGATAAACACAGACTGTAACAAATACACTCACAAGCAAAAAACAGAAGAGCAAGAAATTGTCACAGATAACTGAAAACATTTGACTCTCCATCCCAGACACGACTGAAGTCAAATGTGAAAGTATGTGTGTACAGAGGTACGAGTAAATATTTGAAAACAGCTCTGAAAACAAAGTTATTTTGTTGAGGCTCTAAGCCAGCAGTTAATTCATGAAGGATGCCCCAAGATTATTTTCCTTCATACACCATGACGACAATTACAGACTTAACAGAAGCATCTGGAACCGATCTCGAGCTAAGCGCTTCCCTTCCAAACTCGCTGGGTTTTAAAAGCAATTTTTATATTTAATTGGCTATATTATATATACCAAATTCTTGCATTTCTGCAAACTTCTTCAGAAAGTCCCCTGGACACGTGAGTGTTGGCGGGGAGCACCCACAGCTCTGCAAAGGAGAGACTGATGGATGAGCAGGCGCTGCCGGAGCCAGGTGGGTCCTGCCCCGGGGGGGTTCCGGGGGCTGTGACTGACAGCGCTGCCAACAGGTACGTCCAGGGGCACCGAGATCCTGCGGGAGCCGGTGGATCTGGGGCTTCTGAATAATTCTGCCCCAGCAGCATATGCTGCCATAGCTCCTGAGAGACGCCGCAGGGTGGGACGCCACATCCTGGGGTATTTTAAGAGTTGGGTTTTGTCTTGATGCTTTTTATATCCCCAGCAGCCTATATATACTCCCTTCCTAGCCTAAGGAACGTTTAAATGCCACAATAGCACAAAATTCCAGCTGGACTCCGCTCCTCTCCGCCTGATGTCTGGGCGAGCCTGTGTGCAGGTACCTCCACCCCACCTGCGCTACAGCTCGGCAGCTGCAGGCAGCATCCTGCATTTTCATGCTGGAAATCCCATGTCCCAACACTTACAGAAGAATGACAGCACCAGTGCCATACACGAAGAATTTAAAGGGCTTCTTCATGTCTTAATTTAGGCAGCACTACTAAGAGGACCGACAGAATGGCTCGTTCCACTGAACTTTGGAATCTAGTCTAAATGTCACTCCAGACCATTTAAAAAATTAAAATAAAGCACAGCACTCATCTATACATCGCTTTTCCAGGCTGTTTATACTTCTTGGGCGTTGGGGGCATTTGTTGAGTCTCCTTACAACCACAATGCCTGCTAGAAATTGGTTCCTGTATTATTATGCATTATTGCAGCATTTCATGCCATCTAACACTGGCAGCAAACAAGCAACTACTGTTCTTGTCGATAAGACTACACTCACCTCTGAAGCACTGGGGTGAGATGGCTGCATTATGTGCTATCCAAACCAACAGAAAAAGCCCTGCTCAAATTTCAGGAAAAAGCTAAATTTATTGTGGCATGCAAGGGAAACCTTGCTTTAAGCCTTCCAGAGTTCACAAATCACATCCAAAATGCCCTTCAGAGAATCAGCCTTTTCAATACGGCCACATCACAACTGCCTTCCTCAAAACCTTTTTTGCTCAGAAGGACTTCGGAGGTCTCCTGCCAAATGTCAAATTTAGGAAACTCTGCATTGCCATGGGTGGCGTGCCAGCAGCCTGCAACAGAAGAGGCTCTTCTTGGCCATGAAGTCCTTCCAACTCTTGAAGCAAGCGTGATGCTTCATCCCCTTTTTATTTATAAGCTTGAGGGGGTTACATCCGTGGACACACCATATCCAGTACTGCCTCACTACAGAGGTTAAAAAAGTAATAAGGCTGACCCCTTCCAAAATAAGTTTCCAATATTCTGTATCAGTACTCCCCCCCCCACAAACACACCCCTTCTTTCACCGCATTCCTAGCATGGGTTTAACAATCAGGTACTAGCAGTTCTCCCTAATTGCTATTTATGATTTCTGTCAGCCATAGATGTTCCCTCCCTGCCCAGCAGTTAATTTTGCCAACTAACCTCTGAAATTATCGTCTTCCCTCAACTATAAGTCTCCCCTGGAAGAGGCACTCTGCTGAGCCACATGAACAAGTCCAAAGACTGAGTCTCTGGAGAAGTCAGGCATTAGGAATGAGAAAAAAAGGTCTGTAAAAAGAGGATACTGCAAGGTGAACCAAAGCATATGGGGGATTTAAAAAAAAAAATAAAAGAAAAAGCCAAACACCACCCCCACCCCCAAAACCAAAATGAAAGCAAATTAAGATGAGGAAAGGACAAACTGAAAAGGAAATGTTAAAATAAACATACTAGGGCAATGAAGGACACTAAACTACAACACAGGCTCTCACCCCACCATCCCCTTCTTCAAAAAGGCAGCTACCATGTATCCTAAAACTCTGCTACCTGGGGAAAAGTTTAGGTTCACATCTAGGCAAAAACTGTCCTTCACAGCTGGAGCTGTTTCATGTCCTTCAGACAAAAATATTTGCTTTAAATCAAGGAGGGAGAAGAGTTACTGTAACCTCGGTGTTTCTGAAGACATGCAATCCTGGAATACCAGCAAAGAAAGCCAGAAGCAAAAATATAACTTCTATATTCGCTGCTTGCGTTGGCTCAAAACTTGAAAAGGAAACAGCAAATTGTATCTACCGTCAGAGTAATTCCAGATATTCACAGGATGTTGATTTGTCCCAATAATTACCAAGATGCTCATGACTGAAAAAGTTCCTCATTCTGGCATTTTAATAGGCATCAGGTTGATATATTTGTGCTTGTATCCTATATAAAGGCAAGCTGGTCTTCAGGAGTTGCCTGCAAAAGTTTAAGTCTCTCTACGTTTGAAAGCTTTTAAGGCAGAACTATTGTATCTTCAGAAATACTTGACTTAAAAGAACTCATAGCAAGTAAAGAAAATATTAGGCAAAATTGCCTAAGTGGAATTCAACAGATGTTGGGTAAAAGCTTTCTCCAGGTATATTCCTGCGGACCCAGTTATTCACCATAAATACTCCAGTGCATTGCTAAAAAAAAAAAAAAATTAAAAAAAAAATGCACATTGACTCTGAGCTCTTATTGCTTGTAGCTTGCCATTAGCCATACGGTTGCCACTTGGGATTCTGCTGAAAGCGAGCAGCTAAGGTGTTTCAGAACAGAAAGGGGAGCACAAAGCCACATGCCGCCCTGCCTCCCACAGACAGAGAGCTGCAAGCAGCCGGGAGCCGACGTTAAGGGGTGAAATGCAAGAAAGCACCCCCCCTGCGACCCCTTGAAGCAAATCTGTTACTGGTAGGAAAGTGATAGGCACGATGGTTGCAGGTAACTGGTACGATAAGCTATTTATTTCCTATTGCCTTCACTTCAAAGATGCCAACAGCTGCCTTTGTCGCTGGTGGAAGTCAATGTAAATTAGCAAGATAGACAGCTTGGTGCTCTCTCATGTCTAGCTTACCCACAAGGTAAGCAAAACAGCAATTACATCAACTGCAAGAGTAATTACATCAACTGAAAGAGCAGAACAGAAGTGTAAGGACTGCACAGATCAAGCAGCAAACTGTTTGCACACTGAAATGTCATACTCTGCCCTGTCAAGTCAGGGACAAGTTTGATCCTGCCCTGCAGATAAAGACAAAACCAGCAAGATTAACAAAACATCAAGGAAAAAAAAAAACACAACAAAACCAAACCAAAACCCCCAACAATTAAAAACCTTGGTAAACTTCCTATTACAGCTATCCAAATAGCCACAGACTATGAAAACAAGCATTCCAGGAGACCTAGAAAAGTAACACCTTATTAAATGGTGCCACAACAACAGTGGTATATTTAGAGAGGAATGAACTATTAAAATAAAATCTCTTTGATCAAGTTTTATCAGGTACACCACTATCAAAAAATCACCTGGCCAGAAACCTTCTCCCAGAAATTCAGTTTGGCTGCCTATTCAAAGTATGTCCATGGCTTTACTCTGGTTTCCAAAGATCATGTAAAGACAATAAAATAATAATAATAAAAAAAAACAATAAACAAAGTGTGCCCAAACCCTGCAATTAAGCATTAACTAGCGTCACTGAAAGCGTCAGTCACTCTCACAGACGCTCTTGAGGAAACACAGAGCAGATGAGTGGCTGTTCGCTCCCCTCCTCTTTCAGATTGTGACTAAGAAAACACGTGAAAAGATTTTTCGCTCCCATAAGTATGTGTTTCCCTCAACAACCATACAGGGGAAGAAAATCTCTAGGTATGAATTTCCTTCAGGTCATTTTCCTTCCGTCTCCATTTGCTCACCAGGTTTTACTGGGACAGCTGGCATTCCCAAGCACATCCTGCCTATACCAGAAACTGGAAAACAACCAAAACCATTTCGCTTCCTCATTTCCCAGGAGCTCCCACACAGAGCTGAAGCTCTGGGAACGTCCCATGGCAGTCTGCCTCACAGATGCTGCTGCTTAAAAACCTGGGATTCCCAAACCTGAGGGCTCTCTCCAAAGTGACAGACCTCGGAGAACACGTGCTATCATGCCAACAGGTGACAGCACGCTTACTTCTGACAGATGAGTCTTGGTGCCTTAAAGACCCAGTTTCTATAGGAATCTCAACCAAACCACCGCTAGAAATTTTTTTTTGCAATCGATGGTTTGCATTTTTCTAGCTCATACTAGTAACAAAATTAGATTAATTGTACAGAGGAGATGCTGAAGTAAGAAACACGCCGCGTTTCGTTGTATTTCTAGCACACTAAGTCATACGTATTAATTTCCTTATAAACGGGCAAGACTTCTGCTTTGCTCAGAACTGCCCGACGGGAAGGGAAAACCTTTTCCCAAAGCACGCTCAGGTGGCACAGCGGGCTCACCCGCAGCAGCTCTGAACAGCCATGGCTCAACAGAGATTTACACGGCAAAGAACTATGTACAACTCTCTAAATCAGCCTGGGGTTTTTTTACCCCTCTGTCAGAAGCACTGCCACAAATTACAATTTGCCTCACAGCATCTCTTCATTAAAGCTCCCGAGCAGCTAAAAAAAAAAACAAAACAAAACACCTTGAAGACTGCAAGGTCTCTGCGGAAGCGTAGCAACCTCCCCAAAAACGCCCGCACCCTGCTTTTAACGGGGCCCTGCTGCTGCCAGAGCACCCAGCCCCAGGATGGGCTGCCGGCTCCGAGGCTGGGGTGCCGCCAGCTCTGGGCCAAACCCTCGGGGTTGTCTCGGCCCGTGCCGAGCGGCGCGGTGGCAAGCGCCCCGTCGGTGAAGGGCCCAGGCTTGGCTGCAGCAGGACCACGCAGCCAGCCTGCACGCCCACCTCACGGTCCACCAAGCGGCATCCCAGTACCAGCTCCGCGTTCAGGGAACACCAGGAGTGGCGGGAATCCTTACTGCAGCACAAGGCACCATATGGTAAAGGGGATGAAAAGTTGTTTACTCAGAAATGATGTAAGGCAGCCACGTGGCATACACATACAATATCTGAAAAACCTCTTTTAAAGATGGTGAGAAGTCTAATAAGTTCAGCAGAGATAAAAGTGACTCTCTTGATTCTGCAGTTTTTATAAGCATCCACAGACAGGCGGAAAGGGAAGTAAGGTCACCATAAAGGAAGAGCAATTCATATTTCTACAGTTTAAAAAGAAAACATTGTATCTGTAAAAGAAACCACAACAAAGATTATTTCCTAATCCCATATTTTTAAAGATATTTTGTTCTCTGAGCAGGTGCCAGAAGACAATATTTTCATACAGAAGCAATACCAAATTAAAAAAAAAAAAATAATAATGTGGAGAGATTATATCTGTCCAAGACAAATTAGCCTTACACTTTTCATGACTTGGTATTCTATCCAAACTTGTACGGAAAATCTATTACTACCATGCAGTCAAGACCTCCTGACATAAGTTAAAAGTCAACATTGTCTCACTTCAATCTACTGCTCCTAAAGTGGATTTCTTGTTTTCAGACTCCAGAGGTTCTTGCTCTGAGATGGCAGCCTGACCATACAATTATGGTCATTAGTGATAAATGATGTTTATGAAACATTTTTCTACCCAGTTAAGACTCTCATAATACATACAAGAACGACTGCTGGCCATTTCTCTTCCGGAAAACCAACTCTCAAGAGAGGTAGAAAAATGTGGAGATCAATGTATTAGTATGTACTCAGTCCAACGTGTAACCAAGTACATAGTACTGACTTTCAGAAAGTCAGACAAACATGAACTCCCAGATTTCATTTCTAAAACCCTCCATCATATGACAGCAAATTTTATGCAGCTGAACATAGCCAGCAGAGCAGAAAGTTCTTTTAGCAAGCAACTGTGTTAATTTAGCAAGGAACTGTGCTTGCTAAACAAAACTGTGAAGAAAGAAAACCTGAACGCAGCCAGAGTTCGGATCCAAGTGGGCCAAGAACTACCAGAAGCTTATTTGGCCTAATCAATTAGCTGTCTGCATTTCAGCCGATGTATCTGAAAAAGTTACAGATTAAGTTTGAAGGCAAAAAAATGAATCAGACCAAAATAACCTCTAGAACTCTTTCCACACGTAATTTCCTTTTAACCTAAAAGCTAACACTGAAGGAAGATGCACAAATTTATGGCCATGTTTGGACACTTCTCCAGTCGCTGGTCACTCGAGTCAATCTCCTGAATACGTGACTGTGAAGGCAGGTGGCAACCTCACAGCACCCCTCCATCCCAGTCGAGCCAAGGAGAGCCCAGCTGGCTTTCATCTCACCGCTACCACGTCCAAGATAAAACAATTACTGCAACCTACAGACCTTGAAGGCCAGGTACCTCATTTTCAGCCACAGCACCCACACCCTGTTACGGACAGCCTTAACGACGTTCCATTGCTCAATAATCCCGAGCAAGCCCAGGTAATAGGGGTCATGTCAGCTCTCCATAACCAGAAGGCCAGGCCTTCGCCTTCTTTGCAATATGCCCCCCTGGAGAGGAATTACAGAGGGTAAATGAAAGCCAGACTAAGAGATTACACTTACCCCTCAGCCTTCCATTCCTAATTCCGTCTTGGAAGTTACATCCTGTGCAAATCATATTTGGCAATATTATGTGTCTGTATATATGCTACGTGTTTGAGCCTTAAAATCTGCGCTATATATTTATGGCACTCTGGCTGCCTTCTTAGAATGGGCTCGTTTCCACCCAGCACAGAGGAGAGGAGACCAAGCTTTTATTTTCCTACAGTTAGCATTCAGGCATATCCGATATGTTTCTGCATTCATCATGAGGGTTTTTTCATTTTTTGCATTGTGCAAAGAGAAATTACGAGTTTCAGATATCAAAAGGAATACTGTACAACTCAAACATATTTAACGCCTTGAGGCTTTCACAAGGCAATCTGGACTTTGAAAGGAACAGATTTCCTGGAAAACAGACTCCTCACTTTACAATGCAGTAACAAAGGCTATTGCTAACAGTTACAGGAAAACGTTCTGAAACGCACATACTAGGATTTAAATACATGAAACAGAGTAACTCATCTTGACTTCTCCTTGAAAGAAGGATGAACTAATAAAAATTCAGCATGGGGGAGTGGTGGTGTGATTTTTGCTTTGTTTGCTTTAATCAACACAGACCTTTTGAGGAGAGACAGCTGGTACCATCTGCTTCGGGACAGAATGCAAACTAAACTTCTCCATTGTACTTACATGTGAGGACTGAGCTCATAAAAGTTTCGGTTTCTGTATTCTTCCACTTTCTCTGGAGTATAAATGGGTAGAGATCTGTAGGGGTTTATTGATATCACCACACTGCCAATGTATGTCTGTTGAGGAAAAACAAAAACATTATCATGGATTTTTCTTTTCAACAGACTTTTGCTGCTTATGCATTATTCTCCCATTTAATAACCTATGGCAAAACAAACAAAAAGCCTACCTGTAGCAATGCATAAATATGTGCATACAGTCTGCAACACCTTTTAGATCTGTCTCAACAGCCACTGTTGGGTACCAAGTAGCTATTTCTATGTAACTGAAAGCCTCTTACGAACATTTTAAACAGAAAGCCCAATCGTACAATATTTCTGTGACTAATTCAGTTGGGGGAGGGAAAGGAAAAAGGACACAGATGTTCACAAAGAACCGACTCCATCTGCATGGCAAATGTCACACGAGCTTTGCTGCAGCCCCTGGGCACTCAGAAAAACCACGTAAAGGCAAGGCTGGAGCTGAACTGCACTCACTCACCCCGGGAGGGGCTTCGTGCCATCTCTTCAAAGCCTCGGGCACAGAACAGCTTCACAGAGAAGAAACCTGAAGGCTCAATAGCCTCGGACAGGTTTCTGTCAAAGGAGAGGTCTACTGTCAGGATTCAAGTCAAAGTCCTGCCCATGGTTCCTTGGCAAAAAAATGCCAAAACCCCATGCCACCCTGGCTGCAGATACTGACCAAAGATTAACTAAATCCCAAATATTTGGTATCTCTTCCCACAACCACAAAATAAATAAATAACACCTGGTGAAACACATTTTCCCATAACCAGGGACTGCCTGGGAGGTGCAAAGGCTGTACACAAAAGCCAGAAGTTCCCATAGCTGGATTACATCTGCTAGTAACTACGGAAGGAAAACAGTGGGGTTTACATAGGTCTGTACTTTTTGAGATGGCTTCTTTGCCACGATACCTGAGCACCCTGCAATCACCATCTGGATCTCTCCCCACCACCTCCCTTACGGGGACGGGCTGTAATACGCATTTTCACATGGCAACCGAGGCACGGGGAGACAGTTACTCACCGACGAGTTGAGCAGAGCACTGAATTCCCTCCAGAGCTGCAGTCACAAATTCAAAATATTAATTGCTGCAACCCTTCCCCATCTTTCACGTCTAAAGCAATTTTCTGCTAAATGCCAACCAAATTCGGTCCCAAGCAGAAACCTAAGAGAGCAAGCTTGCCCCTTTTCCATAGCATGCATGTGCACAGGCAAGCTGGGAATTCACACGGCATTTCTGTCTCATTTAAAACAGAGCTGAACAAACTCCACTGCAGCGATAAAACAAGTAGCGTGAGGCTTCCAGAGACTCTCCTCCTCCATCCTTCTAGTGTTTACCACCCACGGGATGAAACAGAAGAAGCCACTGCTGACAATTCATGGTACAACTGCTGCTACAATGAAACACAATATTCCGCTAATTGGGCTCAAGACTCGCTATTTCTAAACACCACATATTTTCTCATCTTCTTTGGAACTGGCCAGAAACGTTCTGCAAAACATTTCCCCCCACGCATCCCAGCCTGGAACGGACCAAAGAGCCTAGACACAGGCTGGTTGCACACCAAGAGCCGGTGCAGCGCGCGGCGGAGGGGGAGCAAGCCCCAAGCTGCCCCACATCTGGCCGGCCAGGCTGCAACTCACAAGGACAACACCGACGTGCCTCGCACCGCCACTCGGGAGGGAAGTGCCCCAGAGGCATTCAGACACAGGCTGCTGAGAACAATCCCAAAATAATGGCCGGTTTTGCTTCTTTCAAACACACGCTGGAGCGTGTGCTTATATAGATTTTCCTCAACTAAAAACTGTTCCAGTTTTGTGGTCATCTTTCCCCCCTAAGGAGGAAAGTGGTTTTCCACCCATGATCTCTTCAGCTGAACAACAAAACGCAAAAACTGCCTTTCTACAGCCTTTACTTTGCTCTCTCAACACGTGTGCCTTTGGCAATTGGCAAGCCTACCGATTCCTGGCAAAAGTAACACGTACCCCAGAGTAAGAAGCTTTGTAGCCTTCACGAGTGCATGGATACCCCAGTCAGGACTCTCTCCTGACAAAACATTAATGTGTTAACATGCTTCCTCCTAAACCTTAAGGATTTGTGAAAAGCTGGCTGTGAAATTGGTGCTGGAAAGTATCAACAGAAGAGAAACAAAGGCCAGATCTCAAAGATCGTATTTTGAAACAGGAATTCTTCGAAACTCAAAGACTTGCCCTTTCCAGCTGTCCTGCTACCATAATAGCATACAACTTAATAGCTCAGTTCCTTGAAGTGCCCTGAGATGCCAAGGTAAAGAAAGTTGAGTGAAAAGTGAAAACCTTGATTTTTAATTTTGAATGCAGGCATTCAAGTGAGACTTACTTAGAACCATCTCTTCATAGCTAAGTATTGCTTCGATGATATATTTTGGGAATTCAAGTCAGTTGTTTATTGTCAGACATGAACAAATACAGACCATTTCCTAAAATACCAGTATTTCAAAAGGTCAAATGACTATATAGAAACAAAGACATACTCATGTCCATTTTAAACACCAAGCCAAAGCATGCCAAGAAATCAGTTTTTGCTGCAAAGCTGCTTACATGCACTAACACGTTCTGTCGTTCAAAAATGCCAATATCTCAATGCTGATGCCTAATAGCTAGCTGCTACTGGTGGTCTGTGAGGTTCCACATAACGGGGATAAACAGAGCCGGAAAATAGCTTTCCCACATAACATCTGCCTTCCCACCAGAACTCTACTATAAACAAAAGAAATGGCTTAAATCCTTGAGCAAGTGACAAGCACAGAAACATTCCAGCGCTGAAAGCGGAACGCCCAAGAGTAGTGGGAGACCATACCGTGGCACTCCAGGGACTAAAGAAATCCTTCATTTTCCCCGTTTAAGGAAAAAAATGAAATCTCAAAGGAATAGCCTTGTGATGATGAACGCACAGAATGCGGTCAGGAGATGTGATTTCTTTCTTGGCTTTGACATGGTCTCGTTCTGCAAGTTTGGACAAGATCCGCTGTCTCCTCAAGTTCTGCTAACTAGGGACTCCTGATAATCCTCCTTCCTCCAAATTTCCACTTTATTGCAATAACTCACAACGGTAAATTCTGCCTCCTTGGCAGTCTGTCCAGAACCCAAACCAAAGGGACTCTCACTCATGGTTTATCAGTGCATCTGTCACGTAGCCCGGCAGCCCTGTGTGTGGGCTAACACTTCACCTGTAGGAAAGAGCATTCAAATGTCCGCCAGGTCAAATGCCAAGGTATTCTGCATTCTCCACCAGAACTGCGTATACAACTCAGTCCTGTTCAGCTACGGGTTTAGCACCCCAAGCAGGAAGAAAATTCTAAATCAGCGTTCAACTGGAAAAGCCGGTAATGTCTGTTACACACCACTTGTCAGTACTGCTGGAGATGCAACGCTGCTGGGTTTTCTCCCCCCCCCAGGACTGAAAGCCAACGTCACCGCTCGGGGCAAGATCTTACTGTGACTTCAAGCTTCTCTGCGCCTTTCTAACCCACACAGCTTTAAGAGCAGCTTAAGAAGAGGCCTGAAAGAGCAGGATGACACCAGGGTCCCACTGCTCCGGAGAAACCCACAGGCAGCAGCCTCTTCCCAGCCAAGGGCTGTGGAAAGCTGTCGCTGGGAAGTGCCGAGCTGCCTGGAACGCCTGCGGACCTTTACAAGCAAGAGGTGGCAAAGCGCTTACGGAGAGCCCAGCGCAGGGTCCCCAGCTGCCGCTGCAGCCAGCACGCACCAGCCCTGCAGCGAAACCTGGCACACGGCAAAGGGGCAGCGCAGGCTGACCCAGGGGGAACTTCTAGAAGACCACCAGTACAGCTTACAGGAGAATATTTCACACGCTGGGATGCAGTATATTAACAAAGCTCTTTCACACGCTGGGATGCAGTATATTAACAAAGCTCTTTCTCCTCCTGGTAAAATTAAATCTCGCAATACCCCAGGGGCCCAGAAAAAGAGAAGATTGCAGCTGCAGAAGCCAGGGAACATTATCAACAGCAACTGAAGCTGCAGCACAGGAGCTGCAGAGCTGGGGCTGTCATAACAGCCTGCTCCGTATCTTTAAAAGCTTTTTCTGTATCTCTGGCACCCGCTGCAAAGCAACCTTCTGCCGAGTTTAAAATCATTAAGCATCTACACAGACTTGCTGCAAACCTTCTGAAACTGTACTCTACTCTACATCACTTTTGCCAGCTTTATTAAAAACAAACTTACTGCTTCTTACCCGTGGTAGCCCGTAACAGTCCAGAAAAATTCCTGTTGCACATTAGTCACTCCTGCCTAAAAATGCCCAACTGTTAATGCACCCCGCAAGCATGCTGAAATTCCCAGGGTCCAGTAAGGTCACTCTATTTATTTTTTAAATACATTGGAGCACAGAAACAAAAAACAAAAAAAAATTCTAGCAAAGTAAGATCGCTAGTGTCGATATTGATTCTTCCATTTATGCAGACCAATTTTAATACTCCAGACATGCACAGTGCACATTGCTTTAGTACTGACTATGCTTCAATGTACTGGGTTCCTATGACTTTTGAGGAGTTTCAGATCACTCCACTAAAACAATTCATTGAAACGAGAGACATTAAAGCAAGATCAAAGAGAAGCGTGACTAGATTTTACTGGAACAAATCCAGACCCAAGGCTTGGGCAGCACTGTTTTCTTTGCGGGGAGGGCTGTGGTTTGGTTTTGTGGGGCTTTTTAATGCGACATATGCAAAACTGTATGGCTAGTATAATACCCATTTTCATTTGTGTTTGTTTGCCTGAACTACTGAGGCTCTGGATCTTGCCAGCTCATAAGCCCATGCGCCGCTGCACGCTCCGAATAGCTGAGGCCGAGGAGACGGCAGGCACAGAGGAAGCCTGTGCTGACATGTTCACCATCTCCTGAACTGCCTCAAAGTCAAACAGAACCTGGCAGATTTCACACTTCAACGTTCCTCCATAATGAAGCTCCTCATTTTAATACACATTAGCAACCAGATGGGTACCTTATTAAAATATCATCTCTTATTATTTGAACAATCACACGGTGTGCTCCAATTTGTTTTTCATTGTGGTTGGCCACAATAAAACAGCCAAGCGCACCCTGCTTCTGGCCCACCATGCTTTTTCAGGCTGGAACCACTCACAAAGTTGCAAGACGCTATGTTTGAAAAGAGTAAGGCAAAGAGTAATATCAAGACTAAAAGCAAAAGCACCTTAGACCATTATTATTTCTGGGGCTTTGATTTACTCTATTCCTGCGTATCCCAGTGTGGGTGTTTGAATCGTTTGGTGGAGAGGGATGGGATGGGTACTTGAAAAAGCCAAACAAACAAACTAGGATTCCATCCTGAAATACTCCAGGGTTTGCCCGCACCGTTTCATGACGGCACATACAAAATAAACTCTACCTGTGATCCAAGGCGTGCAGCTGCACACTGCGCTGAGCCGGTGCTTGGCTAACGCTCCTCGTGCTTCAGTGAGCTGGGAGCATGAGCAGAGCCCCCATGTACCACCTGCAAGTGACTACACAGGCACAACACAACCCCAGGATCCCAAAGTGCAATGATCAAGCGGAAAGAACAGGAATTAACACAAAGTTCCCTCAAACAGGAGATTCTGTGTGGATTTTCCCATACCCAGTATGGGCTGGACTCATGTAGCATCACAGAGCACTAATCCTTAGTTAGAAAAAGGCACTTCTGTGTTTTGACTCCTCTCATTGCTATTTCCCAGCAAATACAGCATCTCTGCAAACCTCCAGAGCACTCTAAAGTGGTTGCAAAAATCAGTGAGCTGCTGTAGATAAGCAAGTTTGTTTCCACCTCCTCCCTGGAAAAGGAGCCAATGCTAAAAATTTTCATTTTACTGCAGAGTAGATTTTGGAAAAGTAAATACAAACCAGACTCTCATACCTGGTCTTTCTCTCTCCATACATACAGAGACAAACTTCTCCTTGATACTATTTTTTCACAGTAGTTTGGACAGAGTCCTTTCTAGTTACGTTTGTATGAGTGAAGAAATATAATACCAGATCTCTGAACAAACTCAGCCTGTTCCCCATGATGATTAAAACTCTCTTGCTCAAGAACACCTCCTGGACCTAACATTTTAGCCCCAGAAATATAGTGGACAAAGTCTGCATGTCATAACAGAAAAAAAGCAACCCTGGCAAGCTATTGTATGTGCTTAATGAAGTTATTAATCACAATAGGCAGCCTTGTAAAACCTGGACAGGATAGTAAAGATTGTAAGGAAAACTACATAGAAGAGCACTGGATGAGTTCCTGAAATTGGGAAGGGAGTGGGATTAAAAAAAAAATGAAGGAGCAGAAGAAACTGAGGCAACAGTATCCACGGCTCAAGCAAAACCCCGTTACTGCTAGGGAACAAAACTCAGCACTAGTACGTACGACAGCCCTGTTGCAAATACCTCGATGGTTGATCTAGCGAGCCAAGGAACAGCGCTCAAACAGGCAACACAAAGGCAGAAGCGCACATCTATATCCCAAAGCAAACAACCACAGCACAGGCAACCCACGTCAAAGAGACTAACACCAGCGCTAAAATATTCTTCAAGACGGGCTTGATCCTGCAAGTCCCTGTGCAAACAGCAGCAGTCTGAACAAGCTGTGGGTAACCTGCACCAGCCAGGATCAGGCCCTTAGTCGTACTGCAACCTGTTCTAGATCCAAGCCCTGAAGTAAGAGCGGATCGTTTGCCAGAGAAAAACACCCACATGGCAAGTCACGGCCAGTATTGAAGTGGATGCATGCACACAGATTACAAGGTTTCTCTTCCGAGTTTCTCGAGGGCACAGAAATCTCGCCGCTGCTCAGTGAACACTGCTGCTAGCCTCCTGATCATTGTGACAGATTCCAACGTTATTAACGAAGCAGATTAATCACATCAGTCATCTGTCTCTCTGACTACATTAGGAAGTTTTTAGACAAGCAAACGGAATTCCTACACGGGGCACAAATTGCAGACAAAACCTGTCAAGTAAGTGATGAGGGAGTCAACCCAAAGCAGACACGAGAAATTTCAGACAGCATTTAAATACCCCAGAACATCAGCGCTTGCTCACTTTTCAAAAGATAAAGACTTGTTTTTGTAAGCAAACGGTAGCTGGAGACTGGAGAGTGTCTGGGCCAAGGAACCATTGGTGAAAACATCAGCAAGAGCACTTGTTTAAAAACATTTCATTATTTCTATACAAATAAAATGGGGAGGGGAAGGGGGAAGTGCCCCCTGCCACGCTGCAGCCAAGGCCAACCTGTGTTCTTCAGGGTGTTTTAACAACGCTTGGACACTTCTGCTTCTACTTCTGTTATTTGCCAGTCTTTCATTACTCTTCCTTTTGTGTTTTTATTTCCTATAACACGCACTGAAACCACTGGTAAATGCCAAAATGTCATCACCACCTTAGTGAAGAAATGCACAGCATTCTGGTGCAGAGCCAATGCTGCAACAATCCCTGGAGCCTACATCTCCTACACCGCCTCCTCTCCTTTTTCAAAGTGCCACATCAGAGGCAAAAAAAAGAGAGTGAGAGTGTAGGGAAGAAGACCCTGACTCACAGCCCACAATACGCATACAATTTTCTGTGATCCTTACTAATGCTTTCCCACTCCTTTATGCAGATATTGCATACGGTCCTACAAAGAAATGCCTCGAGGGCTCAGCATCGTGGGAGCCGTACAAAAAGGAAAGGAAACAAAGCACTGCCTTGAGATACGTAGCTCTGCTCCCACTAAGCCCTTCAAGGTAAAAAGCAACCAAACTGCTGGCTGCAAAAATCTTTACTCCTGACTCCAGGCAAGGTATAAAGTTTGTTTTCCAGAGCGGGCTGATGCGAAGGGCTGGAGGACTGACACAATCTCTGTGTAGATAACAAGCAAAACAAGATTTACAGGCAGGCAGAATACTTCTTCTTCTTAGACCACAAGCTATCACAGGAAAAGATGTGCCACGGGCACACAAGCCCTTCTTCACATCTGAGGGAGAAGCAGCAGGCTCCAAGGTCCTAGTCTGTGGCAGCTGCAACAATATTGTTACTACAACTCAGCAGCTTCCCTCAAAGAGGGAAACCGTGGAGGCACTGATGGGAAAATTGCTCGAACTGACGCAGGCATCCCCCGAGGGAGGAAGAAGGGAGGAAGAGATGCAGATTGGAGAAAGCGCAGGGCCCCTGGGCTCCCATCACAGGCGGATGGATGGCCGCTCTGCTCCGGCTCTCAAGCCATCCTGCCTTGCAGAAATGACCCAGTCACCACACCTGCCACTCCTCCCACTCGCTAAGGAACACCAGCAGGCCAGGCTGGACTTGCTGGATGAACACAAGCAAGTACATCAAGGTGCAAGAGAGCAGGACCAGGTCTAGCAGGGGGATAGACTCTTCTGCACGTTGCTGCAGCAGCAGCAAAGTCACGGACCTGTCACCGACATGATGTACCTGAAACCCCACGGGACAACAAAAGCCAACAAAGGACTCCATCTGCCCTCAGAAACAATAGGCTTGAGACCAGCGTGCCCGTGCTGACACAAGAAGGCAGTGAAAGAGATTAAAAGTGAACTTCAGCCATCACTCACACACATTACCATGACGATTTTCCCAGCAAGTGGCACGTATGGTCCCCAACACCACAAAACTCTGTTCTTCACCACAGCGACAAAGTTCTACAGAGGGACAGTCACACCAAGCCAATGCGGACCAAGGCCATTGGGCTCATCCACATAATTCTGTCCCCCTCCCTCTTCTCCCGAATGCAGCACCCAGAATAGCAGGTACGAGCGCAGCAGGGGCAAAGCCACCGCGCTTGGCAGCAGTTCAGTAAACTTCCAAGCACCGTAAGGTAGCTGAAAAAGGGGTGAATCAGTGATCTAGACAGACATTGCCGAGTAAAGTCAAGTCAGAAACAAAAAGGCTACCCCTAAAAATATTAACAAAAAGATCAACAGGAAGCAGCTCAGTCTGTGCAACGAGCACACCGCAACAGCCGCGCCACCAGAAGGCAGCCCCAAGGATGCTACCTTAGACAGAACACTGAGCTATTACACTGGAATGCCAAATATTTAATGTTTCGGTGATAAAACAACATGTGTTCAGTACCATAAGACTGTTCCGTCCCCAAGCAGCCCACAAACTCCACGCACAACAAATACAAATTAAATGCTGACATCAGAGAAAGACTCTGTTCTGTTGTAAGAACAAAAAGCAAACAAACATTTTGTTGTAAGGAACAAAACGTTGACCTCTGCAAATTTGGGAAGACTTCAAGAAACAACATAACTGCAGGGAAAAATGTGCAGGGCAGCAGAATAAAGCCCTATCTGGCCCCTGAAGGCTGACTCCCGTAAGCCTACGCAGCTCTGCTCCCCTCCAGACTCCTCACGCCTCCCTCGCCGCTTCCACTGGCCTCACAAAGGAAGAAACCCAGTACAAAAATAAGCTTTAGTCCAACACATATACTACAATTTATCTCAAATCTCTACCATTCTCGAGTCACTGTAAAGACACATATAGACAGATGCCCCTCTCCCGTTTGTCAGGATCCAAAAATAAAAAGAAAAAATAACTGCTGAGCTGGTTTGGCTGAGCATATTTCAGCCAAATTTTTATTAAAAAAAAAAAAAAAAAATCAAAATAGAAAGTTCAGGGAGAGAGGCTCAACAGAATGCGTTAAAATTCATCAGTCACATCCAATCTGAATTTTATAAATGTATTTGAAGTTTTCCATGCGGTCTCCAGGTCACATATTTTAACCGTACAAATTGTTCCCTGTAACCTTCAAATCACCAGCGTTGTGGGGTTTTCTGCTTGCTAACTGCATTGCCCAGGAGCCACTGTTCGCTCTGTAAAATTAAAGAAAAACTCTCGCAGGCTTTTGTTACTGATATTTACAGAAAAGAACTTCTGAAAAAAAGCAATGTAAACGTTATCAGGGAAAAGTTTAAGAGTTGCACAAAGAATATAATAAACAACTACAGCTTTCTAATGAGATATTTCTTGTCAGACATACCCCAGACATTTCCAGACATGACTAAACTCCAAGATTCCCATTTCCAATTAACGCATGCGTGTTACCCAACGAGCCCTTCCCCTCCAAGCCACTCAGCATGAGATTACTGCAGAATCTGATGGTCTTTAGAAGAATATTTGGCCTAACTCCAGCTCCACCAGCCTTCATCCTTATTTTTATAGGCATAGCCTCCAACTTTGCACTCTGGTATGCGACCCAACACCCAAGTCCATTAAACTTTCCATCAAATACACATAAAATTGAACAACAGGTAATCAAGCTGCAGTTTGTTCTCTTCACTATTAGGAGGATGCTCGTCACTCTGTCTGCACCACAGCATGAAACTTAGCTAATTTTCTTGAAGGGCTTACAGTGACCCAGGATGGTACAAGAGGACCATCAGGGGATCCACATCTAAACACTCGTGCAAGGCGAGCTCTGAAATTCTGGATCTTCTCCCTAAAAGGGGTAAATGGAGCTGGCACGAGAATGTCCAACATCAAATATGCAACATCAAACATAAAAAATGTGAAAGAGACTAGAAAAGACAAAAATCATATTCTCTTCCATCCATCTTGTCATCTTTGGCTACGGGGAGAGATCTGGCAGTTCACTGATGGCTCGATCTCACTCTCACATTTCAGAGAATGACAGAATAGTTCTGGTTGGAAGGGACCTTTAAAGGTCTACTAGCCCACCCCCGCTGCGATAAGCAGGGACATCTTCAACTACATCAGGTTGCTCAGAGCCTGTCCAACCTGACCTTGAGTGTTTCCAGGGATGGGGCATCTACCACCTCTGTGGGCAACTTGTGCCAGTGTCTCACCACCCTCGTAAAAAAACATATATTATTCCTTATTATCTAGCCTAAATCTAACCTCTTCTGGTTTAAAGCCATTATTCCTTGTCCTACCACAACAGGCTCTCCTAAAAAGTTTGTCCCCATCTTTCTAACAAGCCCCTTTTGCTGCTTTACCTATCAAGACTGGTTAACACAATTAGGCAACGTATGGCCAATATTACTGCATTTTCAAAGCTCTCCATGTTACAGTTCTCATTCCTCACAACAAACCCTTTTGAAGATTGTAACTGCAACTCGATTTGAAAACTAACATATGTGGCACAGATACAGCTGTCACCCTACAAGGAACCACTTAGAAACCGACGTTGAGCAAGAACTGCTTTACTACCGTAGGAACATTTCAACTGTTTCATATGGCTTCAGGCTAACTTAGTTTTTTAAACTTGGACACAATTTTTGGTAATGCCTACAATGGAGTAGTGACACAAGGGCTGAACTCAACCCCACAGCTGAGCCATGAAAGGACAAATCCATCCCTATTGCTCTTTGAAAGGATCCTGAGATGTCAACTTGTGTGTGTAGCTCCTAAGAGCTGACGAAACCTGCAGTATAAGAAAACTCATTAATTTATTACAGAGCACCAACAGTAGCTCTTTAATAGCCCAGTTTGGTTTCCCCAGGATTGCATGCAAAGGACAGATTTTACATGGTAAAACAAACATTACTTCCAGGTGCAACAAAGGCTTCATTGTGCTCATCTGAGTCTAAAAGCAGAAATGCAAAGTATAGTTTTTGTAAGTGCAGTGTGGGGAGAAGAGAGCAGGTGGCCATAAGGAGAAGGAAGGGGGAGAAGTTTGCACTTGAAAATCAACATGGTGGCTACCATGAGCACCATTCCAGCTCCTGCTGGTTTAAAAGTTTTCTAAAATATGCAACAGTGGCATGGAATTTGCAGGCCGGCAGAAGTCAGCTAATATGCAGATAATAATCCTCAAGTGATTTAGTGACTAAAAAAACCACGCAGCATCACAAACTAATACTTGGTAGCAGCACGTGGCACAGACACAAACATCTTCCCCCCACTCATGTAGGGAACGTTTTAATACTTGCAAAGATCTGCAACTATGCCTTCATAGTGTGGATTCACAAAGAGTACTTGTAAGACCATTAAAAAAAATAAAAAAATCACATGATCAAACAAACCTGGAGATTAAAACAGTAAACGACAGCACAACAAGGGAATGATTCAGGGGAAAGACAAAACAAAAAAAAACCAACTATCAAAACCACACCAACATAGTGCCTTTGGTTTTGGCAGCACTTCACTCTTCTCAGCGGAGCACATTTAGGCTTTCCCACCTGCAAGGCGAAGCATCCTACACCGCTAGAGAAAAGTGACACCTCGCATCACCCACCCAAGCACTTAATACAGCTCATTACATTGCTCGTCAGTGCCAGGCCCAGCCAAATAATGAA
>JAVJGJ010000061.1:3820222-3834325 GCA_035590215.1 Microhierax caerulescens
TGGATCAGAAAGTCGTATACAAATATAATTTTATCAAAATACTTGAAAAGTTCAATATTATGGTCAAGCATTTATTTTTAGCTGTTTTTTTCCCCCGGAATAATTTAACATCGTACTACAGTTTAAAATATTTCTGTTAACTTGGAGCTAGAAAATATTAGAAACACTGATGATCAAAAGGATCGGACAATAAGCCTAGACATCTCGTTTAATGCTGAATTCTCAACACAATTTGCAACACCTCAGCCTTTGCAAAATATTACTTAAAGATCATCTCACACACGGATTAATGACTCGAGCATTCTGCCACACCAGCGCTGGTAGCCCCCAGCCACAATCCCTGCTCTGGTTTAGCTAATAATAAAGGCAAATCCAGCTTGTGCGGTAATGTGGTTGCCTAACTCAGGTAACAGGTAGGGAAAAAAAAGCACTGGTAAGAAAAGCCAACAAGGTTTAAACATAACATTAAACAATTAGATTTAACATAATAATTGAATTTAATCTCCTAGAAGAATTTATTAGATCAATACCTACAGCACTTTCAAAATACCAAATACTAATTTTAAAAGCAGCTTTTTAAAACAACCTCCAAAATCAGCACATTGCACAGAGAAGAAAAAAAATAAAAAAAAAATAAAATAAAAAAATAAATAAAAAACAAAAAGCCTTGCAACGCTGCAAGACTAAGCTTCAGTCAAGGTTTTTAGCGATACATCACTAAGCTCAAACTCAATCCAAATCCACGTCCAAGCATTTGTATTTGCCATATATTCAAAGATGCTGCGCAGCTGGAAATCTTTTCCCATCAGTGCTGGTGACAGCGTGCTCACCACAATTTGGGGAGCAGTATGGAAAAGTAAGCAGCTTCCACCTCTGCCCGTATTCATGCACCTTTAAAATGATGATTTCTCAATGATCCAAATGATGAGAACCATTTTCTTGCGAACAGCGTCCAAGAAGCAGGACTACAAGAGGGACGGGACCAAAACACGGTCCCAGTGCCTGAGAGATGCGTCGTGACCGAAACCGTAGCTGTGCTGGTGGGAATGCTGACAAACAGGGAATGGGATTTGAGGAAAGAACCAGAATGGGCTGTGTCCTTTAAAACAGGGACACGCTTAGTGATTTTTCAATGAAGACTGCTGAATGGGGGAAGGTGGACGGAGGTAAGCGGATGGAGGTGCTGCTGTGAGATGCTGTTTGAACTGTGCTGTAATTTCAAATGGGAAATTCAATTAAAAAAAAATACCTAAAAATATAAGTGGTACTCCCCTGGTTTACCTAACACCTTGCTTTTGTGACTGCAACATCTCATTCTGTTGACATAAAAAAAAAAAAAAAAGTGTTCTATAAAGATTCTAGCCACCAATTTTTAATATGGCAACAAATTAGCTCAGAAAAAAAAAAAAAAAAAGCAGAATTCTTCTAATGCTTGTAGTCTGTAAATCAGATTCTTGCTCAAACACTCCCTCATCTCTCCTCCTACACCCACTGACCGCTTCAGTCTCCCCGATTTACCCTTCTTATCCTGAAAGCAAACATGGGCAGCATTTCAGAACATCTCCTTTCGCTGGAGTCATTTGTCAAATCTGTTCCTCCTCACTTCAGTCTCGTCCCTCCACCTTCACTGAACAGAGCGAGAGCACTTTCAGCACGTCTCCATTCTCAGAAAAACAAAAAAGACCATTCAGTAATCCTTCGCAGCTTGATCCAGTTTTGTTGGACAACAGGCTACGGAGGAGAAGTGCTGGGCACGCTACATCTGCAAAATGCTTTTTTTATCCACACGCTCCCACGTTCCGCATCGCCTCGTAAAACACGGACTCTTGTATCTATTACTCGCAATGCCCGGGACTGCCACCCAGCCAGGCCAGCTGAATCTAAAACCTTCCTGTCCCTCTGGGCCACAAGGATGGCAAATTAAAAATTACACTATCCCGCAGCCACAGCAGCCTTATCAGCAGGTCTGAGCCAAGAGCTAATGAAAACTATAAATAGAAGATGACACAGAGAATAGGCAAAACCCCCCAAAGCCTTGTACAATTAAGTTCACGCATTCTCTAAGGGGGAAATGAAGTAATACCCCATTTATCGGCACACAGCATGTTGGGGAATTGTCCAAGGTTTTCCACAACACCCTGACACAGTAAAACAGCAATTGTTGGCAGCTTCCGACAGATGTGCAGCCCCTCGCACACGCCGGCGTTAGCTGCGCTGGAATTACCACTGGCTGCAGGGGTGGCTTTGCTTTCCTTTGTGGCATTGCAGCAAGAGGACAATTCCCCTCCCACCAAAACTGACACAATAGATGGACTCACACATACTTCAAGCTCTGAGTATTAAAATAAAATTAAATTAAATTAAAAAAAAAAAAAAAGCTTTTGGTTTCACTACCACCAACCTGCTGCAGAAAATATCCACCTTTTTCTTTCATAAGAGTTAACTGGGACAACCTGCTACATCAGTAATTCAACAGCAGAGTTCAAATCGATTTCACGTTCCAGGTCTGACCCCCAGCCCCTATCAGGCTGCAATTACACCTGCCCACTAGTTCCCCTTCTTCTCCATCCAGGACCCACCAGCCGACACAGCACGGGGATGCTGACAGGCCACTGCTGCAAAAAGCAGCTAGGGACACAGTGTCACTCCCTCAGCAAAACAAAGCCAAAAGGCACTTCAGCCACCTTGTACTACTCCTGACAAGTACCAATTCAGCACGAGGCAGGACTTACATTCACCCTGTCCCACTGCCCAGCACAGCCCACATATCACTGGCCTCTCTTGACTGATGCCCAGAAGGCACCAGTTCATTGGAACCACCTTGTGCTGGGCCACCAGGTAAACTGAGGCAGGCTACAGCTAAACTAGTATAGTGCCCTTTTCACGCAAAGCTAGATTTCCCAATGTCAGAATGCATGAAAAATGTTAATAACATTAAAAAAAAATAACAACCTTTGCTTTCCCTCCAGACACCACCACCACCACCCACCACCCCTGTTTTGGTCTCTGGATGCTGCAGAGGAGCGGTGCACCAGGCATTCCCTACGTGCTGCCTGGCCGCTGCCTGCTCGCGGCACCTGCAGCCTCCTGCCCGACTGTCACCATCGGTGTGCTGAAGAAAAGAGAATCCAGAAAACAATGCCACGCTGCAGCCCGTGATTTCTTCCTGCAAGAAAATGGAAGCTTGCGAAGCCTGACGGACAGACTGCAGAAGCAAGGATAATGGGTATCGCAAGAGCGGCAAAAGCACTCCCCAAGAACTAAACCGCCTCCTTCGATTCTCCATCTTTGCTTTTGGTTTGGCCAGCGTCCGAGTATCTTCTGAATTCCTTTTCCTCCCACGGTCCTAGTGAACAAATCGGTGTTTTCCAAACCAAAAAAGTTTATACTTCGGGGCTTTTGGATTAGCTAATGTTTCTCACATCTCACCTACCGTGCAAGAGCTATTACTTGAAAACCTTGTGCAACTTCTCTTGATTTTCTGCAAGTGTTGAACATTACCCACGTGTACCACATTCCTCGAGCACTTAACAACAAACAGTTCCAGTGAATTACAAAAGGAAAATGGGGCATTAGGGGTATATTTGTACTAGGGCTGCAGGAATGTTTGCATTCAGCATCAGCTAAATGGGAACAGCTCTTTAGCAACATCAGATTAGGACCCAGTGACTGCAATTTTGATGACAGATTTGCCCAGCAGAATTCCATACCAAACACCAGCATTTGGCTAAAGACTGGGTAATCTGCAAGAAATAAACAGGCCACTTAAGGTACTGCTCAACAAACAGCTGCAACCACATGGAGCACTATTATCTTTTAGCAGTTTAATCATTAGACTTCATTAAGACGTGTACAAAATGTTCGCTGGGACATTATCTTCTACTGACATAAACAGTGGCTGAAACTTTCTTTGTTAACACGACTCAGGTCCTTTACAAAGGCAGAAGGGAGAGGTTTGGTGGCTGTTGCTGGAGTTCTTTGGGGTTTTTTGAGGGTTTTGGATGGGGGTTTTGTTTTTACATCAGCTTGGTCTACATTAAGCAGTAATTAGTTGTCATGAATCCCCCAAAAGCGAAAGAGAAGCCTCTGCTCGCCTCCTGTGTGATGAGGCTACGCACCACTCTCGTATCACGTCGAAGGTGCACGGCACTCCTCACCACAAAACCAAAATAACCAAAGCCACGTGCACAGAAGATACAGCTCTGCCTTCCTCCTCTTCCCTAATAAAAGGCCAATTCATGAGCCTGGGGGAAGGAGCGAGGGGCTGTGTTTGCATTTCTCTAAGGCTACTTTCTGCTATGGATACGCCCTGCTGTAAGAGACTGCGGGGTATATCTATTCTGCTATTTCTACTTTACACTCCCAGCAGTACAGGCTTTCAAATTACTTCTAATAATTATTTTACAACCACAACGCAGTAACTGCCACCAGAAATTGCACTCAGGGGTTGCTCTATTTCTTAAGTCAACTTGCAGCCTTGCTTTAACTCCTCTGGGTTGCTTAGACAGTCACGCAAGGGTTTGGGAAAAACATTTGGGTCCTTCAACATTGCCAAGGCACCCTTCTTTAACACCTGCTAAAATGCAGCCTTAGAATAATCAAAGGGTGTTTGGTACCCCATTTTTACCCTGCAAAAGTTCCTTTATATTTTGGATTATATTGGCAGGCTTCAAAGATTATAGATGTGGAGTAGCCTTTTCTGTAAATGGTTATTCTGGCATCTGATTTTTTTTTTCCTTTTTTTCTTTTTAATTTCTACTGCTTAATGGGGACAACACCTTGGGCATTTTCAATGCATCTAGAAATAGGTCTTCACTAACAAAGCTGCTTGTGGTCCAAAATCTTGGTTAAATTCCCACTGACTTCAGCAGAAACAGGATCCACAGCGGTTTCTTACATTTAGGCTTTTCTTAGTCACTGCCTAACCACAGAGTTTTATAATCATTCCAGATCCACATCTACAGAAAGGGATAAAACACTCTGGATTAAAGAGGGTTTCTTTTTGGCATATACCTTGCTAAGATTCTCTTGAATCTTTTTCAGAATAAGGAGCAAAACATGACTGCAAAACCAAAAGCTGTCAAAGGTCCTGCCTCTTCCCCTAAACCAAAGCCTTGATTTCAGACTGACAGTGCTCTTCACACAATAATTTTTTTTAGAAGTTGTCAGTACAGAACACGAATGCAAAGAAAACACCCTCATTTTTTTCAGGGGGGGTGAATGGGATGGGAACGGGGAGGGGAACCACAAACAAACAAACAAACACAAACCCACCAAAAAAGCCAAACCACCACAAAAATTAGCTTTTACTACTGGATACCTGAACTCCACTAAACAGGGGGTGCCCTTCTAAACTGGTTATCTTCATCTTTCAAGCTGCCGCTTAACATTTTCTGCCAATTTTTTAGGAACCTGCCCAATCCAAAGGTGATGTTTGCATAGCTGTTGCAGAACAGGGGCACAAAACCCAAGGCAGCACTTATTTATTTTGGGGGATGTCCTTTGTTTGTTGCATGTCGCTCACCAGTAGCCTGCTACCACACCAGAGCTTGCATCCAAAAGATCTGCCAGTAGCAGAGCCTCACAAAATACCACTTAAACCAAATCAGCCCTCAAAAAGCCAAAACATTTCTTCCAGCTGAGGTTTCACTCCTTTGGGAGCTGTAATCTAGATCTTTCGTGTATCCTTTTATTATGATAGGACTTGTGCTTTCCCTTCCACACCAGCACAGAGCCTTGCTTTCCTCCAGCACATGAACCACACTGCCCGGACAGAGGCAAAAGAAATCTGCTCATGGTGGGGCAAGTGGAGGGAACATCAATTTATAGCACGTCAGTACGGTGGGTATTGTGAGATGTCTTAATACTACAGGGTTAAAACAGTAGAGTACACGCTGATCTTCTCCCCAGATGCCTGTGTGCCTTGCCTGTTAAGCAGCCAGCGATAAGCCTTGAAGATATGCAGAACATGGAATAACAGAATAGGTAATGCCGTAGCTTCACTCAGCTGCCAAGAGCTGAAGGAAAAGCAGCCACTGAGAGTCACCACGGCGGCCACTGAACCAGACTGAACGGGGCACGGACAAACACAAAGCTAATCAGGAGCTTCAGGAAACGCAGATGCCAGAAGACGTGCTGGTGGCCCTATCTGCCCACCACCAAGCCACCCATGACAACCCAGCACACTCCAACTCCCAGAGCAGCCAGCAGGCACCAGTGCACCCACGCAGTCACCCACAGAGCAGGGGCCAGGTCGCCACGCACCCATATTCTCTTCCAAGCAGCAAAAACCTGGGTAAAGTTAAAAACTGCACGGCCAAAAGCACTGCGTATTTCCACACCATTCCTTTTCCTTTAAAACCGAAGGCAAAAAGTCACCCAAACACCACCCCAGAGATCTTATTCTTGCCCACTGCCATTTCCCCCTCCTGGAAATCTCACTGATGAGCTCTTTGTAATATCTGTAAACAATATTTGGGATGGTTTTAGACTAGTATTTTATAAGAATCAGACACACTGTGCTAGCTGTACACGTCCTAGTCTATGTGTCTACTCTCTCATACGTGCCTAACGCTGACTTTCATTCAAAGGATGGAGAAGCAAAGGCCACCAGAATACCTCATTTGCCATGTGCCTGTTAAAGCAGGCAGGAGAGATCTGAGCATAAGCATCCCATCAGAGACACGGGTTGCGAGGAGAACAAACACCTTCTTAAGTACGACTGAGCCACTGTAGGAGAATGGCTCCACAAAATTCCCTAGCCACAGAAAAGCTTCAGATGGAAATCACTTCAGAAGTCAGTCCATCACAAGAGAAAATCCTGCAGGAAAACAGCCTCAGCCAGCCCCATTTCTCCCAGGACTAGCTGCCAAGGTACAGAACAGTGCAAGGTTTCACCCCGCCATTTGCCATCACTGTCTGTTCTGCACATCAATTTCTCTTCAGCAAAACACTGCAATTTTAATGAAAAGCGGAGGGTGGGTCTTTAAAATAATTGGATGCAAGTGTTGCAGGAAGAGGAAGCAGTATTTGCCCAAACCCAAGCTAAAAAAAGCATCTATTTAAGGGCAGAGGCTGTTTAGATTAAGTTATGTGCACTGTTTAGACATGTTTGCTTGTCTCAAGTGTTGAACTATATCCACAGTTTTGTCATTCTCATTCTCAACAGCCATTTTCAGCAGGACGCCTGAAATTGCAGGATAAAAGTCATCAGTTTTTAAATCCAGGTATCCGCTTGTGTATCCCAAGTCTCAAGCCATTCCTGTGTACCCCTTCTCAAGGGGTATCTCGGACAACGGGAGCGGTTCAAGCAGCTGCATTTCAACACCCATGAACGACTCTCATCCAGACATCTGTGAAGTCAGAAACCAGCAGACAGTGTTCTTATTGACATCTAGTGTGATCAGCAAAGGCATTTCCAAATGAAATGTAACACTTTGCAGAGTTACCGAGGAACACCTTCCTGAAATACGAATAGAAAGCACCCCCCTCCCACGGCAGGACAGCCGGTCTCACGGCCAACTCGGCGTTCGGTCACAGGTGCCGCGTTTTCCCTCGCTTTGTTCCCACCTGGCAGCTTTGGGAAGGAGACAGATCTATCCGCCTGAGATACAGGCAAGCTTCCCCTGCGTCAGACATCTGTTACAAGGTACGAGGAGCTCCGGCTCCACCCCGGCTTGCCAAAAGGTTTTCCAGGGTTTCTCCTGGAGTGAGCTCCGTTTGAGCGGAGCGCTGCACTCCCGGGTCCACGGCGGGGGGGAACCTCCAGAGCCCCTTCAACGCCCGCAGCCCGACAGCCCGGGAACTGCACAACAGCAACAGTAGCTGTATCTCTTCTGCACGTTCCAGACCCGTGCCAAAACCACTGCATCACACGATCATGACTGCTATCCCGCGCTGCTCCAGAGTGCAGTTTTTCAGCCTTCTAACGTTTCATGGGAAATAGCTCCTGCAGCGTGCCCGATCTCTAGCCTAAATTGATTGACGGTCAGCCAATATCCACTTCTTCTTGCTTGTACTAATGGGGCTTTGTTCTGTTTTAAATTTAAATGTGTTTTCTCCTTCCCAGGAAAATATTTAGAGAGGATCAGCTCGTGGTCCTCATTCTGAATACAGCACAGACGGTACTGCTCATTTTCCCCTCGGGGGCTTCCCCATCCCCCTGAGCACCCCAACAGCCCTTCTCTGCTCCCACTCCTTAATGAGCCCATCTTTGCTGAGAAGGGTTAACCAAGGCTTTACAAAGGATTCCTGGTATATTGTGGCAGCGGTATTTCCTCACCACAACCAGGAATATTCCCTCAGAGAGATGGGGATTAATTTTCACCCCCTTCATTACCCTTCTTCCTTCTCCAAAGCTTCAACTGGAATCAGCACTTCCCTAGCTTACCCCACACAACTAAGCTCAACTGCTCCATCAGTCACAGACCTCCTCTTACATGTAAGAAGTAGGAAGGGTCTCCAATTGCTCAAGTAACCAACTGGTTACTTGTTTAGCTGTAGGTTTAACTACCCCCCAAAATAATCTGTCTTTCAACCCTAACATCTTCCTCCTGACCTCTCTCCACGCTTCTTGATGAAAGGGTAGAGCAGCTGGTATTGCTGCCCCAAGTTAGGCATCCAACATATTCCTTCTTTCACATCAGATAAGCATAGGCTCCACTAGAAAAAGCTCTTTCCTGGGCCCTTGAACACAAAGCTCTAGCAAACCTATTTGGTGGATGGCTAATGGGTCCCCAGAGTCCCAGAAGAAACAGCACCTCCTCATCTCTCAGCCAGTGTCACCAGTGCCTCTCTGTTAACTGCTTATTTGCTTCCACAGAGGAACGATGCAGAGGATTAATACCAACTTCACTCCCTTCAACAGCTCTCCTAAAAACAGAACTAACTTCTCATTGCAGTGCCATCCAAAGACTTCTTACACAATAAGGACTTTAAGGATACCTCTTTGATCTACAAGGACACCCTTACCTGTCATACAAATTGTCTTAACACAAAGGCATTAAAATCCAGACAGTAAGTGCAACCTCCTTGGCTCCTGCTTTCCCAAGATACAGAATTCATCACTTTATCACCCAGTGGTTTTCTCATTTCATTTCTGAGGTGCAGGTTTTCAAAGGTCAGTGGAAAAGACTAAAGCACAGCATCAGGACATTACATATGCTCCATTGTGCATAAAAACTGGTTACCTTGAGGCCAGGTCCTCACAAAGATATCCAAACACTGGTATGCTCTTGTGCACACAAGGAAGAACACTCCATAAAGAAAATGCATATCAAAGAGTAGAAACACTTCAGGATGTGACTGCTCTCTACCTGGTTTTCTTTCCATTGTAGTAAATTGCAGCTTCTTGCTAATGCAAAGTAACCCCAGTAGCACTTTAGAGCATACAAACTATGAAAATTACGGAAAAAATTCAGAAAAAGCAGCAGAAAATCAACAGCAAAAGAGCTTGCACCCAGAGCATATTTGTGGGCCCAGGAAAGCTGTACCAATGCTGACCAGGCTGTGGTCACAAACTTTCAAAAAAAAATGCTTTCTGCTGACAGTAGGGAAAAATGAGTCTCTCCAAAGTGTGCAGCAAGTAATTCTGACAGCACAGCACCCACCAACCCTTCCGTTACTCAGCACCTATTCCTCATAATTAGCTCCTCATTTTTCTCCTCCCTATATGCTTTTTCTTTCTTCCTGATCTCTTTCCTTTTTAAGGTGCTCCCGCATAAGGATTTCTGCTACTATAAGACCCTCGCAAGGACTGTTGCCTTTACAAGAGAGGGAGAACAAGGCAAAAGTTTATTAGCACACCCACACCACAACAGCTCCAAGGCAGTGCTGCACAAAGCCAGGGACAAGGCAATTAATTACCTAAACCCCAAGATAAACCCACTCTCCAGCCCTGCAAAGGAAAAAATCCTTGTGACAGTAAATGTTTCTCACCCTCACTCCCTAGGACTCTGGCTATTTGGATTCCTTATCTTGGGCCTTCAACTTGTTCACTGAAACGTTAAATCTGGCTGCTAAAGCTAGAGGTCACCTCCTGACTGCTTTCCTCCCAAAGGCTGGAGCGTTAGTGCTTTGTGTCACGTGCGTGCGTGTACGTTTTTCCACCAGCGAGAAAGAATGCTGCAGGTCCATTACTCCTGCTGACCTAACTGCACAGAAGGATGCCCCAACCAGCTTGCATCCAAAAAGGGGACTTGATAATCATCTTCTTCATCTCTAAAACTGTACTTTGAAACCTCAGTCTTTCCCACTGAAACGCTTTCATCGCCACAGTGACTCTGCTAACAGACTTAAAATATATCAAGAAATGGACAGAAGTTTACTTGCAGATACCAACTGGGAAATTTCCCAGTGACAAGGAGTTAGAAGGGACAGAAAAATTAATTGTCTGCATAGTTTTCTCTAAAAGCTATGTCACTAGCTCTTCGCATGCAGAAATACAATTTGGATGGTTCTAGTCCTGTGGCTGGATGATACATCTCAAGTCTACAAGTAACTCCAAAGACTCTAGAGCTACTTAAAAGAAAGGTAAGCAAAAGGGGAGATAAACTGCTTGGGTTTACAACAAGTTTCTTCAAACACAGAGCACAGCATCAAAGATGGCAGGAGTCACTGAAAATGGCCATACATACCATAAAAACTGCCAAAGAGCCTGTCAAAGGCCAGACTGGTCCCTGAGGATCAAGCCACGCATTTCACAGCTTACAAGCCTCCCAGATACAGGATATGACTGCAACCAGCATGACACACCAGTGACTTCTGGAGGATGGGGGACAGATACCAGGGGAAAGTAAAGAAGAGGCCACTTGGTTAGAGAAAAAAAAAACAGCTTGGCAGGAGACCAAAGGCCAAAATGATGAGAAAGTATGGAAAAGAGTAAGTCCCTACTGAGGTATGGAAGCTGGGAAACCCAGACTGGGTCACAGAGTCCTCCTTTATTTTCTAGCGAGCAGAGGTACTTCTGTTCAAAGGGAGAAATACCTACTGTGGTCCTATTACATGTTTTTATAAATGCGAAAGGACATGGAAATGTTTTAAGAACCTCACTTTCCTCTTCCCTTAAGCTCTAAAACAGGGCTTAAGTCCAACAGCTAATGAAAGAGGAGATAGTCCTCTCCACGCTTTGTTCAGACACTAAAACCTGGAGCCACACAAAGCAAAAGAGCCAAGCTCCCACAGCCTACAAGCAAACTGGGCACAGCTGTAAGGGGTGAATGTTTTGAGACTAAAGCTTAAACTCACCAGGAGTCACAGAAAGACCCCTGCTGCAGTTCCAGCATCCTCCTTAACAGCTACTTCACAGCACAAGACAGAGAATTGCAGCCCTTTGACTATCCCACCAGCACAAAACAAAAATCTTTACTTTTTTTCCCCCCCTCCTCATTCTAGGAACTGCAAAACAGAAGAAAATTCTTTACGACTTCTTTCTGACACAGCACGCCTTGATGTTAGTTTATCCATCAGAAATCAAGCTCTGGTTTCCTTCTTTTTGAAGGACATGAATGGAGAGGTTACATAAGGCTGTAATAGGAGCTGTTATTTCCTTTCCCAGTGGAAGGGAAAAAGCTGTGGCTCAGGTTACAGAACTCCAGGGCTGGGCATCCCACTGCAGCCTTCCCAAACCCTCCGCCAGCAGAGCCCACCACACAGGAGAAGCCACTCAAAAGGCTCTGAGATTGCAAAAGACTAAGTACACTGCTACTGCGGGGGGCGGGGGGGGAGCCTTTATTTTTGTCTCTCATCAGACTCAGGAAATTCCCCAAGCTTGACGCATACCATCGCTCAAGTCACCATTTTCCATTTCTGTTTGGTCTTCGTTAGCACAATAAAAAGGATGAATTAAATTATAAGGTAGGATTTATGGGGCAGTGTGACACGTGAGCCTAGCAAACTGACAGCGCTTGGCTGTGGCGGGCACATTAGCCTTTGTCCCAGCTCTGACCACAGAGGGCAAGGGACAGGAAGAAGTGCAGAGCATCCAAACTGGCCTGCACGAGCCCTAAGCTCTTCTCCAAACCGTCCCACTCACGCTTGCTTCACCTTCCTCTCCGATCCCCAAGCCACCGCTATTGCTGCTGCCGAAGGAAGATGAGATCAGACTCCAACACGAGGCACTTCTGTTCCCACAGAGCTCGGAGAAACCAGATGATCTCAGAGGATCATGTGAAGCAAGTCCATGACACTTCCACGAGGCACAGTATCTCCAGGATATTGCCAGCAGTTTCTTAAGAGTGCACAGTGGGAAAAATTAATGGCTTTGCTTATGTTTCCAATTTCTCTCTCCCACTTCCTCCTCTCATTTGCCAGACTTTTATTTTCCCTTCCCCCAGCAGCATTAGTAGGCTCGCAACGTACATTTGCCCTTCTAAAGGGAATTACATCAAAACTTGCAAAATGTTTGAAAGGGCTAACACGTAGCTGAACTTGACTACCGTCCCCTGGCATCCTTTCCTCGCAGAGCTCCTTCCCACAGACATGATTTAACATGGTCTCTCACAAAAACAAAAACAAAAAAAAAAAAAACGAGCCAAAGGAAAAGGTGAGTTTCTGTGATCTAAGACACTTTCAGGAGTTCTTTCACCTTCGCCATGCAGAGCATTCAACCTGTTTGTGGTGCCCAGGCAGAAAATTTTAAGATGTCCATCAAACACATCGCCTAACACCACATAGGTGTTTTCAGAAACACCTTCTTCCCTGAGGGCAGAAGGGGAACTGGTAGTAACCTAACATGCCAGTAATCGCCACACAACGGTAAACACCGACGTGAGTGGTGATGACCACTGTATGTTACTCTGGGAATAATGGGAACGGCCCAACCATTCCACCTTCACACAGAGTCAAGCCAGAGGCAGCACATGGCATCAAGCACAAAATTAAAGACATCTTAAACTCAGGCCCGGGACAACTGGAAATGAAAATACACGAAGAACATCGTTACCTTCCATATGTTTAAAAGCAGCCAAGCAGCAAACGCTATTTTAACAGATGGGTCGGACTATTTCTGTTCCCTAACAGTGTGCGCTTTTGGGGAAAGCCTTGTTTTTGACACTGGGCTTGACAAAGTGATGATTCATCCAGGGAAGGATGGGCAGCGTGTTGCCAGCCTTAATTCACAATTAACAATAGGACAGCCGGATATGGGAAACTCATGATTCGACACAAAAACTGCAGAGTCAGCCATTTTACCCAACCTTTACATTTTCCAGGGGTAATTCCTGATCTGGATATACTTTACTTTCTCCAGCATATGTTTTATGAGTAGCTAGCTTTTATTTCATTACTGTGCTGGTTGTCCTTTGGGACAGCGGTCCTTATTAAATACGTAGCCATTGCCTTAATCGCATCATCTGAAATGGCAAAGGTTTAAATTACTGGAAGAAGCGGGCGCACGGGTGTAGGTGCAGATGGGACAAGGCGACAAGGGAGCAGAGCACCTATGACCTATGCCCGTGCTGCCCGTCCTGCAGGGGGAAGGCTGGCCGCTCCGAGGAACAAAGGGATGCCCTTCCCAAAGCCTCCCGCCCCGAATCCCTGCTGCCTCGGCCTCCCCAGGCGCAGACGGAGCATCTGAAGTTGGGAGGAGGCTACGCCGAGCTAGCCCGGGGAAGCTCTCTGGGACAGCGACCCTGCCCTGAAAAGTCCTTTCTCAAGTCTCTTCTCCCAAAGTTACCCGACGGCAGGATCCGTCCATCACCACCCCCACCCCCCCCAGCCCGCTCTTTGGAATTAAGCGAAGGGCGCGCGCGCACGGTAATTATTTTAGACAAGAACAAACAGACGCCACGGTCTCTCTCCAGAAAAAGCACCACGCGAACGCGCTCGTATTTTAAAGGGCAGGTCGGGGCCACCCCTGCGGGTGCGCGCACCGGCACCCGCGGCCGCCGGGGGATGCTGAGCCAGCCACAACGCCCGGGAACCGGCCCGCGGCCGCCGCTGCGTCCCGGGAAGGGACCCCCGGGGGGCGCCGGGGCTGGTCACTGCTTCCAGATAATGAATCAAGACAGTTTCACACTCTGAACAGATAGAAAAGTAACATTCAAAGTTATCAGTCACTTTGGAACGCGTTCGTACATTATCAGAGAGCATTATCTTGTCCAGGAG
>JAVJGJ010000061.1:3834554-3846216 GCA_035590215.1 Microhierax caerulescens
GCAGGGTCCGGTGGCAGACACCCCCACTCCCGGTGACACCGAGCACCGGCAGGTGCCCCGAGCCGCAACCCAACTCCCCACTCTCCGCAGTCGCCACCGGCGGGCTCCCCGTAATCCCCCCGCAGCCCGGCCCCTGGCCGTCCCGCAGCTCCGCACCCCACGCCGCCGCGCTCGCTCGATTGCCCCGCACCCCCCGCCCGCCGGACTACCCGCCCGCCCCGCAGACCCCCCCCCCCGGCCGGGTCCGGTGGCAGACACCCCACTCCCGGTGACACCGAGCACCGGCAGGTGCCCCGAGCCGCAACCCAACTCCCCCCTCCCGCACCCCGCAAACGCGCCGGCCCCCGCCGCTCTCCGCTCACACCCGGCTCCTCACTTTTTCCCCACATACGTGATACAGTTCACCGTTACCCTGGATAAAACTCACCGAAAAGAGACACCGACCTGTTTCAGCAGGACCCCCCCGTCCCCGGGCTGGATGGCCGCAAAGATGCTTTCGGCACCTCCTCAAAACACACCGGTAGCTTAAATACAAGCACCCGAAAGTATTTACAGCCAGCTTTGACATAACGAGCCTTATCTGCTCGGTCCTGCCCCTGATAAGCACATCAGCCGCCAACAATGCAGGGCGACCACCCCGCGGTGGGGGTTGGGGGGGGGGCAACCCTCAGGGCAGCCAGGCTGCCCCCCGGCCCTTCCCTGCCCCAGAGCGGGGCTGAGGGCAGCAGCAGGGGTTTCTCCCCACCCCCGTAAAAATTCCCCAAGGCACAGACGAGCCAGGGGAGTGTTTAGGGCTCTACCTGACACTCACACACTTCCTGGCAAAATACCCTGTATGGAAAGTTTCACTGCATGTGCTTTTTCCTAAGAAACCAATTACCATGTTATCTTTTTTCTTTTTCTTTCCATTTTTTTTTTTTTGTGTGTGTGTTTGCAGGTAGGCTTCAAACCGTTATTCCCAAGCTGGGTTGGTTTTAAACAGCGATGAGCTTCAATTGAGCAACAAGCTGGCCCTGCGATCCATAGGCGATGGGGAAGAGGACCTGAGCTGCAGGCACACAACCTAAACGCTTCAGTATGTGGAAGAAATCTAGCTTACACCACCAGATTCAATATGATCAAGACCATACAGTAAAGACGCAAAATGCATTTTAAATCCTTTCTCATTAAAATATTTCAGTTAATTCAAAGTAAATAAATACTACACTTTCAGCTACACGATATTCCTCCTTCAGCTATATAATATTCCATACGCAGTCATTCTGTGTATGGAAAAAGATTGTATTCTCACATGATTTGTCAAATCTATAACTATACAAATGTTGGAGACAGCTTTTGGATGAACCCCAGGAACTAGAGCCCTGCTGATACTCAGGCTCATCACTATTTTATTATCTGTTGATTTTCAGAGCAGATGCTTAGCTCCTAAGATTTGTCCAGCCCTATAGTTTTTCTATCTGTAAAAAAAGATGGGTTGTTTTCATCAGAAATACTCCAAAAGCTGCTTCAACAAAATATTTTTCCCACTGAAAAATTAAAGGCTTGGTCAAAACTCAGTTCTATGGAAACAGTGACAGTCTGGTGGAGGTATTCTCAGGAAGATAATTTAGGTCTGGGATGGTCCGAAAGAGGCACAGGCAAGAAACATTACTGAGCAGCACCAAGACCTGTCCTTGGGCCCCATTCTCCATCAAGGTGAGTGCTTTGCTCGTGACTCAGCTTGCTGCTCATTCTTTCCCAATTAATGAAGGGGGGGAAGTAATTCCCTTTTACTCCAAATCTAAATGAAAACTAAATTCAAGTTTTTGTAAGTAAAGCAGTTACTGCCTAGCTAACGCTACTTATCAACAATGCACCCACAACAGTAAGGAGCATCACAAGGCAGTGACTGCCAACGTTTCAGAAAGTATCTTTTTCAACTTTACACATTAAAATCATCATAAGTCATTGAACTGGCATGAAAACACACAATTTTCTACCTCAGGTGTCAAAATTCTTCATTTCATCCAAAAGCAGTGCAGCTTTCCTTCCACGGTCCTCCTGCTGTGCTTCAATCAGGTTCAACAGCAGCTACTTGTCAGATGCACTCTTCCTGCCCACTTGATGCTCAGATTCCTGTCGATCCTCCTGTAACAGCTGGAGATATTTGGGAGCATTTATAACACAGATAACATTAAGCATCCTGGTGAGGCTGCCTTGTCCTCCAGGAAACGAACCAAAAATATCCAGAGTTTTCCCTCAGCCTTCCAGCACTCTGTTCCTTCCTTGTTTCAGATCTGTGCAAAAGAAGATATCTCATTAGCCATCCTTATGCTGGGGCAATTTTCCATTCTCACCCTTTGTAAGATGCGAATTAGCAGCCTGTCTCTGTATCTTACACTCCTTGCTTTCTTGAGTAAGCAAAGAAAGCAACATTGGTCCTGAAACCTGTGTCCTTTCCCTAAAGCAAGTTAGTGCAATGCAAACGGTAGCACAACTCAGTCTATAATTTTATTTTTTTTCCTTTTTACTGTATCTACTGGACTACCATAATTACTGCTGACACCATCTGCAGTAAATGAAAAAGAAATAATATCTAAACTAAACTAAAAGACATGCCTGGCCACAGATGATCAGGCAGATACCAAGAATTCATTTATTTAAGATACAGCTCATTTCTTAAAGCCAAATGGTATAGCCTGGACTATATAAGAGATCAAGGAAAATCAGTATTCAACCTACATTCAGGTCTCTTTTGACTGTTAGCTATAACCTAGAGGATATTTAAGGGGAATTCCCAACTACTGAAACATTAAACATGCTTACTTTAGCACACGCACACATCATTCTGAAAGGGCAGAGGCACCAGCCTACCACAATTTCAGAGAGAAAATGGGAGTGTGGCTGCATCCCTGGTTTGCAGCTCCTGAACCATGGGCAGACTCACCAGAAGCTGTGGCAGACATCCGTGTACACCAGAGCAGTTTAGGAGCTGCTTATTTACAGATGACCTTCCCACCCCACCACCACCACATTTTGGGGTTTTTTTGGGGGGCGTTTCCACAGGGTGGATTATAGTTTTTTGATTACAGCCTTAAGGCCTACGGCTTAAGCAAATCAGAAAACCAGCTGCAAAACTCACTGTTGCTAAGATTGCAAGGGCAAAACTGCGGAGGTTGAGGGTGCCATTTAGACTGACAAACCATGAATCAAACTCACAACTGTCCTTGGATTTGCTGATGACAGTCCCTGGGAATAAAAGGAGCACTAGTTAATGGCTAGAAGTACCTCCTAGCCAACCTCACCGAGAAAAGAAGGCAAAGAATAGATGAGCCAGCCACTTCAGAGAACAAAACCAGAACTACTGCGAACCGTAATTCGTACTGCCTGTCAGGATTTGCAGCAAGACAGGGTAGTAATCTAGTCTCAGCTGTGTTCATGGCTCTAGGACAAAGTTAGCTCACTAGAAATACAGAAACATGTGAATTAGATAAAATTGGATGGCAGGTAGATGTGCTCTCAAACGCATTTAGTTGGTTGAACCATGCCTTTAAATACCATAATTAACAAATCAGTACTTAAGACAGTTGTTATTATTTACAATTTAAAATTAGATTTCAATAGTTTTAAAAAAGAGAGACAGAAAACAAAAGCAACCCTTGCTTTTGATGTTTTTCTTTCAGACACCAGGGACAGTTGCAGATTGACGTGATATTTCATATTTGTTTGGATATACAGTTCTCATATATGGAGAGATTAACTATGTGAGATCAAATTATTCCTATTTACAGATGAGGAAATTGAGTCAGCAAGAACAACTCAAGAAAACAAAAAAAAAAGCAGCCATTCCTTGACAGAGCTGAAAACACAATTTAGATGTTTTCAATCTCAAGCTTAGCCATTTTTCCTGTACTTGGTGAGAAAATTCTGCGCACTCATAAAACGTGGCAGCCATACCTCTGTTCTAAATCAGCAGGACTGAGTGCATACCAGAAGTTGTGGGAATATACCCTGCAGCAGCTATAATACTTTTCCACTTCAAGCAAAAAAAAACCCAACCACCAACCCAGTGCTCATAAGACAGGGACAGTGACAGGAAATCTGGCTGTAAGTCTGAGCACAGGGATCTGACAGTAACAGTCTCTGGCTCCTTTGTCATGGAAAACGGCCACAGGTTTGAGCTCTGTCTGCACACAACTGAATCACAGAATAAACAAGCTGCCAGTCATCCAGCAAATTCCAGTTTTGTGACTGGAAAACCAGAAAGCAAAGACTGGGCATGAACACAGTTCATCCTTCACCCACCTGTGGGAAATTAAACTGCATACGAGTCAGAACGAACAAGTAGCAGCTCCGTACAGCCACGGGCTGGAATGCTCCTCAGGTGCTTTGGAAAGCATCGGTTCATTCAGTACTGAGGTGGATCATCTGCCTCCTCCAACTGTGGATCTTTTACAGGATTTGTTTTCCCACCTGTCAAAACACTGTCAGCTTTCCATTTTGCCACAGGTCTCTTCATTTGGCCAAATTGGGCATTTCCCTTTTTGTCCAGAGAGAGCAATGTGCCTCCAATTAGCACGGTAGTTTTCTCCTTTGCCGTGAAGCGCAAGACAGCCCGAGTGCCTAGACCTAGAATTCAAGAGAAGAGGTCACCCCAGGGGAGATTTCACCCCGTGTGTTGGCATTAAGCTCAGGACAGGATCTGAGAAGCAGCATTCAAATTTCTGGTCAATTCAGACTTGCCATCAGCTTGGTGTTGCTGCAAGCTGACCACTGACCTGACCTGTGCATTTCACGCTAAGGGTTGTGATAGCCAAGAAACCTCTGGAATGGAGGCGGCTCAGCCCCTACCTCCTGCCATCACGCACTGGGCTCTGTCTGGCAGCTGCGGGCTCCTTAGGGACATTAGCACATTTGGGCCTCTCCAAAGGCACATCTGGAAAAGTGCCCGCTACCAGTGTAAACGCCAGTGAGATCTTTACAACAGCACAAAAAAGTTACAATACTAACACGTTCAAAGTTTCATTTTCCATAGTTTCCTTTGAAAAGACATCTGAAAACTGACTGGGTATAAATCTGGGAGCAACTGTTTCGGTTCAAGGAAATTTCTGCTGAAAATGGGTTTGGGTGCCCTCCTTAGCAGCCAGCAGGGAGGCAAGATGGGAAAACTCCTGGAGAATTCATCCCTGGCAGCTCTGCAGCTCTGTGAACCTGCTCTGCAAGGGCACATCCTCGGTCTGACCAGCGATCGCAGCGGCCAAACCCAATAGCCACCAGGCAGAATGAACCTCATCTGCTCCAACGGGCTGAGCATCTCCCTCTTAAGTACTTAGCTGATTGTTTTCTGGTTTCTCTTTGTAAGTACCTGGGATGCAGTGCACAGAAAAACGGGCTCCCCAGGGAACAGATACTGCAGCATCCGATGGACTCACTAGCTGCTGGGTCAGCACATTGAGTCACAAAACCAGGAGCCCCAAACAGATTTTCTTCTCTCCCTATTTTTCAAACAAACCACATACAGCTTTCCCTGCTAACCTGCCTTAGTAACCCTGCTTCTCAGTTCAAGAGTAAGTACATCCGTAAAAATTAAGAAAAACACAGAGAAAAAAAAAAAGAAAATTAAAAATTCAGGAGGGCTACAAGAACCTTCTGAAATGTTGTCTCATTAATTCTACAAACTTGGAATGTGTTTCAAGAGCTTAAGGAAGAGTTTTTATCCGAGGTAAAGCTTGACATTTCAGTCTTCCTATACAACACTCACCCACCCACCCAAAGGATTCTACCGTTGATGGTATAGAACAGGAGAAGGTCCCATTTTTATCTAGTAGAACAAATTATTCTTTCCTCCCTCTGTAAAAGAAATATTTTTGAGACATAGCTGCATGCATCCCTTCACAAGCACTAGGAGCACACCAACTATGTGCTGCAAACTCCGTGCATACAGCAGGCAATAAGTGCAGCTTACTGCACTTATTAATAATATTGTTATTAATTATTAATTATGTGCTTATTATTAATAAGCACAATGTGTTAGAGTTGCAGTTAGATACCGAGATTTCTAAGCACACATAACATCTGTCTGTGAGGCTCCTCCTTCCCACAGGCATATGAACATAGCTACGACACGTCTTTGTGCTTTGTGTGTCCTCTGTTATCAAGGACTCTGCTTAGAAAGAAAACTTGTACTTGGATTAAAGATGCTGGACTATGACTATTCTTTCAAAACAAAATTAGCCAAACTAAACGCACTGGAATGGAACTGTAGGTATCTTCAAACTTGTTTTCAGAATAAACCCAAGTACATTATAATAATAAATCCCATGCATCACATATTGAGGCTTAACAAGTTGCTGCAGACTGGGAATGACCATTCCTGTCTGGTAGCATGAAATAATGTGAAATTTATACAATATATTTATCAAGACTCCTAATGAGAAGTCGTGGTTTATTATTATTTTTCCCACTATTTAAACCTGGTCTATTATTTCCACTAGAATTTGAAAAACGAAAGTTCACTCCTCAGAGACGTGACCAACAGAAAGTGGTGTTAGAAGGGGAGTTGCATCACTTAGGCCAACAGAAGTTTAAAAGAGAATGACTTTATAACAGCTCTCAGCTTAAACACTTAAAAGCTCTCAGCCTAAACACTAATGCTGAACGCTGTACAGGCGGTTACAGATGAAGTTATTATGCATGGTTTTCCTTTAGTTACATACCATTCTCCCACCTTTGTGATTTTTTTAAAGAAGGGCTTGAAGGGGAACTTACTATGTAAGTTTTAGGCTGCGGATCCAAAACCTTTTTGACTGCGAGCAGAAGTGCAGACAGATGGACAAGTCAGCCAAACTCTTTGCTGGCTGTCCGCCAGTCTGTGAGCGGTAGCAACAATGAAAGCAGTGTAAACAAAGAGAAGTGCAGCATGGAAAAATCAATGGCTAAAGGACTCAGAAATGAGACGTTTCTGGAAGTTCCATCTTAATAATTTTGTAAGCCTGAGAGCCTTCTGCTTCCCCTGCTAGCTAAAGAAAAGAGATCAACTTATCTAGGGCACATAAGGACAATTATTAAGTCAACTTAATTGCAAGAAAAGCCAGTGGAAGGTAACCCAGCTGTGAAGGATGTGACCACATGTGCCAGACAGACGTTGCCAGCACCAGAGTTTTTCCTATGTTCCCCAAATGCGAACTGCTCGCTGGGGATTATGCATGACTTATACGCGGGGAAATAGCAATTTCTTTGTTCTCCAGCTTTATTACTTAGTGAACGCTTTCACAGTGCAAATTTTTGCCAACAAGGAGCAAATTAATAACATATGTATACAGCGTGTTTCTGCTTCCCTCGTAGGTGAATGCAGTGCTTGTGAAAGATGCTATTTGCAACCTTCTTGAAGCAAGGATCTTGAATCCAGCCCCAGCTACACCAGTGCAAACCAACTGCAATTCCACTGGAAGAAGCAAGGCAACAGTGATGTAACCGATGCCTCAGCCAAACTTGTAACTGTCCAAATAGAAACAGAGCAAACACATCAACGCAGCCTTCCCCTACATTGCCCCATTAACTCCTCATCAATGCAATTACTCAAGCTGTTATGCTACCTGTTTGAATCCAAGAATATACTTGATTAAATGTCACCAGATTAAATGCTAGTCTCTTTGTCAAAATGTAACTTATGCAAACACTTCCAGCATTCACCGATTGTGCATGATTTAGCTATTTTCTGTGATTATTATTCTGTGTAATATATAGATTCTCATTTTTACATAAACAAAACATAGGTGTTATAATAAAATTCTATATATTTATGGTGTATGGTCCTGTGCATGTGTTGCCCCATAACATGTATTACAAAACGTTTGCTTACATATTCCTCATCAATAGACAGTCACAGCCTGTCTTTTCTTCACAACATCCACTTTGTTATTTCACATTCACTCATTAAGAAACACTCTTATTGTGCAAGTAATAAACCATCTTTATCTCCCATACTGGTTTAACTACAAAGTCCCTGCTACTTTTCGAAGGACTGCACAAACCACATTTGCATTGAAGTATGATCCCTAAATGTGTGCTTCTTTGAAGCAGAAGAGCTGGGCTGAACCGGGCTTTTAACATTGAAAATACACTCTGTAAAATCCATAACAGCTGCTTAACAAAGATCACTATTTTTGTTCCTCAAACAGATGCACAGGCTTGGGCCTGACCACCCTCAAGCCCGGGGTACTGTGCCCACTGCCAGCATGAGGTAAAAAAAGGTAAAGAGAGGAGGACATAAATCCAAGCCCTGTGCCAAGCCATTCTGGGGGTATTACCCAGCAGACCACAACAGGGCTGAAGGTCATGTTTCGTGTGCATAAATAGAGATATTTCTAACCGACGCTAAACAACCAGACTGGCTACTTGCTGTAGGTGCCCTACTACGGTAGGACACGTCATCTCTGAAGTAACTAAAGATGTTCAGTTGACTTAGAACTAAATTACCCAACAGCTTCCACATAGAAAAAGCACATTCATGAAAGTGATTTACCGTTGTAATGTAACACACAACTAGAAAGAGCTCACACATGTCCCTACGGTTTCTACGATTATTCTCTTTAGGAATGCACAACTGAGAAAGAGAGAAAATAGCTGGAAAGCTGCCGTTTCATCTGTGTAATTTGCCTGTGAGATCTGAAGCACCTGCTTCAGGGAGAAAGTACTGCTTTTGCCTTAAAAAATTAATGAGAGAAGAGGTCCTGAGAGAAAGAGATCAAAAAGGAACCTTTCCCCCAGCTCACCACCCATCCCAGGAGCCAGTGGGAGGTGCAACTGTACTTAGTAGAGCACAAGACTTGTTCCTGCCATACCTTTTAAAAATACTGGGAAAGCGATGAGGGAGAAGGGTGCTGGCCCCTCTTCCCCATCTTTGTTTGCTTCTTAAATTCTATACTTAAATAACAAGAAGGGGCCAGACTGGTCAAAGTTACTTGATGTACTGCCTGTTATATCTAGGAGTTACCTCAGCAGGGACAATGCCACCGGACTATCGGATGCCTGATGAGGGTTACTGCTCCGTACTTTACAGGGAACCATTCTGAGTAATGGTTTAGCATCATACAACACGTGCTGTTGAAGTCAACGACACATTGCAAGGCCACGGAACTGAGCAGGCTGTGAAACACAGGACAAGCAACGTAAAAAGGCAACGGGGAAGAAGATACTGAGGATACGTTTGCTATTCAGATCCTTGAAAAGAACACTCATGGCAAGGGAGTTCTTGTGATTCAATGAAAGGGCGGATAAAACACATTTGCTGTGGTGGAAGAATTAGGGTTGGTAGTTTTATCAAGATAGCATATCAGAAAAGAGAGAAACGTCTTCAAAAGTCTGGATTCTTTATTGCAAACAAAGCTGCTAGACTTCAAGTAAAACTATGTGGGCTATAATGAATGTTTTTGACTGTACAGAGAAAAATGAATGGCTTGAGTCCAGAAACCGTCTCTGCCTACATACAGAACTGGGTCTGTAGGAGATCCTTATTCAGCACGTTTCCTACAAAAGACATAAATTTATATGTACTTGTTTAAAGAAAGATAACTTTCTCCATGTGAGAAATTCCAGCAGACATGGGCTTAGAGGAATGACTGAGCACTGCAGAGACCACTGCACATTTCACGCAAACATTCATCAGCTGTTGCCATTTTGAAATTTCAAAGCTCTTGAGGAAAATGCATTGGGGTCTGGGTTTGTTTTTTTTCAGAACAGAAACTAGAACATCAACCCCGATTAGTCTGCAGTTGCTCACCTCCTGACAGTGCAGTTTGAGAGGCGTGAGGCCTTAATCAAGCTCAGTTGTAAGGAGCGACTTCTTTTAAAGGCTATCAATGTTAATGAACAACTCGGTCTTGTTTCAACATTCAGACTGTGATATGGGCAAGTATCTGAGTTCATCATGTCCCCAGTCTTTTGAGCAAGCAGATTTTATTTGCTAAGCATCAGTCAGGCCAAAAGGGATGAGGTTATCCTGAGTGGCAGTGGCTGGGCTTGGATTCTGGACTTTAGATTGCAAAATGTTCAGAATTTGAAGCATTTTTGCCTGAGCCACCTATGTTGAGCTTTGGGCTGTCCTTGTAAACCCAGAGACTGAAGAAAACTGTCCTGGAGCCTTGCCAGAAAACAGAAAGGCACATTCTCACTCTAAAGGGTTTTTATTTTTGCTTCTAAAAGCTAAAAACACATGCTGAATCTTTGTGCCAAAGGTAATGATACAAACACAACTGGATGTATTAGTGTTAGCTCCGGTTTTGCTATTCCTCGGTAGGAGCAGAGGATTCCATATTAAAAGCCATGCTGAAAGCCAGAAAATAAATATCACATCACTTTTAAAAACAAACCCTTCAGAAAACTAGTCTCTTCACCTCATTCATGAGGTGAATTTATATAGGTTCATTTTATCCTTTGGTTAGTTTTTTATTGGTTTTTGACTATGCCAGTAGTCTACAGCTGCAATATTGCTGCAAAAACCATGCAGGTATTTAATTTAAAATCAAAAGGCTTTTGTGCCATTTTTTTAATCATGAAACTGTTCCTACTAGTATTAGATTTTATGAAGCCTTTTAAACTTATAATTTTCATATACAGTGGTCCAGATCATGCACTAAAATGTATCTCCTGTGAAATTAGAATAGCCCTGCATAATTATTAATCTATTAAAACAAGGTTTTTCAAATGCTTACTCACTGATCTGTTCTGTGTACTGTTGCACAACAGCTTCTCATGAATTTATTAATCACAGACGTATCACTGTTGAAACATTCAATATGTTACACTGGGGCTTCCCACTCCTTCCCTCAGGGTAGACTCCTTTCTTATTGCTCTGGCTCTGTATTATTGAACCTTTCCAGTAACACTGCAGTTTAATCTTTGAAGTTTTTGAAGAAAAAAATGTCGCAACAGAAAGATGTGCGTAAAAAAGGGTATGAAATAGCAATTCATATGTTCAGCCACCTGCAGAAACCAAGTCCTAACCTCTTCAAGCAGGATTCAACTAATTAAGGGGCAAGCCCACTCTTACTTGCCAGTGTTTTACTCCTCTACATCCTTTCCAACTGGAGTGGAAGAAGGGTTGCAGCTACTTCTGCAGCCTCTTAGCCTTCTCGCTTTTTCAACCCTCGCTGCAACCAAACTACTAGGAAATGGCATGAAATTCGTATTCAGCAAATAAACTGTTTTCTGAAAATCATGCTCTAAGACTGGAGCTTTGCAGGTATCAGGTGGGAAAGGACTTCACCTTTTAGCTTGATCTTGCAGTTCATTAACAGTTCCTCAGGAAAGGCTGGTTTCATACTAAAGCTCTTATCTGCCACCATTCCAAATACAGCACAACATGAAGCTCAGATTTGAAGCTATTTACATAAAAATGTGATGGAAATGTTACTGTCAATATAGTCATCCCTTGTCCACATTACATGGGTACTTCAGGGAATTTTGTTTAGACTAATTTTATCTCCGCGCTTAAGAAAAAGCACATAGCAAGACAAACTTCCTGAAGCCCAAGCACAGTGTAGGACCCTACCATGGCTTCAAACAGGGTTAAATTCACTGCTACACTGACATCTAACACAAGAACACCCAATTATCACTTCCACAGCAAATTTTTCCTTTAGGACACACAGCTTGCCTGTCCTCTTTAGCAGAAGACAATGAC
>JAVJGJ010000061.1:3851526-3870913 GCA_035590215.1 Microhierax caerulescens
GGGCCCTACGCTGGCCTCGGCTGGACTCCGTGAGCTCCCTCCCCGCCACCTCCCCAGCCTGGCCAGGCCTGGCCGGAACAGCGCAGCCTCGGGGGTGCCAGCCGCTCCCCCCGGCTCTGTGCCAGCAGTGACCCTGCCGAGGGCACGCTCTGGCCCCTCGTCCCGGCCACGGTGGAGATGTTGCAGCTCTGCCTTCACACCCTCGTCAAAGACTTCCAGAAGAAGACAACACGCGCAGCTGCTGTTTCACCAAACCCTCGCAGAGAGGGCTCACGCAAGGCTCTCGCCTCGGCAAAGGTCAGCATCGGCTCTGGGTCTCTGCCGCCAGCCCCTCACAAGCACCATTCCTGCCCCGAGCCCTCAGCTGGCAGAAGTACCTCTGCTCTGTCTCCACCGTGATACTGAGGCACAACGACTGGATTCACTTAGCGACGGGGTTTTACCCGGGAACATCGCCCTGCTGGTAACTGCTCCAGCAGAAAGCACTCCTTGTTTATCCAGTGAACATTTTACCTCAGATTCCCAGCCCCTCTGTAATGTCACTTTTGTTACCGATGCTTAGAAGTCTTTTAAAGTTCACCATATAACTTTAAATTAATCAGACCAAGGGGGGGAAAAAAAAAAAAGAAAAAAAAAAAAAAAGGAAGCAGTATTGGCATTACGGGGGATTTGCTTGCAAGCTTCTTCTAAAGCTAAATCAAGACTCACCATCTTGTCCTCTCCAACACTACCAATTTTCTTTCCAAGCTCTAATGGACCTTTAAGCAGCACAATCACGACAGTAAGTCTTGTAGCATTCAGGGACATTTGCCAGAGCAAAGATAACATCCATTTCTGAATTTAAAAACCAAGCAAAAATCACCCAACAATTTTTCCTTTTGCAATACAAAATCAAAACTGTTAGTCCTTCTTTTTTTTCTTCCTTATTTTTTAAGGTAAGTTTTAAGTTAACTATGATGCTTGAAATACATTGAGGGGATTTATTCTTCTTATTCAGATTTGAAAGATTAACTCTTCAATTATTAAATTGTATCGACAGCTGATGACTTGCCATGCAGTCTATTTTTAAAAGTACATGAAAGATTAGTGTAACCAGAATACCAAGAACATTTAGCAAAACTCTGCCATGCAGAAATGTGAAATTTGTGTTTGCGATCTGCTGTATCAGTTTACAGTTAATCCCAGGCTTGCTCTCGGGGAGACTCAGGTCACTTTTTAATGGCCTTCAACAGCTGCACATACACGACCCTCCTCTCCCCAAACCACCATGCAACACACAAGTATTGTTCCCAACTATGGATACAATCCAAATCCTTACTAAAAAGCTCTGATGCCTGCTTTACATTCAAAATTACACAACTTTCGGTATCTTGTGGTATCACAAGTTTGTCTAACAAAAATGAGTGGGCTGGGAGGGGGCTATTTCAAACTACTTCTACATTGCTCTAGAGCCACCAGCAGTTCCCTTTGAAGTCCTGCTAAAATCGTGGTGCCCATATTCCAGAGGATTTGTGCCTTGCAGAGCTCCAGGGTGAGAAGAGAGACAGAAACCAGAAATCTCTCCAAAGCATCATGCTCTGCTTAGTGCTACCCTTTGCAGACTGAGGTGAGTCCCTCTGAGGTGTTGTTCCTCCAGGAACCATAGGTGGGTTAGTAAAACAAGAGCCCTTCATGCAGGTCACTGTCTTCTAAATGTCTCACCCTGCCTATAAAATTCAGTGAATTCTGGGAGCAGATTCTCAGTATGCACCTTTCAGCATGTGTTTCTTCAAGAAATTCAGCATGTCTACACACACCAGAGCACATCTCTCCACCAGCATCTATTCCTAGCCAGAAAGTCTAGGAGAGGTTGCCCTTGGCGAATGATGTCTGATGATGTCTTTCAGAATCTCCTTCTGAAAAACATCACCCCAGGAATTGTTTACTGCTGTATCTGGACCTACTAGCTCCAGGCTACAAGGGACTGATATAATATACCAACACCAAACACAACTTACCTCATTCAAAAAAAAACTCTATTGACATAAATAAATTGCTACCTCAGAACTCACTCCGTAGACCTGACCATGCTGAGACACAAAGGGATGTGAAATAAAATAAGTGCTAATACAATTACATGACCCCTTGAGAATAAGCTTTATTTCAGTGGTAAATTCTGCATGGTGTGAGCCGAGGCAGGAGAGGATTCACGCACACCAGCAGCCCGCTGAGATGGCCTGCGATGACTGATGGGCTTTGAGACAAGTATCATGACACTAGCAGGCACCAGCAACGCGGCAGCGCAGCAAGAGTTAAGAGCATGTGCTGTACTTCACTGGTGGGAATAGTTTGGGAAAACAGAAATAGTAGGAATAGGATCCCTTACAATGACTTCAGTTTTTATTAACATATTTTTACAGGATATCCCAGTTAAGCCAGACAGCTTGTTTACAATAGGGCCCTGTCCAAGGACAGCTTAAAACTATTATACAGTACATACAGAAGGACAATACAGTCCCAGTACAAGCTACCAGCAGGCAGTAAATCATGTCAAAGCCTCATGTTACACCTGATTAACTGCTTGGCTCCGGTACTACAACCTATTCCAAGAATGCTTCCTTCAGTGCAGTTAAGAGTTGTCAGAGAATTTATGTCATCTGATGGCAAGTTACATAAAATAGTGCCCCAGTGTATCATTTAAGAAGCATTACTTGGCATAAGCTGCAAGAGTGTGTGCTTCACACCTGCAGTATCCTCTGGTGCTATGTACTCCTTAAAAAGGGACTCCATTTAGATGTCTCATTTACTAGGAGAAATCACATCACCTCTGTCCCAACAGGATCACCTAAGCCTGGATTACAACTCTATCTGAAGTACGCTTCATCAAACACATCCAAAATATTATCACTCATGAGTCTGTCCATTCTCAACATGGCCACCGCAATTAAACTAAATTTGCCACGTTTTTTTTCTTGCTTCTCTGAAACGGCTTAAAAAGAGCTACCCTCATAAAGTTGAAGAACTTATATTTTTCACTAGATTTTTTTTTCCTTTTTTCTCAAAGGAAACCTTGTTTCTGTGAAGCTCAGAATCAACCCAGGCTACTAAAGAAGACGATTTCAAAAGCATCCTAAGGTCTGTAGATTGCATACCTGTCAAACATGCAAGGTACTGCAAAACCCAAGAAATAACCCTTACAAAGTCTGTATTTATCCAGCTGTCTATCAGCAAGTCATATGGCATTAGCTGAAATGTCATGTGTCTTGATCAAGAGTTAGAGTCCTGTAAGTCAGCAAAAGTCTTGAATTTTAAAATCCATTAGCTCTGACTCCATGTGCAGCTTTTTCCAGAGCTGTGCAGGTACTTAACAGAAAGCTGGAGGTCAGTTTTAGGAGAAACTCCTTCTACACACACACACACACATGAACAAATCCAACAGTTCTATAGGGTTCTTCACACTCGGCCAGCAGGAGGCTTGTTGATATTCTTTTATAAGATGAACCGATCACCACCTTTTTTTTAAAGTACAGTCTCATAATTATTATCTCTTTCCTTAGGCAAGGCAAGCAACACTTCAGCTTTACCCTTAATTTCATAAACTGGTGAGCTGGTCTGTATTTCAGGTGTCTGCAGGAAATAAAAACCTAGTAAAGAGGACAATTTCTTGCATTTAACATATCACAACACACACAGTAGGCTGAGCACCTGAATTCCTCCTCTTGCATATTGAGTGGGGCAATTTGTTATTTTAACAATTATATTGCAGAGCACAGTAAAACATTTTCTTTGAAAATTGGACAAGGAGTTTAATTAAAATAAGAACATGCCTTCTAAAAATAACAGCAGAACAGCAAAGCACACATCTCTGGACTGTAAACCTATTTATCTACATTTTCTGCTCAGGCATAACAGCGTTTCCACAGCTATCACTAGAAGAGCTATTAACAAATGGAAAGCCTGATATTCAATCACTTTCCCTGGTAGAAGATGACAAAAAGTTCTTCTCATTTTAGTATGGAGCAAGACCTAAACTAAATACTAAGGCCATGGTGAAACAGAAATGCAGAATCTTGTAGAAATCGAGGTATGGACACCAGCTGCAGTGACGTTCAATGCAGAGAACACCTGAATGGTACCACTGTGGTGGCCTTTAGACACAAACGGCTGTGGAGAGCCAAGAAAGAAACCAGCACAGGTTCCCTAGCAAGGTACAACACAAGATGTGAGCACCAAGCACCAGTGAACAGCAATCTGAACTGGAAACTCATACAACAGCATCTGTGGCAGAGGGGCTTTGGGGTAAGCAGTTAATGCTGGGAGAAATGTTTGGGTATGTGTTAAGTGAGGCCAGCTTTTTAGAAAGCATGTCTCTCCAGATCCCAAGTAGCACAGGACTTGTCCTTACAGATGGCACAGCTTCAAGGGACAGGAGCTCTGGCAGGACCATCTCTGATGCTGCCACGTTTTTGGACTTCAAGCTCACAGCTGCTTGGCTGGGGAAGGAAGAAGGCAGGGGCAGAGGGAAAAGCTCAGCCATCGCTGAGTTCAGTAGTTGTAAGAGTCAGCAAGGCTCAACACAAGTGCTCACAGGGTTTAGCAAATTGTTCTCTAAGCCTTTGGGTGAGATACGACCAAAGAGCTGTGCTGCTGTGACACCAGCCACTAGGCAGAGCATACCAGTTCAGACACAACATACAAGATCTCCTTTGTGGCTATAAGCCATCTGACTGCTCTGCAGAAAGAGCGGTCACGCTGCCTAGATCCTGGAGGCTGCTCACCAGTCACCACTGCCATTTCATTGCCATTTGTGGAGCTCAGCATCTTGATCCTTGCAGATTTGGGCTGAACATCTTAATCAGCTCTGGGTTGGAAAATACAAAATTAGTAAATTGGCTTTTACCCAGCTTGCTAATCTCCAGGTGGTTTTATTTAATGGCAAGAAAAATCAGAAGCTCAGTCTCAACTAAGGTTTCAGAGAGTTCAGCTCTTCAAAGTTCAAGGTACAACTGAAAATCTGTGATGAAAGCTGGCTGTGCTTACTGCTTGGCTCAACTGCCTGCAAACGCATGAAGTGGAAGCAGTGGTATCTGCCTCTGCAGACTTGGTGACTAAGTGCAGATGTGATTTTCTTTTCCTGGTCTTGCAAGTCTTCACCCAGAGCATCAAATACCAGAGCCATGATGTGTTAACACCACCTTTCCTGTTGAGCTGTGCTCTACCACTCCACAGTAGGTTTCCAAGAAACTGTGCGCCTCTGGTAATTCAGCCTGCTAGAGGCACTCATAAGGCAAAATTGCACGAAAACTACTGTATTCCTTTCAAATGGATCCATGCCATTTTTAAATTGACTTTCAGAAATACACCAAATATACCCAGGGGAAATAAACTAACAATGTGGATTGCTGCCTGAAATTATTATACAGATAGCTCAGGGCATTCAGCGTTGTGATGAAAGAAAAGAAACAAGAGAAGGAGATTAGCAGAAATAACATGGTTTAGCAAATCCCACACTTCCCCTGCCACAACAGAAAGTTTGACATCACCTATATCTATAAATACAGTACTGTGCATGTTGGTTTTCCCAGTTTGGAAGTCCCTGCTAATGAAGTTCAATATTACACAGGAAACGTGCTGACAGTAGAGGGCTAGCTACTACTCTTATTTAAACATAACTACAAACTTGTGACATTATCATTGTTTCACTGCACAGCTCTGTAAGAAGTGATTTTACTGCAAATAAGACTGCCTTCTCGTAAAAAGGCATGTACGTTCAAGTGCAGTACTGAAAGACAATTAAAGTTTTGCCTTGCCAGTGTATCAGACTAGATCAATTCTTGCTGAGGAACAACACAAAGATAGGTAATGGACTTCAGGATGTCTCAGAGCCAGAGTCAGGAGCTGAACTGTCTAAAGACATAGCAAGCCTCAAAATCCTAACAAGCTTTCTCTTATTTAACTTCAACAGAATTTAAAGGGAACTCGGGCACCATTCATAGGGGAGAATAGTTTGATGAAGCTCTGAAAAATAAGCCTTTGTTTTTTTTAGTATTTCCTTTGTATTAAATATTCATACGATAGTAGTTACACTTAAACAATATAGTGGCAAGTTTTAGCATGTGCACTGAAATGGTATTTTACCACCTTCAAATAACCAGGAGGATGAGATATCTGAGACACTAGCCCTGACTCTATTATTCTTCCACTGAAACTACACCTACAGTATTCGGCATTGTGACAATTTGCACTTGCATCATCTTTTCCCTTATTAAAAAAAACAACACAACTTGACCAGTGTTTCTACAAGCAAAACAGATTTATGCTACACCCTGTTTTGTCATGAAAATACTTAATTCCAGGCGATGAGCGTATGTGGGTGTCTGCTCATGACTCTGAACTTCTGTTTTGCATGTGTTCCAAAGATACTTTCCATATAGACAAAGTCAATGGGGAGGAAGCAGGAAAAACTGAATTGTTAAAATTTCACAAAAGGATTAAGAAAGTTACGTACAGGAAAGGAGTTTGTTTCAATGCTAATCTCAGCAGGATTCAAATCCATATTTTTTGTATGTTTTAGTTTTTTAAGGCTTGAAATCTTGGGATCTATGAGAGAAAAGTCACAGAGTAGAAACTAGACTGTGAACACTTAAAAAAACAATAAATGATCCAGAAAGTTTTCCCCTAGTTAACGAGATGCCTGTAAACATTTTTAGTGCTAAACCTGCCAAATTACACTGAATAGACACTCGTTAGTGTGCTGTTACCAGTATTTTCTTGGTTTGGTACATATCCCATCCCTACATGTGAATTCCAACAGAAACACTGGCTGTTTGCGATCTATGTGTCAGGGGACCCTCAGACCTAATTGCACGCCCCCCCCCCAATAAAAAACAAACAAACAAAAAAAAGTAACAGGGAAACAAACAACAAAATGAAGAAGGAAAGAACAAAAGTTGACAGATAATGACTGAGGTGGTCTTTAAAGTGACCTATACTGTAGTTGAATATCCTTATTTATCATGATGATTTTAACGCTTGAAATTAATCTACTTAAAAAAAGGTAGATAAGGTAATTCTAATTATGCCACAAGACCCTATTAACAATAGGGGCCAGTGCCATCACAATAGCAGCCTTGTGCAAAACCAAGACCTTTACAAGCAGGACAACACACTTGCCAGATAGATACAGGTATCTGCATTTTAGATGCAGATACAGATGGGGAAACAGAGGCACAGAGAGCCAGACATGTTACCTTAAGGGGCTCTGCCTCGAAGTCTGAGTCAGAGGCGCAGCTGAGAAACATGACTACTCCTTCGAATGATGATCATTACTCTGCTGTCACCTTTTATTCCCCCTTCTGCACTTCTAGTGCTCATACAACTGCACATCCATTTACTTTTAAATAATAAGCACTTTGGATGAGAGATGCATACAATGTTCAGCAACATTGAGTCAGGGTCTCTAAGCACCATCACTGCACACACAATCAGAGTGGTAACACTCCTAAGCCTGGCTATAGAATGGATGGGAAGAAATGACTGCAAGAGGGTATTTCTATTGTAATAAAGCTCGTTACATACTAATCTAATACTTCTATTTTGCATAAATGATGCACAGCCTCACCACTCTGAAGGATCTGTGTGGTCATCATCATGCTTTTTTTTCCTCCAGCTTAAACAAACGTATCTGTTAGAGATTAAGATATAAATGCTAAAAAAGAAGGAAGAAAAAAGCAACCATAATTAGAAAAATCTCTCTGAAGACAATATCAAAATAGTAAAGCAGATACTAGAATAAACAAAACATTTTATTACAGTGGAGAAATGCTTACTACTGTGATCTAGCAGACACCTGAACACTGGCAGAAAACCAAACGGGCTTCTACAATTTGAATCTGAACTTTGCTCCTGGACTGCTTGATGTGCCTTTTCCAACCAGCATTCTCTTATTTTCCATATTCAGAAAGAATATTTACAACTCATGGAATAAAATACTGATCTCATGTTTTAATGGATAACAGCTCCTTGGATAGTCTGCATCTCAGTGTGAGACATGACTTGCTTTCCAGCATACTGGAATTAAACACACCTCATAACACCCGTTACTTGGCTTAGTTTCAAGAGGTTCTCCAGGTCCCACCCAGCTGGCAGACTATGAAGCCAAGCCAATGTTTAAGCCAGTAAAGGTAGCTATGGGAGCAGGATCTGGTTTGGAAACAAGCTCTATCGAGCGTGTCCAGAGGAGGGCCACGAAGATGATTAGGGGGCTGCAGCATCTCCCCTGTGAGGACAGGCTGCGACAATTGGGATGGTTTAGCCTAGAGAAGAGAAGGCTCCAGGGAGACCTTACAGCAGCCTGCCAGTGCTTAAAGGGGGCCCACAGGAAAGATGGGGGAGGACTCCTTATCAGGGAGTGTAGTAATGGGGTGAGGGGTAATGGTTTTAAGCTAAAAGAGGGTAGATTTAGATTGGGTATTAGGAAGAAACTCTTTACTGTGAGGGTGGCAAGGTGCTGAGGAAGGCTGCCCCAAGCAGCTGTGGATTCCCTGTCCCTGGAAGGGTTCCAGGCCAGCTTGGACAGGGCTTGGTCTAGCAGAAGGTGTCCCTGCCCATGGCAGAGGGGGTTGGAACTAGGTGGTCTTTAAGGTCCCTTCCAACCCAAACCATGCTATGGTCCTATATCCTACCAGTATTATCTTTCTGTAACATGAGGTAGAGTCTAATTTTATGTACCGTCTTTCTCAACAGTATCCTTTTGAAAGGCAATGCAGTCCTTTTCACTCTTAATTTTGGTAATTTTATCAGGATCTCTTTATAGCCACCTTCTTGCCAATTACTTGCTACCTAGAACAACATTAGCTTTTGATAAAGAAAGGCGCATGGAAAACTGTCTTCACCTTGGTGAACTCTGGCAATATGACCGACCACCTTGCTTGAAAACAAATGCATTCGTGCAATTCACACGTGGCTGCCTCTGAGTCACCACACAACTCCCACATCAGCACACAACCTCCTGTCATTTGAGGACCTCATTAAACCTATCGACACTTGTATCTCTTCAGACTGATGAAACAGGAAAAGTTTTGAGACAGCAGCAAGCTTTGCTGTCCCACAGCGATAATCTGCTGAATTTGGGAATTCTCTTCATAGTTGTTTCCCCTCTTAATGCTAATGGATATGGTACAAAGACTATAGATTACAACATTTATTCAGAATTAGGATCCTCTGGTTGAGAAAAAAACATGCAGTTCACAAAGCAATGTAAAGATACTTGTTCTCAGCAGAACTGCAAAACAATAAATCTTCAAATAAGCAAAAAAAGTCTGATTATACAGAAAACCCACTCTAATTACTGTGGTTTGCTCAGTTTTCCTTTGAAGATGCCTGACATATGGTATGGTTTACACAACACTGGTAGTGAGCTCAAGACAGAAGATGTAAAACTAGCTGCAGAAGTATGCAAAATTTAACACCCTGCATCAAGCTTGTTCTCATCAGCTGAGTATGGCCATTTAAGTTTGCATGTATAGCTAATCCCTATTGCAAAATACTCTTTTAATACTAAGAGATGTATTTTTATATTTTCATATGTATGGCTTGTAGTCATAACTGATGACATAGGGACTGCCAAGGGGTGGAGATCACTTTCTTCCTCAGACAGGGCAGTCCTCTCCTTCCAGATGTGCACTTACATGCCTGGCTCCAACAACCTCAAGATAAAAAAAGAAGTTTGCGTACAAGGGAATGGCACTTCACAAGACGCAGCCTTCAAACTATTCAGCATACAGGCTCTGGCTGTACCTGCCTCACTCAGGAGGTGCCCCCAGGGCTCAGCCCCCCATGGCCATACCAGTCACCAGGCCATTGCACAGCCGCCTCTCCCAGCAAAGGGAGGCATGACAAGCAGGTTGGGCAGAACCCCTCAGCTCTCTGTCTTCTTTCTAGGGCTTCAAGGAAAGAAGTTACACACACATATGCCTTACACCACAAAATACTCCAACCTTCACTAATATCACACCTTTTGGTGCCGCTCAGCCCCTACACCTCCCAGTGCTGTGACCACTCCATGCATTCAAATACAGCATTATGTTACTTCCTTCTCAGTAAAAGCACTTTAAAAAACAACAACATATATCTTCTTACAAAAAGAAAAAATACCACAAGAGATATTAGCATTGGTTTAACCAAGAACCTTCTGTTCAGTTCTCAGGAGTTCAGAGAACTCAGCAGTTTCTTTTTTGACAAAAGATAACGTTAGTGGTGTAGGTATAGCCGTGGTGTTGGAGCAGCACTTCTCAGTCCCTGGGTCACAAGTAGGTCATAAACCTTCACGCAGCACTTTGCAAAACAACTATACACAAAGTAAGAAGTGAGTACATTCCTAGGTATGGAAAGAACTAAACAAAATCAGCACTGGAAAAAGGATAATAATTCAAAAGCTTTGCCTGATTTTTTTGAGTGCAAAAGATAACTACTGTGGCAGCACACCACAATGCAGTTGCGATAAATTTTTTCCCCCCAGAGAAGTCAGGCAATTCTCAGATTTTTTCCAATTAGTTTAGGTGGCCATATGAACAAAAAACCCTTGGAAAACACTGATGTAGATGGCCTCACCATCAGTATTCCCTGTCTGAAAATCTAAGTCACAGATTCTCACCAGGCAGATGCTGCAGACCCTGAACTAGAGGAGAGAAGAGAGAAACTGAGGTCACAGATCTCCACTCACATTGGTTTTAGGATCAATGATACAAACTGTGCAAAGAGGAACTCTTTATTATGTGTTCAGAGCCTTGAGAAAGGTGAGAAATACATATTCATAATTTCTAATGTTTAATGATGAGTCAAAGAACATCAGAAAAATAGTGATTTATGGCTTGTAGTTTAACAGACTACCTTCACAGCACCTACCATTTTCAGATTTTGGCAACATTTACATTACCAGACACTTAGGACAGAAGAGAAAAAGATTTTGTTTAATTCCTGTCACCCAGCATAAGACTAACACAAGACTGCTTGCTGCGATGCTCCCATGGCTCAGAAAGGCTTGACAAAGACAGATGCAGAAGTACCCAATCAGTTCTTTACTGTGACCCATCCACCCAACTTCGCCACGTACACAGAACAGCAACGACACAGCAGTTTGTTCCTTAATACAAGGCAGCTTATAAAAGAAAACTTTAGCCTCATTTTTAATTAAAGACAAGATCCTAAATACACTTAAAATGAAATCTGGGTGGCATTTTGGAGCCGAGCTGAAGAATGCAATCCTCAGAATTGCTGCCCAGTCTTCTACCCCCTAGAATTTGTGGGTGTCTGAGTGATGCCACTGAAGTTGTGCCACCCATACCCGGTTTTGTTCAACAGCTTGCTGCCCACTTCAGCTCTAACCCAGTTCTGAGTCAGGACTCTCCAATTTGGCAAGAGCCTCAGCATGCTCTAGCCCCAAGCACAAGTTCAAACAACACAGGACACGAACCAGTCTCAGGGAGGAATTCCTGCTGTAAACATCACCCTCCCATTCAAATCCATGCACTGTTTTGCAAATAAATCAGTATGTCAGTATTTAGAGCGTTCATCAGGACTCAAAGACCTGGTGTAATTTCCTTACCAGACTAAGGGAACTCAGATGTGCTCTCTCTTTTCCTCTCCCAGCAGACTCCTGCAATCCTGAAACTGCAGGCTGCTTCAGAGCATTACAGAGAGAGGATGAGGAGCAGTTTCTCCCACAGCTGAAGCTGTGCCACTTCAGCCCAGGAAAGAAAGCATCATTATCCCCAACCACAAAGGCCCTCCACTCTTACTGGGAAGATGATGGCTCTTACTGGCTTTGATGCCCGCTGCACGTACGCCAGACATCATACCTTCTTCATATGAAGCACAGAGTCCTAGGGCTGTGATAGCGAACTGGCCTGAATGACTACAGGCTACAGTGAATCAGCAAGTTCCCTCCTCAAATCTTCAATCTATTCCTTCAGGAGAAACAGGAGAATACCCATTCCCACCTTCAGAAGCCTCATAGCTTCGGGGTCAGTGCAAGATGTACACTTGAATGACCACAGGCTGACAAAAGAATTGAGCTTCAGTCCTACCTACATCCTTTTGTGGCTGCAAGCTGCTTTCCTCCCTACTGGCCTTTCACCTCATGCTGGCCAGCTTTATAAATCACTTCTCTTTGTGAAGACAAGAACAACAACACGAGTTTTGTTTACACCATTAAAACAACTTCCAATGCTAAATTTTCACACAGGGTTTTAGCTCTTCATGTCACCCTTACACCCGCAGACACTCCAATTATCTCCAGTGAAAACAAGCTCGTTTTCATTTCTGGTATGAACCAACCATACTAAAAATTTTGAAACATACTATAAAAAGCCACTTGGAAAATTCAGAAACAATAATGATTTTCAAAATAAATACAAGATCATTATATTCATCCATACTGGTCCTTCTTCCCCACCGCCATGGGAATTACACTGAGCGAGGGACATGCCAGTTTGCAGCTCAGCTAAGCTTCCCATCACAAAGGCCCTTACCTACAGCATGCTGAGGGACTGAGACCCAAGGAAAAGCAGGTTTACAGGGGAAAAATAAAATCCCACCTGACTTGGACTGGTTCTGGAAAGCTGTAGAGGAGTAGAAGGATCCAAGCAAATACCACTTCCATACATCTCAGAAGGAAGACAATGAGCCCATAACAGGCATGGGATCACCATCCTCCTTGTGATCTCCAACAACACAATTACAGTCAACTGTACAACCACTTCAGATTTGTTGATATCTTATTTCTCAGCCAAGGAAAAAGCTGATGTTGTTTCTGAAGATGTGTGCTTTGTTACACAAATAATATAAAAAGATAAGGAGTTTCAGAGAGTAACATAAATCAAGATGTTCTTTTGGTACCAGCAGAGTTAAAACCTGTAACTTTAATACAGAATATTTCAAGTATTATCAAGCAGAGATAATCAGAGTTTGGTTTAATTGCTCCCATTGTGAAAAGACTTTATTAAATTAATTAACCAAGTTATCCTCTCAGAGCACAATCCATTACTAATTCTAAAATTATTGATCTTTTCATTTGGAAGTCATTGTTCGGCATCAAATTGGTTTTTGCAATTAGCATACACTAGCAAGCTTAATAAAACTCAAGGACTCCTCTAAGGACCTAAGAGACTGTAAAACGAAAACATTCCCAAGTATGCTCAGAAATTACCATTATGCATAGTCATCTTGATCCCAAGCAAGGAAGGCAGTAAGAACTTAAGTAACTATTGACAGTACAAATCCCAAATGAGCTTACTATGAAAAAAGTTCTCTTTTTTCTTGTCCAGCCGACATTGATTTACACACTAATCAAGTTGCGTCACCAAGGGTGTCCATTTTGCCCTCCATGTTGCACCTAACAGGAACATATATACAAAACCACAACATTCCCCAAATCACACTGACTTTGTATTCCTTTCTCACACTCTACTTTGGAAACCACTAATCAAAGTCTTCAGCTTCTGTGAAAACAAAAAGTGATCATTACCATTTTCAGGGAAGCTGTTGTATAAAATAAGAAAAAAGCTTCCTCAGCACCCACAGACTACACTGAGTGGAAAAGCCTATTAGAACAGCACGACTAGCATTCCTAACAATCTGCACGACCACAAACAAAAAAGGAAACCCTACTCTAAAGTAATCCAGGGAAAGTAAAACTTAAATTTGCACAAATTTAATATAAAATGTGTGTATATAGTTAGATAGCTAGATAAAGCAATGAAAATTGCTGAAAAGATAGTTACCGGAGAAGTGATACAAGGCAAAGCAGATTTAAAATTATATTTCAATATGCAAGTTTTCATTATCAAAAGGAAGTTTCATTTACACTAGAAGGTAATTAATACAAGGCCCCCAGAGTTGTTCCCCTTTTCCTTGCTCTTCTTTCTTTCTATTTTCTTTGCCCCCACCTTCTTTCCACTCTTCCTCCATTTCTCCACACATGCCCTTTCTATAAAAAATGAGACTGTGATTCAGGTGGAATTGAGGCCTTTCAGATAATTTCTTCCTACCTTAATTTTGTCAGTGTGTAAGTTTGCATGGTGACTGTAGGACCCCAAGTGGCACTGGCTTTAACTTCTACAATAGAGGTGTACCACAGGCTTCTTTCTCCTTAGAGGAATACCTTCTTCTCAGAGAAAAAACTCATCAGAATATCCAAATCCTTCCTCTTGAAAGCCAATACCTCAGAGTTTTTCCAGGATAAAAATTAAACCACCCAGTGCAAAATTGCAAATATGACATCAAGAGGTAAAATGACAAATAAGGCACACATGAAAACAGCATACACATTGTTCAAAGGTACCAATAAAAGAAGTGGACTCCTGATGTCCCAGCTTGAGAGCGGAACTTCTCACTTTGATCTTGAGCTATGAACTGGTGCAGAAGATCTTCTCCCCAGCAGTAGGGAATGGCATAGACCTTCCATTAGGGAAAGAGGTCTGGCCACAGGCACGAGCCGCAGCAAAAAGCCTCAGAAGGGAAACCATCTACCTACAGGGCACTTGTTCTGACCTGCTCCTGCATTGTTGAGTGGTTGCTTTACCTGCCCCTGCCAAAAAAGCAAAGCTAAAGACTGCAGTCTTGAAAGGCCATGCTGCCATGAAAGCAGACAGCTGAGCCCCTCTCAGTTGGAGAACACTTCATTTTCTGTGACTCCCAATTTCTCATTATTCTCTACATGGCAAGTTAATTACTTTTTTTCTAGCTGGTATCAGCTTGCATTTGGGAGATATGTATCTTTACTTCATGTGGATTTATACATCCACACATATGGTTCATTCATTGCTGGAAGGGGGAAAAAATAGTAGTTTTTTCAGCAACTGAGAACAACCAAACAGCCAAAACCCCCCATCTTTTCTAAGCATAACCATAATTCCTTTGGCTACACACAAACACTGCTAAGACTTCTTTCCAGTCTTCATAAACATCTTGTTACAACATGTAACTTCAGGACAACATTGCTGTTCCTGTCTTTTTCTCCAAATAGAGGACAGTTAGGGATGTGACCTGCACACACAACCGCTGATTTATGCTGTGCTGACTAGGAGGAACTACACTGTCAGCAAGACAATTTCTCATGATTACAGTGTTTACCAGTCTCACAGAGACCAGAAGTCCATGTTCTGAATGTAACAAGAAAAGCTATGAGCAGCTCAGGTACAAGACATAATGCAAGTATAGCATGTATAAGCTAAATGTCTCTTTTACATAAAGATAGATGACACATACTTTAATTAAAGGTTAGTCAAGGAGCATAATGACTAGAGGCCAAACAGATGATAATCTTGATTACAGGTTGGTCAGACAGATCAAAGTAATAAACTGGCTCAGTTTTCCTAGAAACAACTTCGTGAACTTTTGATGAGAAGATTACTGTGTCCTTCTCCATCACTTGAGACTTTTTCTTCCCTTTAAATAGCACGCACAGTTTAGACCCCTGCTTCTTATTCTCCTGCTTTGACCAGGGCTGAAACACTGGTGCAGTAGAATGAACCATTACACAGCAAAGACTGACCTTGACCGGCCAAACTCAACAGTGGCTTGAGCCATCTCTGGCCTGTGCCTGTCTGCACTCTCCAGGGCTGCAACCTGCACCCTCACCATACTACTGTGACTCCATGCAGCCTTCTCCTCCATGGGCTGACCTACGCTCTTTACTTCCTCATCCCCCACTTTGCAAGCAACGTTTCAACCTGTCCTGCCTTGCCAGTGTGCCTCACTGAACTCCTCCACTGAGTGCGAGCCACAACTCCTTGCCCCTGAGCTTCTCCTTTCAGCCCACACAGCTGCCTCCCTCACACCCTCCTCATGAGTTAGCTCAGCAGTAACCCCTGCATGCCTTGGCCATCTCCTCCAGGATCCCATAAATGCAGGTCTCCTCCAGAGCTTCCTTGAACTGACCTAGACCATCTCTTTCTTCTCATCTCAGTTCTGCACCACAGCAGTTTCCCTCACATCTTCGAGCATCATCACATCCTTCGTGGTGAGCTCACACCCCCCACTGACACTTCTTCCAAGAGCATAGAGCTGAGCCATCCCACAGCCTCAGAAGGGAACCTCTCACCCCTCATCACCCTGACAGCGTGCTCTGCTGCTCCACACCCTCCTCTCCCCCACCTGTGATCCTCAAACTGCTCTCCCATTCAGGTTGCCTTATCTTGTTTAAAAAGCGCATAGATGTGGTGCTTAGGGACATGGTTCAGTGGTGGGCTTGGCAGTGCTACATTAACGGTTGGACCCGATGATCTTAAAGGTCTTTTCCAACCTGAATGATTCTATGATCTTCCCATGCACACCTCAGGCCTTTTCACCCTCGACCCCTTTGACCATCCAAACTCCAACACCATAGGAGCACAAGCCTCTTTATTTCCTACCTCTAAATAAAGTGCACTTGCCTTCTACAGTCTCCAGCGAACTTCTTTAAGGCCCTAGGCTTCCCCATGACTCACTTTAACATCACAAGCGATTCCACTCATTTTCTAGCACCCCTTGCTGTGAGGATCACGCCCTTGTTCTCCTGCCTCCACAGCCGTAGCTGATATACCCAGCATCCTGCACCCCCAACAGCTGGGCTCACAGCTGCTCCCCATCCTACCAATCGGCCTGCCTGCATTGCCATACCTGCCAGCAGTGGGGGGAGGAAGGAGGGAAGAGGGGAATAGGAACATCTTCCCAGAAACTGGTGTCTCAATCTCAGATGAAGAATGCCCTCAGATTCCCCTGGGTTTTGAGAATGACACCTAACTGAACTTTTTTCTCATGGCCTCTTGAAGCAAACCTGAATAGATATTTGCATCAGATAACAGGAAGCATAGCATCATCTGAACAGCAACCACTCCACCATATAGCTTCTTTTCTAGGTTAAGCAGAGAAACAGCAAGCCACAAGAGGATCGGAAACCTCTTACCGTCTTATTGAGGATCATATGAACTACCTGTCGTCTTATCGTTATGTATAGCAGTTACGTAAGGATGCTCAGAGAATGAATATTTAATCTAAAAGGAAAAATAAATAGTTACCAATGTTTATTTAAAGGCTAAGGAAAAAAGTACAGTGCAATAGTTCCCCCTACTGACGGCACAAAATCAAATTACTAATCAATGTTATTGCCTGGGTGGTCCTCAAACTACTAATTGAGTGTCCTGATGCTGTACCTACACAAGCTTATGGGTATGCAGTAAACAATGTGAAAATCAGCTGCCTTAGAAAACGATGAAGATTCGCCAAATACTAGAGAAGAAAATTTGACAAAACTCCAGTGGATCCCTACCTAAGATTATTTATCACATATACAAAATGACAGTATGCAGTCCTATGGAAAAATTATAAAATGCACGTGAGAGTATGTATTCTGAATGAAATTCCAGGATATCTATCAGCAAAAACAGAAACGTAAGTAAAATGCAGCTGTATAGCTTCCTGTGCTTGCTGAAATCTAGAGGACAGATGGCAAGTGTAAGCAGAGACTTGCCAAACTCCAGCTGCATTTGGGGTCTGACCTCTTTGGACAAAGAGCAAGTCTGACATTCAGCCTGGTCCCCCATTCCCAGCAAAAGGCTGTGAAAATACTGTAATTCTGCTCTAGTGTCAGCTTTTTTTAGCCAGTGGCAGCTGAGTTAAATTGGAACCAACAGCAGGTGCTTACAGAAGTCAAAACAAAGTTTGGGACTAGATGTATGTGCATCTGGTTATGAACAGCAACAGAAGTGTTCCTCCAGCCTTATACGGCCAACTTTTGTTTCTGGGTTGTAAAGCTAATGTAATTTTACACTCTGGTCATTTAAGAAAAAAGTAAGAGGCTGAAGAAAATCCTCTAGTACAGTCTATCCTTACCTCATTTGAAAAAGGTAACGAACAAATACACAACGATACAATGTAAAAATAATAGAGAAATATGCACTGAACTACACAATTCTATAAATCAGAATTTTGAAGACTTCTTACGATCCAGACTCTCTGTATACAAATTCACCTGAAAAATTGCTAAATGCTACTAAAGATAATGCCAAATCTCATTTCAACCACATGTACAGTGAATACGGTGTCTACCCAGCCAATATTCAGACATGGGTCAGCTGCTGACACCTGCATGCTATCTTCTAGGACTTGTCTACATATCCAAGTTTCTCACATTCTCCTTCTGCTCTATCTGGAAAACATAATTACACATCAATAGTGACAAGCACCTTCCTCCCAACTACATCTCCAGCACCTGGCTTTTTCACTTGAACAAGGTTTCATGTCCCTCCCATGGCAGAGAGAGTGTAATACCACTTGGCTGGCTCCTGGCAGCTTTTGTGAGCATGTCTCTTACTCCAGGTTTGCACAGCCGGGTGCAAAAAACCCTCGGTCACGACTGGGGTTTCTGGTAGGACAAAATAGGATAAATAAAACAACAGCCGGTCAAAAGGACCCTCTTTAGGGCAGACTGCAGCTGTTTTGCATCACATCAGAGCCATGACCCTACCACCCAAGTTCTGTGCTAAATTAAGGTGGATTTCAAACGGTCATAATTTAGCATTTTCCACTCGCTTTGGTTTTAGCAGCATTGCACCTGCTATTATAGAAATCCTTTTCCCAAGAATATACTTCTTTAGGGAAGAAATACTCAAAGCACGTCTGTTGCCATAACTCTCGCTATAAGAATGTTATTTACAGATATGACATTGGATTATTAACTCCTTAAGGACAGGGGTCAAATCTTTTATTTTGGAGAGAAGCTCCTGCATCCCAGGCACTACCTGAAATGAGGGATGCTGTCAGAAGCCACGGCATGTCATTTGCATGTTCTGCCACCAAACTTCTGGAAGGACTGACATATATATATATATATATATATATATATATATATATATATATGCATGCGGGCGGGGGGTGTGTAACAACTTCTGGTTGTTCTAGCAGGAGCAGGGTGGCCAGCGCATGCCTTGGGAAGCTGCTGGGTCTGTGCTGAGGAGCCTGGCTCCCCAGGGACATGGTGGGCTCTGCCATGGCAGGCCCTGCACTATGGGCTGGAAAGGTTTTAAGGTTTTAAAGTCTCCTGAAGACAAATAACTTACTTTCTCCTCAGAGCTTTTCTGAGATGATTGCTTCTGGTTTGCTAGTACCCACACCGCATGTTCCACAGCATCTGAAGCACAACGGTACTGAGGCACTGGGGGGCTGGTGGCTGCCTGGAGGTTCTGAAGTGCCCAGCACAGCTCACCCTCAGCGAGTCTGGGGGTGGCACCGTGTGTGGGGCAGGGGGCTCTGCAGGGGGAGCGGGGCAGGCCAGGCCCAGGCCCGAGGCCACCGTGTGAGGGTCCCCAGGGCTCAGCGCCGGGCCCTGCCCGCGGGTCACCCCAGCCCCGGGCAGCGCCGCAGGCCGGGG
>JAVJGJ010000061.1:3871805-3917383 GCA_035590215.1 Microhierax caerulescens
CGGCCCGGGGGGGGTCACGGGGGGCGGGGAGCAACCTGCTCTGGGGGCCGGTGGCCCTGCCCAGGGCAGGGGGGTGACACTGGGTGGGCTGGGAGGCCCCTTCCCACCCAAACCAGGCTGCGGTTCTACATGTGGTCGTGTTAGAGGCTCCCGGACAACACCGGCGGCCTTTGGACAAGCACTTGACCTCACAACTCTCCGTACCCGCTGTCACACACCCCTGGGCTAGTTGCTTTCAGGGGCGAGCCACAACAAACCACAGCTATCTTAGCTGCTCGGGTGGCTGCTTTTGTGCAAAAGGAAAACACGTGCGGGTATGTATTGTACCGAGCACTACAAAAATCCCATTTACAAGCCGTACCCACGTGCCCTGCAAGCGTTCATGTCTGTGAGCATCCCCGCAAGTTACATAGAAGGCCTAAGGGGGTTGCAGCCTGGACAAAATCTTGCTTTGCTTTCCTTTTTCTTCTTTAGGTAATAATATTAAGTTTTCTTGCTAATCTTTTTAGGATGTCCTAATCACCAGGATTGACCAGGAATTGCAATAAAGAGTCCTGCTGAAATTGAACAGGCTTAAAAATCTTAATTTTTTTTTTTTTTTTTTTTTCTGAGCATGAGTTACTAACACCTCATGATCTGGTTCCTTGTATGCATCTCAGGAAATAAGGTCTGTGATTGTTTGTGACTATCAGTATAGCAACAGAAATAGCGAAACACTCCTGTGCGTTACTCCTCCTCAGCAATTTCAAGAAACAAAGTAAATGTTCAGGCAATATTTTTTCCTCTCTGAACGGAAGTAATAAAGAGGAGGGAAATATCACTGGGCACATTTCCACTGACGTTACATATAGTGCCCTTCATACCACACACAGAATCATCCCATCCAGCCTTTGTTAAGGAGAAACTAAAACCTGCCACTCTTACTTTTGCATGAGTAAGTACTCATGACTCCACTACACCTTGGGATACTTTGTCTTTTTATCTTTTTTCCTCTGACTTAAGGAAACACAAAATGAAAGACCACGGCATTAAAAAGATTAAAAAGTTTAAAGTTCTCTGCTTTAAACTGTTGACATTCTGAAACTGTAATTCAGAATTGGAAATAGGAAAGCTGTTTATAAAAAGGTCAACTTTCTATAAAAACATAAATTTTGATGAAATTCTTTTTTTTTTCCGGAAAAAATTCTGTCAAAAATATTCAAGCAGATTCAATATGTTGACCCACTGCAGTACAATCTTTAGCCCATGACTGGATTTTCTGCAGAATAAACACAAACAAGCATTCTAACAAATGGGAAGACAGCCTCTGGTATGGGATCAGGGTGTGGGCAGAGCCCACTCAAGGACCAAGATCCCAGAGCACAGACCCTAGGGCATCCCTCTTCTCTGCTCATCCACGATGGCCTGTTCTCAACCCTACTGTTTACTTTTTATCCCTGTGCCACATCCAGAATTACAGCCTGGCATAGCATGCCCTGAGGCAACGTTTTAGCTGTAGTCTTTCCTGCACTGAAAAAAATCACCATGAAAACGGTGTTTTCACCAATGGAATTAATGACAAGGTGGCACAACCCTAGAGTGCAGGTCTCCAGAAGGTAATGTTCTCCTAAGTAGAGTCAGTCACTTGGGCTGAGGTGCCTACATGGAGAGCCTGCGCACCCGAAACAATCCTTTTAGCCCACAGAGTGGAGCAGATACTAATCCAGCCCACCTAAAATCTGGAACAACCAAGCTTCTAACTCCAGAATCTCAGTAAACAGCCAAAACTTACTCGGGACAGGTTTTTTTTCAGTAAGAATTTCAGAGCTTGTCATTGGGTGATGCTACTCTTGCTTGTCTTACAGGTTTCATCTAACTTTATGCTTCCCAATTTTTTTTTTTTCAACTTTCAGAATTCTATGGCAATTAAAAATGGAAAAAAAATACTAGATCAACAATTCAGGCTGTAAAACAAACAGTACTCTAAAACAGAGAATGTGGGGCTCTAGGAACAGCACAATAACATGCAGCCGTTAATGGCTTTAGGAAAAAAATTGAATGATACGAATTCGCTGAGAACAAATTGATTGCTTTCTACTACCATAAGAATAGTTTTACTTGGATTTGAAGAGTACAGCCCTAAGCTACCTCTCTTAATGAGCGATGTTGTGTAACTCTCCTTGCTTTCTAAGCATCATACAGTACCCCTAAACATTTGCATTATGGAAGGAAATTGGCAGAGGTGCCCAGTCAAGTGTGAGAACTAGAACTTCTTTAAACGGTCTTGCTCACTGTTCTCACTCTTCCCTTTGACAACTAACTTTAATCAAGTACCATCTGCTGTGAAAAACAGAATAAACAGGAACATTAAAGTATATAATGAGAACTACAATGAAAATAAGTAATTTATACTCATTGGATCATTCATTCATATTCACCTTTCAATGGCAAACATGTTTCTTTTTTTCTTTTGCAGTATGTCCCAATGGAGTCAAGTTCAACAACTGGAAATAAAGTTTCTGGAGCAGGTAGACCAGTTCTATGATGATAACTTCCCCATGGAAATCCGGCACCTACTAGCACAATGGATAGAAAGCCAAGATTGGTAGGATTAAATTTATTCCCTCTCGTATGATATCAGTCATGAACAATTCTTTCATTATCTGGCAGATTTTAGGGTACTTCTTTGTGAACTGCACAGGTATCTGCACTTCAAGAATAGTATCCCACTAGTTGTGGATTTAGCACGTTGAACTGTTGGAATTTAATGAAGTTTCATATGAATTTACTCCTAAACAAAATCCAATAGTAATGGTTTAGCAAATTAATGGTGTTACAGTTTTTTCATAGAAAAAAGTAAGTTATTTTTCAATGGAAATGTTATACATTTACCTCTTGCAGCATAAAATTATTCACTTGTCCAAAACTGCACTTAAAGCTGGATATATAATTTTGGGGAACAAGTAAGCTATTTGCAGGAACTGTTCTCTATGAGGTGAATTTATACATGAATTTTATCTTAAGAAAACTCCAAACTAAATGCAAAGAAAAAGTTTATATTTGCTGTAGCAGAAAGAGACATCTCAATTTTCAAGTTAAATCAACAAGACTATTGAAAGACTATTGCAGTTAAGCAAAAAAATATCTGCTGAGGAATGTGATCTTTCCTTACAGTTTATAGCTCAGTGTTTGGGGGGGCTGTAAGAACAAGGGGAAACGTTAAAGTCTCCTTTTTGCCAGATTTAGTGGGAATCTCTCAAACAGGCATCTGCCATTTGCAGGGCAAGGAGAGAGAATATCCCAAGGACAAGGATGACATACAGTCCAAAGTCTATCTTCCTCTATTTTGCTTGCTAATGTTATTGCCCTTCATGTGCCAAGCTGTTCCATAAACAGCAGAACCAGTAAAGCCTGGTTTTGTGTGTCTTTGTGTCCTGCATACCCTTCACCAGTAGTCAGAGTCTTCCTGTATCCCCAAATAGTTTGGCTGAGTGAAGTCTCATCTGGTGCCTGGTGTGAAGAAATATATCTGCTGACTGGCCATCTGGCTGTTGCCTCCTGGAGCAAAGTTATTACTGCCATTTTCCTCAGTGGAGGCACTAATTTGGATTACTCTCCTCTACCAACCTGCCAGTTTTCTGTGAAATTTGTAAGAACATACTATCTTTTAGACTTCAAACCCAGTGTCAACTTTGTCTGAAACTGGGCAACAAATTCAGAAGTTATATCTGTGTGACTGACAGAGCATGAAGGACTGTATGTGTAAGCCCCATTTCCTCTGAGAAGTAGGCTAAAAATACTTAAATATTGACCGGACCAGAGACTAGAAAATGCTGGTTGTCTCCCCTCTGGCTGACTCCATAGCTGCACACTAAGAACATCCTCACCCTGTCTTTATAGCTGCATGTCTATGTGAATATAAATAAAAGGATCATAAAACCAATCATTCACAAACCTCTAACTATATGCAAGTCACTATATATTTAAAGGCTTTTTTGCTGCCTAGATTTCTGAACGGATTATAATTTTCTGTACAGATAGATTGACACAACATTTTAAACGAGCGGTTCTCATTTGTGGATTCTTTAGGGAGGCTGCATCCAACAATGAAGCAATGGCAACGATCCTTTTACAGAATTTGCTAATACAAGTGGATGAACAGCTGGACAGGGTTTCACAGGAGAAGAACCTTCTCTTGATACACAACCTGAAAAGAATCAGGAAGCTGTTGCAGGTGGGTCGTTACTTCAGATGGCAAATTGCACACTCTTACTGGTTTCTAAAGGAAGTGTCCAACCTCTGTTGAACATGGTTTATTCCTGTGCACAGCTCAGAGCAGTCCTGATTGCTATAGACTCCAAGCAGCTATGGGAAGACCAAGTCCTCAACGAGATAATTCAAAATAATAATTCCAGTATCTGTTACTTTGTGGAACAATAATTCCCATTTTAATGCACGCTGCTGAGATACAGGGGCTGTGACTTCTTAGCTCCGTGTGTACCTGTGTTCCACTGAGTTCTTGAAAAATAAGACTGTGTAGTGCTTATGGATGTTCCTGTTTTGTACAAATGTAATTATCACCTTTCAGACACGTACAGATATTTAACTATGGAATAAAAATGCATATTTGTGGCTTAAAGCACCCTGAAAAAGGAAACCCTGTAAATCGTTAGCATGTGTGCTATTTTATGCTCAGGTGGGATTATTTGTTACAAATGGTTTAAAGGATTTTCCGTTAGGCTTCTGCAAAATGATACTTATTTTGAGTAGCTGAATGCTTCTCTAATAATTGTTTATCTAATGTGAGGATTCTCAGAGTCCCACTTCATTAGTCACCTACTTCCTGACATCTCTCTGTCTGCTGCATAAAACGGATACACACCTGAGTTTAATGAAAGTTTGGGTTTTCTCTTCTTTGATGGCGTTTTCCATAAGTACTTAAATGACAATTATATTGCTTGCAAAACATTTTCTCTATTTGAGATATATATATACACATATAGGCATACACACACTGGTCTGGAAAATCTTAGCATGACCGTGCCAAATATTTTGTTCTCTTTATGGCTGTATGTCCTTCTATTGTTTATCCCTAATGGTGGCCTCTTAAAAATGTGACAATATTTCCATCACTACCACTATTTCTTCCAGTGTTATGCAAGCAGTCTCATGTAACTTAAAAATTAAAGTTGCTTTTTGTTTCTTTTCTGGTTTGTATAAAACAGCACTATCTATAATTTCAGTACTGCTCAAACACACCCAATTTACTTAACTGCTTTTGGAGTTAATTAGAGAAAGGTTAATCCTGTTATTTCTGTCATGGTCTTGGCACACTTTACCACAGCAGGGCTGAGACAGAGCTGTATCGCCTTAGTAAAGGTATTCTCCCACAGCAGCATACACATGGAAAGAGCATTTCAGGGCACTGAAATAAGCAGTTGCACTGGTGTATTCCTGGCTTAAAAGATTGTGCATGTATGGTTATACCATCACAATGTGCACATGCAGAAGGACTACTATATATTTACATGTAGGCTGTACAAAATTAAAATCTCTCACTGGTCCTTCGTCTCTTCACACCATTTATTTTATTCTAAAATTTTTACCAAAACGTGAAGAGGCGACTCTGAATGCTCTGTGAAATTTGGCATAGGTAATCAGGCCTTGGGCACACACACACAAGTTTACATAATAGCCAGCGTGAAAATGGCCAGAACAAAACCCATTTCCTTTTAACTCTTGGTGTGTTTGGAAATTCTATTACATATTCCCAAAGAGCATGAAGCAAAGGAGGCTTAGTTAAAAAAAAAAGAGAGAGAAAGGGAATTTTAAGTGATTTCTGATCAAGTGGTTTCTCAGGTGGCAAGGATCTGAGCCACAATTCCAGAAGAAGCCAAAAACCACAGCCCCACCCCCCATGACAACTGTATAGCTAGGTTACAGTCACCATATACTAATTGCAGCAGCACCAGCATCAGAGCTGATCTTTTACTTCTCTAGATAAAACAACAGTAAAGGTCTATGTGGAGCAGTCTAACCCATCATTTCACTTGATTGCTGGTTCAGAAAAGAAATGCACAAGTTGTGAGGTGCACCAACTTGTTTTCCCCATCGCCCTGTGGCACTGTAAGGCCCTGACTTGGCAAGCTTTCTCAAGCAGCATGGTCTCTCTGCTCCCTTGGGGTGCAAGGTCTGTAGGTTTGCAGTCTAAAGCATAATGAACTTCTTGAGAGAACAGGCATGATGCTGGAATTACACTGCTTGTTAAAAAGGTTCTGAGTCTTGAACTTTGCAGTAAAATGTTTCCAGCTCAACAACAAAAAAATAATTAAAAATACAACAGCTCTCTCCACGCTGATAATGTTGGCCTTTCTCCGTTACATCAAGACAGTATAACCTGTATTCATATAAAAACCTACTCATTTAGTTTCAAAACAGACATGGGAACCACCAGATGCTGAACTGCACTTTCACTATTAGAGCTTTTCCTGATTTCTTATGACCTTTAGCACTATCAGCCACCGTCTGTTCTAATTTCCAAAATAATTTCTATAGGCTGAAGTAGGACCAGACTCTTAAAACAGTGTTGCTACTATTGTTATTATGGATAAGGCAAATAACTTAAAGTATGTCTTAAAAAAATCTGACACAACAGTGGTTTTGCTTGTGTAAAATATTACAACTTCTGATTTTTAGAACATTGATGATAAATGCATTTTCAGCCAAAGCATGGGCTGCATGTTGTATAGAGCTGCACAGGCAGTTGCCTGAGTTTCAACTGTTAAAATTATTTCTTTATTGGTTAGGCAAGTACATCGGGAAAAAACCCACTATAGTAGTGGTAATCTGACATCCTATCCCTGTTATTAACTGTCAAGTATTATTACTGGACTACGAACTGTACATGACACATAGTATGGACAGTATCAGCTGTAACATCCTATAATTTGACTATGCAAATTATGTAATTATGGGGCTAATTTTTTTAATGCCTCACTGATTATATTTTATTGCTGAATACATGAGAACCTTGGAACTGAGCATTTGGCTCCTCACTCACAGCTGGATGCATTTGCAGATACCTAACTCTTGCAATTTGAGCTGGCTTGTGACAGTTCCGTGACACAACAGCAGCAAAAGGTGACTGATGTACACAGTACAGTGCCATGGTCCCTGTTGTCCCAACATCCCACCTAGAGAAAGGGAGACTGGAAGGGTGCGCTATAAACCTAGTGAGATTTTTCACCAACTTTGATGGAAGGAGGACTGGGTTCCTAAAAAAAGAGAGGAAGCTGCCTTTGCAAACGTCTTGTCATTTCTGGTGACTCTGCAAACAGCTCTGGTTTGATTTTCTCTGAAGGTTAGTTACCATGAGCCCACCTTTATCTTTGCTTTGCTCTCTAGCGCAAGCACTTCTTTGAAATTTCACAGTTCACTCCTCTTCCTTCCCCTCTATACCGCACACACAGATGTACAGGCACATGTAGAGCACGCACACACACACAAAGCTGTTCAACCTCACTACATGATCTAAGTGCAATGTTTGTTCATTATTTTGAACCAAATTGTGGTTTAGTATTAAATAATACTTGTGAAAATCGATAATGCTGGAAACCAACATGTATTACTAAGTATGTGGAGTAGTACGTTGAGCTGTGGTATAGGTCCCTAAATACTATGACAATAGCAATAATAAAATAATTAAAATTAGAGAACACACAAAAGCCATTCAAAAGCAATCTGTAGTTCTTGACAAAAGGCAAAATGAGGAACTAGTGTTTAATTAGAAATACAACTAGATCGTTAGCGAAGAGCCGCCGTAGAAGAGGAAGCAACGCACACTTTACAAATGGCTTGTGCAGCTGTTTGCTAGACAGCAAAGGACTCGTTAGAATCAAGATTCCTGGTGCTGTTAATGAATCTAGAGAGGAGTATGCCTATAAGTTGCCAGCACTACAGCCAAGCACTCCCCATCTCTAAGATCTCCCTGGGCTTCATTTTTGTTACAAAATGGAGAAAACTTTCTATCGTGAGCTTCACCTGCAACATCTTTACGTAAACATCTTAGTTGCTCCATGAAAATAACAATGGAAGAATGAGAACTTACTCACCTCATACTTGCAATACAAAGCTCTGCGCAATCTTAAGCATTGTGAAGGGTAAAGAGTAGCAGCCTTGTGGGAAGATGGGTCTGCCTGGCACCCTCGCTTTTAGGCCACAGGACCATCCCTATTCTCCCACCATTAGAGAAATAACTATGGAACGTGGCATTTCTACTTCGACTGCTGACATTTCCAAAATTATCTTGATTGAGGCAAAAGGAAACACTGACCAGGAAACACGCAGTCTGACAAAGTTATAAGCACTTGAAAACAGGGCTGAGAAACTTAGCTTAGCTGCTGCTGTTATTGCTAGCCATCAGTAATTCGCTTCTCTATTCTTGCTTTCATTGAAATGGTGTTTCTTGACATTGATCTGGTGTAAATGCACATATTAAAATCAGAGTCAGTGCTTTAGGTTAAAATTCTTCATGTTTACTTCTTACGTTATTATTACTTCTCTAGTCACTAAATTGAATTAATTTCTGTACCAGAGCAGCCTTTTGTTGCTGTGCTCTTCGGCAAGAGACAGTACAGCAGTCTCACCTGCTAAGGTTAAATTCCCTGTCTGTCCATCTTCCTACAGAACTCCTGCACCCCCACCAGCAGCAGTTCTGGAAAGGGATGAGGAAAGAAAATGTTTGGAGGCAGTGGGGGAAAGGGGGGAAACTATGTCTATGGTTCTTTCTGCTGCTTAAAGCCTAGATGGAGAAAAGCAAAGCAGATTAGCCACAAGGAGATGGTTTGTGCTGTTGCCATGCCAACAAAACGTAGAGGGCAGATGCTAAGTTCAGACGAGCTGCCTAGCACTTCTAGGAACCAAATTGCAGATGCAACAGTCTACATGATCTTAGCCCATGAACAATGACACCTTAGTTTTCACAAGAAATGTTTTTAAATGACAGCATCCCTGTCCCTGATGTAAAGCTCCTGTGCAATACAAGAGTAGGTTGAGTNNNAAGACAACTGGTTAAATAGAGACACACTTAAATAAGACACACACTGCCTGTGTTCCTGACTCACATGCCAAAACGCGTGGTTAGGAGAGCAGCCAGGCTGCAGTGCACCAGGGGAGCCAAGGCAGTGGGGGCTCAGAGTAGCCTGGGATCAGAGGTGGCCACCATATCCCAGTGCCCCACCGCTCTGTTTAGGGATGGTGCTGGCGGGCGATTGCCTGTGGGCCCACGAGTAATCCAGGGATGTTCATCTCAGGGATGTGCTTCCCCCTCCAGCTCCGAGGTGGAAGTTTGGAGGGCTCAGCAGGTGCGTGCTAGACAAGGCATAGAGCTCTGCAGGATGCAGCCTGGCCCACGCACGGCTCAGGTGGGCTCCCCGGAGCTGAAGGGCCGCTGGCTGTGCTGTGCTGTGCACCGCAATGGGTGCGTGACAGCTACGTTGGGGAAAGGCAGAAATTCCTAGAAACGTCCTTCTCATAATTGAAGCTCTCAGTTATACTCTGCTCTCAAGATAACTTCTGAAAGCAATCCCTTCTCATTAATGGCAACATGCATCTGTGTCACATCACTGTTTATGGTATTCAGGGGAAAATCTGATTACATAAATCTTCCTTTATAAAAGTGAAATAACAGATTTCAGGAATAATAAGAAGGGCTGCTCTGCTCATTACCATTGAAGCCTGAGTTAATGAGTATACTGTGTGCTCTGGGGAACAATTTGCTGTAAATTATGTATATTCATGATATTAATTTAATACTCACAGCAGATTCTCAGGTATTGGTGAACTTTACCTGCTCACTAGCCCTGCTAGAGCCTAAGATGAGGGGAGGATCTGAGCGAGCAGATCTGTGTGCACACCATTAACACCCTGGGGACTGTGCTTTCAAAGGGAAAGGTCAGGCAGAATCATCAGATTTGCTGATTCACACCAGCCAGTTATATAAAAACGAGCTTTTGGAAGCACTATAGTTATAATGTGGAGCTGGGAAATAATACTGAACCAAGCTGAACAAGAGTTGTATTTCTTTCTCCTACACAGTCCTACCTTCTCATGGAAAGATCTGAAACAGCATCTGAAAGTATCTTCTGCCATCTTAATCAACATATATTAACATTACAGCACTTCTTTCCATAGAAAATTCCCCTTGTTTCTAAGTAGTACAAACCAACAGCATCAGACTTTATGCAATGCTACTTAAAACAGGAACACGGTAGTGTGTTCCTGGTTCTGTTTCATGTTCTTGGTTATACTGCCCAGTTTGTTTCCATCTGTAATGAGAATTGAACGTCTTTCTGCTTTTCCAGATAGAACAAAAATGAACATATAAAGCCTTTTTAGTTCAGGTGACTGTTTACGCAAGTCGCTGTACCAGCAGCGTAACATGCATGAGGGATCCTAAAATTATTTCAATACATCAAAGAAAATGGACAAAGTAGCATTAGACCTAAAATAGGGCATTCCAGTTGGCACTAAACGAACAATTCTAATAAGTACTGTGCTGAGAAACAGTTGCAAAGGATGGAAACATAGCCATTGATGTTTGAGTTGCAGTTTCCTGTTAAAGCTTACAACAGGGTGAGAATGGAACAAAAGAGAGAAAGTTTCTAATACACCACAGCAGATCCATTTCAAATGTTATTTACATGCATTTAGCGCTCATGTAACCCACCAGATCAACAAAGCACCAAATTATAGCAGGAAATGCATTTTGAACCAGCGTGTCCTGCTAATACAATTCAGATTGATTTTTTTAATATTAGCATCTTTCCCCCAGTGAACTTTCCAGTTCAACCATTAAAGCTGTTTACAAAAAATTTTGACATACTGATGAGAAATCCCACACAGAAATCTGTATGCTAAAGCATACCTGTCTGCTGTTAGCCATTGTTAGTGGCTAATAAACATTTTTTAAAAATGATTGATACAAGACTGAAAAAAAGTTAACTTATTAGAAGTAAAATATTTTTGCATTCCTATTTATTATTTAAAGAATGCAAATCTAACAGTTTATAAACATTTCAGTTTGGTTTTGTAGAATGAATAAGAGTTAACTTAGAAGCAGAAGTAAATATACAAGCAAACAAACTAAGCAACCTCTTCTGGGCTTTGTTCATTCTGGAGTATTAAGGGCCCAGTTGCAATCAAACATCTGCCTGAGAGATTAGTTAATAATACGCACATCTTCCTGGCCAGAGGATTAGGGGGTGGGAGTAAAAAAAATATCTGTCCTCTCCCTCCTCTGCTGTTTTACCCTTCTTCATAGGGACCTTTTATTTATTCTGAAGGTATTCATAGGTACTTTTATTTATTCTGAAATACACCTCATTTAAATAAGAAGCATTGCTACCTTATTAGTCCCCCCGGCTGCACAGCTTTGCTGTCTGATGATGAGATCCTCAGCCATGTATTTTCTGCAGCTGTACCTCACCCTACCTGCTTAGAAACCTGCTGTTCTGATAGACCATTCCTTGACTGGTTTTAGTGTCTGCTGGGAGCGACTCAGCAATGGGATTTGGGGGCAAACAGGCATGGAAAAAAAAGATTTCTGCCTTCACAGCCCATTCACTGTGGTTTCACAGCTTTGCCTATTACAGCTTGGTTGCACATGCCCTAAAAAACCTGTATGATCTTTTCAAAGTTACACATTTTGCGATATGAGAAAAGCAGAAGTACAACACTACAAACCTATGTATTAGGACTTCCCTCACATCATAGGAGCTGTGTAAAACAATGAGGTTGCCTTTAAGTTCTCTCATGTAATTTGAGAGGGGGAAGGGGAAATCTAAAAATAAAAGTCTAATGAGAGCAGTCTAAATAGATAGTGTCAAAGGTACTTCCTCTTAAAGACCTAGATAAAACAGAGCCATCTTTCCAGTAGAAAGAGATTTTTTGTTTTAGTAAGAATACTGCCTGTTTATATACAGGCTTTCAAAAAACTCCCAAGCACTTTACTTATATCGGAGTAACACAAGGATTGACTCTTTCTTTGTATTCTAGCACTGTCTTCATTAGACTTTCTGCCTGGATGCATAAACAAAGGTAGAAAACAAATCAAGGCAAAATGTTGTTTATCATATTTGAAGGTGAAAATGGGAAGTAAGCGTGTATGGTTAGGCCTTCCCACCCACACATTTCTTTGAGATACACAACTATACCAAAGGTTTCTTTCTTTCAAAAATAAAATTATAGAAAAAGTTTTTTTTTTTTCTCCCTGTTTCTTAATTACATGAAAGATGAGATATCTGCTTATCTAGACAGATGCTGGGTATCAGACAGTAAAATAAACGTATCAAATGAACAACAGGGAAGGTAATGTATTTTTGCTTGAATCTGTAGTCCCATTTCCCATCTTTCCATGTCCCATCTCCCTTCTATCAGCTTCTTTAAATATTCATTCAACTTCAACAAATACGTCAATAGTCATACTAGTCAACAGTTCCATGCCTCCAAGTAAAGCTTTTCTTGTATAGAGTTAAAATGCTCGAGCAGGGCTTTTACAGCAGGAACAAGATAAATATCCAGCTGATGTTTTTGATTGCTTAAAGGAAAAAAAAAAAAAAAAAAGAGAGAGAAAAACCCAGGGAAAACACAACCAACTTCTGAAGTGCTTTTTCACAATTAGAAAGCACTAAAACCTACTCAAGTCCTTTTCAAAGTCACCTTGAAAACCAGGGGATCACCAGGTAAAGCCCTGACTGACTTTCTAAAGGTTGCACAGCCCTTCCTCCTACATTACAAGTAGAGACTCATAGCCACTAATACCTAATCCTCTGATTTAATCACCAAAAAGAGTCAGAATACTCCAGTGGTGCATATATAGTATTCATTTATAGATGTGCACAGTATATAGAGACCTTTGAGACATGAAAAACAAGTTGGTCAGTATTACTGTGGTTGAGAGTGATCTACTTTGTGATGTAGCAGCCCACAGGAAAATTAGCTAGGTTTTGGAAAAGTGAAAAATGGGAAGAGTAGTGAAAGAATGACCCTCTGGTCTAGATTTGTTCATTCTTCTCAGGAAAAACAGTAAATTCCAGATGCTAAAACTGACAGCTGTTTGGTGTCCTTTTAAAATGCACATGTATTTTAAGGTGTCATAATACATATTTTAAAGTTTCTCCATGATCTTATAGCTTACAGAACCAAATCCTGTATTTTCCCAGCCACTGCTCCATCCATCTTAACAAATATTTCAAGCTGTTTTAAAGTTTGTCTGAAGGGTCTAAACTCTGCACGCTGTAATCTATAAATTGTTTTTGCAGAAACGCCTGTTTTTCTTCATGGTCTACTAAAATACTATCACAACAGGTGCCTCTGGAGTAGAGAGGGTGCATGCTCGGCAGTGGTAGGAAGATTTTCTCTCAAAGAAATGTCATCAGCATTCAGAGAAAATATTCACCTGTTCAGAATGAAAGTTTAATTTCCTCTGTTTGCTTAAATTTAGTATCATGCGAAGAAGCCAGCCCAAATCAGATGATTTGCTGTAAACCATAATATGGAAGACCTTAGCAAAATAGAAGAGAACAACGACAGTAATATTAGCAGAAGAGACTAATGTTTCCATATGAAACTTGAGATGAAAAGCAAATCCTCATTTTCTCTTTGTTGGTATTTATCGAAAGAAAAGTGTAAGTTTTCTCTGTAAATATCTAAACCTAATAATACAATTTTGCATAACTACATCCTTTCACATCCTTCCTCCTTTCCTGGCTGCCAATTCTCATGTCATACTAAGTTAGGATTCCCCCATCTCAAGTCTCTTTTTTTTTTTTAATTTCCTTTATTTTCCAACTTAAACTACTCTTTCAATGATAGGAATAATTTTCCATTAGTTATTCAGAAGCCAAGGTCATTTGGAGCATATTCTGCCCTCAACCAAAGACAAAATGGAAATGCTGAGCAGCAAGAGTTGGCAGTAGATGGATAAGGCACATTCTGAAACAGCACATTCTGTAGTGCAATTACTTCTGAGAAGTATAAAACATGGAGAGAAAAAAATTCAGTGTTATTATTTTGACGGAGTCAAACAAATTGGCTATTGTGACTCTTAGTAATTATTGTTATTTAATAAGCTACAATTACTGAGATACTTAACGTCACAACTTATTTATTATTTATCAATGTATTATCATTCAGTTGCAATCCATCTGCTAGATTGCTGCGCCAGAGGCCGTCAGTGTGGCACGTATGGGACAGAGGCAGCCGTTCGAGGAGGCAGAGCTGAGGACCGACAGGGGGATGCCCGCGCAGGCGGCGCACGCTCAGCTCCGTGCCAGCGGTCCTGCGCTCGGAGCATCTGGCTCCGAATGCATCCCGGGAGCATTCCGGGAGCATCCCGGAATGCAGGGCCCATTCACAGCCTTGGATCGCTCATGCTGCAGATCCACCGTTATTCCAGCTTTTGTCAGAGGGGCTGCTACTCCAGAAGGGCAGGTGGCCATTCCCTGTTTGACCTGCTTGGTGTCAAACTGAACCAAGCTGAACAAGCACCAGACAGGCACAAGTACAGGAATCACTCTGGGGCAGCTTACTGCTAGAGCTTTATGAGTTAGGAAAGTGAATTTTCATGTCAGCTCTTGATTCAGATGGTTTTCTTTTCATGAAACAAAGAAAAAGAGAAAGAGCTTTTTAACATTTTGCATATGAATAGTATCTAGAAACCCTAGGAAAGTCCCTGATACCTGGCATTTTTTCTGGGGGATTTTAAAACATCCCACTGTCAGAAAATTTTTTTGAAGTGTCTCTTCTACATAAATGCATTTTCCAGCTCCAAGAGAAGATTTTTATTTTTTCTTGACTTAGTTAAATGCACTTTTATTTGACACCTTTCTGTCACAGGGCAAAGGCAAAAGGCAACCATCAGCGCTTAGAGTGCCTGAATTGCGTTGGGCATCGGTAAGCCGGGACTAAACACTCCTCAAGCTCTGTAGCTTCAGGTAACCTGCAGGTACCAGCGTGTGGCACGGACCTCATGTACTAGCTCTCTACGTGGAAGGTGGCACCCTGTTTTACCAGCAAAAAAATAACAACAGGCAGAAATTAACAGACGTTAACTGAGGAATTAATATGCACATCAGTGGATTTACACCAGTCACAGATTTGTCACCACAGCTTTCATCCCAAGGCTTATTAAAGACAGGACTTCTTTCTCCTCTAACCAAGGCGCAGATAGATGGGACAGGCTTAGCAGTATGACTAACTGCAGCTGAAACAAGGCAAGCCTCTTCCCCCTCTGCCAGCCCACCTCTCCCGACTTCACGTGCGTTAGTCCTTAACAGTGAACTCATCCTTTGCTGAGCAGCTTCAGTCCACTGAGGAGCAGAGAACCCACTCAGCAAAAAAGCCTGAGTGGTTTCCATCCCAGTTAGCTCACTAAGGAGTCAGGCACTGGGTTGGCACCACGCTGCCCGGAGCGTGACTGTTCTCTGCAGCAATTAATTTGCTCCAGCTGTTGCTGTTGGGCTCTACCTTCACCTTACTTCCACAAGAAGCTCCACTCCGCTCAGTCTTTTGCAGGAAGATTGCAGCCATGTCCCACAGTCCTGTATTCCCTTCCCAAAGTTACATCCTGACACTATGCAGAGACTGCTTGGGAATATGCTCAGTAAAGGGGACCAGGGATGTATTCCTGGACCTGAAGTTCCGTTGTGCTGAAGGAAGTGTGCAGTGAGAACAGTTATTACCCTTAGACCCAAGAAGCTGGCAGGGAGAAACGAGTGATGGCAGATCCTTGGCACTGTTTGCCATGGAAATCAGCGGTGTATCTTTCCTGTTAATTCCCCTCTCGCTGGCTAGCAAGGAGCAGGCAGGCAGGGAGTGCTTAGTGTTTCATCTGAGACACAGCATGTCCTGGGGCAGTGCTACTCGCCACTTCTTTTTTTTTTTTTCCAGACAACCTCCTAAAATCACAGTCTAGCCCATAACGCCTGTTCCTCAGGGTGATACAGGTGGTGGCTGGAGTTAAGCACCACCCTGCACTGCTTTTGAAGCGCTCAGAGGATGCGCAGCACTGGGACTGCTTTGGGTGTGCACTGGGTGCACTACAGGGCACGTACTTTATTTGTCCTGAGAAGAGTTCAGAAACCCTAGAAACATTAGAAAGCTTAGTTTCATTGCAAGCAATGCCATGGCAGTCAAAGCTGCTCTAGAAGGGCATGTTTTGTACGTCAGTTATTTAATTTTGAGAGTCCTGTGTCTTTCACCTTAGTCTCTATGCAGAACCACAGTATAAGCAACAGCATGGTATTTAATACCAAATCTCCATAACTACGATTAACATTTTTAATACACTGTTTCTTTACCTTGTAATTGAAGTATAAACATATTACAGAAAAGTCTTTCACGTTACTTAGATTTCATGCAAAAGCACCCAGGAAACAATTCAGTTTTGTCTGTCTAGTAAAAAGTGTTAGAAATATATGTTTACTGTCATAGTAGTTGGCATATAGAAGCAGTGTGTTAACATTACTATCAGATGTGTTCCCACCCTGTTTCTAATACAACAATCGGTATGAGATATCAAAGGGAAACACAGCATCAATTTTAGTATATATAAACTTACTGTGCCACATTCAGAGAAACCAAGAATAAATGAAGTTCTGAGTGGCAGCAAAATGTGATGAGAATAAAAATTAATCAGAAAGAGGAAAATATAACCAGTCCAGAACTGGAAACCACGGAGGAAAATAAATTAACGGGATTAATTCTAGTGAATGGCTGAAAACTGTATGAGCATTGAATACAGGCTATCTGAACGAATGGTGTGTGAATACTGCATAAAAGGCATGAAGGATGTTGAGAAACACTGAACAAATACATGACCGTGAAAGAAGCTGCTTGAGAGTCCTCAATGATTCCAATTTGATAAATACAGCACAAACCACTATGAGTTGAAATTGACCCAGTCCTCACTCACAGATCAGCAGTTCTGTGCCTTATTTATGCTGGTGTAAAAACATAAGACATTTTTTGGTTCTTTGATTTGGGACGAGAGTCGCATCTTCCTTCATCTTAGGCACATTATTTATTGAAGGAGAAAAATTGTTCATAGACATTAAAATTTGTCTTCTGGCTTTATGCTGAGGAAGCTTTTCTGCTTGCATCATTACCGTATCGATATGCTTACAACTTTTGGTTGGCAGAAGCGCTACATGCTAACAGTGACATCCTATTTCAAATGGAAGATGTGATAAAATCGCGCACAGAATGGGCTGACAGGAAAGCCCTTTCAAAACAGCTGTGTTAGCAGCGGAGCAATTTGATCTTCGCATGGTGTACATCTCAGAGTTGTATCTTCATAATCTCCATAGAATACTGTTAAGAATATTATATGGCAATGGCACTAACTGATGCTCGGCTGCAAAGCTGAACCAGCACTAACAAAGTTCAAGAACAGTAGGGGAGGCTTTTTCCACCCACACCAAGCTCTAGCTCATAGACGCCGAAAGACACGGTGATTTCCAGAGGGACACCCTGAATTCTGATTTTTTAAGAGTTGTATTGACTTCTGCTTACAGGGCAAATATCATGGTAATCCCATGCATATAGCGGTGATCATCTCAAACTGTTTAAGAGAAGAAAGAAGAATATTGGCTGCAGCTAGCATGCCTGTACAGGTAATGAATTACATTGCATTAATCTGTTCCATGTTAATCTGCTCACATGCTCTTAGGACCAAATCCTGTCCTTTCATTCCACTAGAGTGATTTGCGTGCTCTAGGGGTTGCCAAACATCGCCCTTTAAATTCATGTTTGTACTTCGTTAGTGGCTCTACTGCTGCAAACATTGCTATAAGTGGACTTCTGTGTCACAGCTAATCTTCAGAGACTTTAATCTATGGGAAAGGCTTTAAAGAGATTATTCTTCACAAAACAGATGTGTATATTGTAAATTATGCAATGCATTAATGCACATCAATTATGTAATGTAAAACACATTCCATCTGATATGTGGAAAAGGCATTGATAGGGTTTTTATGTTCTTTGAAGAAAGAAAATTAAAATTACATATAAAACCTATTTTGGGGAAATGGTTACATAGTTAAAATCCAGATATAACTTTTAAGTCAAATGTGTCCTTTTTAATCACCTATGGATATAATACTTATTCTTACAGAGTGTTGTGACATGAGTCTTTTTCAAAAATCTAATAATGTATATCTGTCTCTATAATTTACTGGATATTTACTGTTTACATTATACCCAAACCTTTTCACCTTTTGGATTTCAAAGTTAAAGCAGCATGTTTTTATTTTCTGTGGAACTAAACATATTTGTCTGTTTACACCAGTCTCCAGCTGGTAGAGGACCAGATTCTGAATTCCCTCTCTATGCTAGAACTTGCGGTACAGTTACTATCACTTGTTATTACTCATTCATTCATTATATGTTCAATGTGTTCCAGGGGCCACTGGAAAAGTCTCTGCAGAACTCCACAGTTTCAGAACGACAAAGAAATGTAGAACACAAAGTGTCAGCTATCAAGAACAGTGCGCAGGTATTTTGGGTTGGGTTTTTTTTTGGTCCTGTTTGCTTTTAACACAACTGTGATTTCTGTACAGACATACCTGAACTATCTTTAAGCTGGGTAGCACAAATACTTTTGCTAACAAGCTCTGCGACCCATTTTCCACTATTCTAAGAACCTCAGCCCTGACTAACTACTCGGGACACACCTGGATCCGCAGGTTTTTACAGCTGCTCTGGGTTCAGTGTGCAAGCTACCTATTTTAAAGCTGTCGCGTTCATCCCTACCCAAGTTGCAGGCAGACCACCAAGCGCAGTAAGAGCATAAACCGCTGTCTCTAAAAAGACATGGGGTTCAGTAAATGCATTTCTGCAACTTCACCTCTTTTAGTAGCTGGCCTTCGTGACCTCTGAGTCACATACCAAGATCTTTGTAAAACTGAAGGCTATGTGACATAATTATGTTTTGGAGATATGAGGGTAGAACGTTGGGAACTGATGGTAACAATTATCCAGGATTTCCCGTACCACTGCAGGGCAGAGGCAAACCTGTACCAGTGTCCCACAGAGACCTCGAAAGCTCAGTCAGAGAATACCTGCCCATTCAGGTCAAGGCAGGATAAAGATTCAGATTACCTGCAGCCTTCTTGCTATCCCACTCCAGGCTTTGCAGCAGCCTCAGTGTAGAAGCTATCTTTGAAATACCTGCCCATATGCCGTTCAAGAGCAACACTTCTGGTATACTGGAAAGAGGTCCTAGTATCATCTTCGCATCAGTGTCTCCCTACATGGTGAAGAATGGTTGGAGACATGAAATCCTTGGAAGGATAAAGCTAGTTTTAGAAGAATGTGATACTAGATCTCTACCTATGTATAAAGTTATGAGAGTTGCAGAGCACAAGCAGGCAAAGCTGCAACCTAGCAGCCTACCATGCTGCTCCTTCTGCCTGCATGGGGAAGCGCAGCTATCCCTGAAAGGCCAGTGAAAATGAGAACAATCTCTAGATACAAGGGGTTTTTTAGTAGGCAATTAAGTTGAACACATAAATCAGCCAGCTCCTTGTGTATGTAATTTCATACCTTAAACATATAATTTATAAGTTTAGTCTCCAAAATAAAAAGTAAAACAAAATGGCTAATTCTGCACGTCCTAATTTAGCAAACAAGTTTTTGTATTTTCGAATGCTTAATATGCACATCCCAGGGAACTAAAAAGGATTGTATATGAGTGGTTGACACAATCAAGTCTTCCTATAAACAGCACAGAAACAGACCTTCAAAGTAAAACAGATGATTTCCTGCAGTTTTATTTTCCTTCTTTTGATGTGTCTTTTTTTGAATTATTGTCTGGTTACTAGAAAACACCTTCTAGACTTTCTGCAGTATGTAGGAGAACAAAATCTTGCAAAAAAGCTAAAGCAGCAAAAATGTTTCATTTCTATACTGAATTGTTAAGTAATTAAATAAAGTCTCTGAGCTCTACTCCTGCCTCTGGCTCCACCTTTCTTTGCTTTGCACACCCTATTCTGATTTCCATTGAAGTCAATGCAAAAGTATCCATTTGCCCTGCTTAAAGTTCCAAGAAGAAAGTTACGCTATTGGCATAATAATTTCAGTTTAGCTCAGGCTAAATGTACGAATTCCTACTTTCCACTTTGTCACTGAACTAGAAAACACAAAGTGGTTTAGCTGTATCAACTACTGTTTGGCTGTGGGAGAGAGAGCAATAGTTGGTTTTCTGAACAAGTAAAAGAAACCTGTAGTTACAAATGTGCATTTATAATTCAGTTGTCTTTTCAAAGTTTGCAAGATATTAAACTAGAGTTCCCAGAACGGCTTAAAGATTTTCAGACGGTAGGAAAAGAAAATACTACATTATCTATTTGTCCATTACAAAACAAATTCCTTTTTTATGTCACTGTGAATGCACAAATAATTTTACTTTCTTTTCCCTGGGAAAGATGACTGACCAAGATGTTAAATACTTGGAAGACTTGCAAGAGGAATTTGACTTCAGGTATAAAACAATACAAAGCTTAGGTAAGCGTTCTTACATTTTTTTAGATTCTCTAGGAAATGGCTCATCCCGCAACTAGACTCCAGTATTCAGGGGGTTTTGTGCATTAGCCAGTTATATAAAGCTAAAAATGGATTTTTAGTCTATATGAAGTTATAGTCTTGGGACATAATGACTCTTAAGGGGTTAAGAGAATCTTGTCAAGCAAGTATACTTACATTCTATAGATAGCTACATAATGGCATGAAAAGTAGTGACTTTCTTTAAATTAAAGAATCTATTTTTTATTTCTTCACCTTTGACTTGGCCCTTCCTTGACAGGATGTGGAAGAGCCTCTTATTTCTCAGAGCAGTTATGCAAAACTGAGGCTTTAGCCTCTAACTTGGCTTTCTGTTCTTTTGTGACCACAGTGGCGATAGCCAGCTGGTAAGCACTCTGAATGCATGTTCGGCCAGCCTACGATGGCTGAGATCTGCACGTGGCAGCAGTCCTTGCATGATCTCTTTCAGAAAAGAAACTGAGGTCCACTTGTGTCTGCTTGCATATCTTCATATTATCTCCCTTTGAACAAGCAAAGATATCGGGTCCGAAATGCTCAAGTTCTTAAACATGCCGATCCCTATGTTTAAGGCTGGATATAGCCAGGCAACTGGAACAGATCAGGATGCCACGGTTGTTAGTCAGGCCAATCATAATTACTGACCACGCAGATGATTGAAGCCTGCCCCACTTGCAAAATAGCACAGGCTTATATCAATTACTTTCAGGGCTTAAAATTTCAGGGTACACAAATGCTCTACACCAGCACAGCCAGTGTGCAGTGCCTTACAGCGTGTGTGTAAGCCATTGCCGGGGCTGTCTGCCTCTATTGAAATGTCTACCCTAACATAATGGGAAAATGTCAATCCAGAGCTTAGCAGAGACAAGGTTGGCACCAATTTCTTTTTTGAAGGTAGCATGAAAGATGCAAGAAGAGCAAAAGGTGGGGGGAGGTGAGGGCAGGGGAATTGCTGCATATGAAAGAGCGTGGGGCAAGCTTGGGGAAGCTTGAAACTAACCTGTGACCCAGAGAAGGAAAAAAGTTAAGGAGCAGGGGAAATACCCAGTGATCAGCACTCCTGGCTGCTGAAATCCCCATGGTGAGGAACACTAGCTCTGTTTCAAATGCCTAACCTCCGTTCTCCCAGCCAGACGTGTAATTCGCATCAAGTCCAAAAGGCTTTAGTCTAGCTACCGACACCACACGCACATTTCACTAGTGTACAGATCAATCGGTGATCCAAGCAGTTGCATATAACACGCTGAATATGCACGAGTAAGGAATTTGTATATTTCTAGGTATCATCTATATGTTTTCTATGTTTTCTTGTCCCACATGCACATCTAAAGAGTGGAGTCATAAAACCTGATCTTAAACTTGTACTGAAGTTAGTCCATGCAAATGAAATTACATAATCTGCTGATGCCTGCAGTTTATTTTTTCACAAGTTCATGCTGCAGTCTGGTCATGGTTTTCCCCCTCCTCCCCTTATAGACACGTACATGCACCCACAAACTCATTTATACTGACTTTTTTTTCATCCCCTGCAGAGCAGAGCGACAAAAACAGCGCCCTCATTAAACAGGAAATGTTGGCCTTGCAGGTGATGCTCAATACTTTAGACTTCAAGAGAAAGGTTAGCGACATGTTTTGTCATTTGTGGTTTGTTTGCTTTCTCCCCTTATTCCCACACCGAGCACCCAAACGCGTATGTGTGCCTTTTAAAATTCTCCTCTCAGAAGAACAGACAAATAACATAGGAAAAATCCACAGAAGGTTTGGGTGGGCATGGGTGATTTTGACTAGCAGTTACAAAATTGGCAGTTAAGTAACGGCTCAATCAGGGTTACGGTTCTGCACACCTTAGAAGTGAGGTGAGGGTGTCAATTCAGAGGACCTCTTACGTACTGTGCCAAATGGATAACCTAGCTGGCAATCTGTAGCTTTTCAAGTAAATAAGAAGTACTCAAAGTAAAGACAATTAATATTTGCAAAGAAAATAAACCAACCCCCACAACCTACCAACGGTACCTTGCTCCGTGCAGCAACGGAGACTTGCAAATATGACAGATTCCCCAGACCACTTCTTTGCTGGCACGGAAAACAATACACTTAGGCAATTTGTTTGAGTCCGTGTAGCTTTTACAGTTAAAAGCAAGCAAGCAAAAACCCAATGCACTGGATATGATGCAAAACAGAAGGAGAACTTTTTGACCTTGATGGTGCTTGCAAGTGTCAACATCTTGGAGGTGTTATGCCCACAAAGAATGCAACCATCCTCCCTCCCACCTCACTACCCCCCAAAAAAACCCCAAGTTTTACCAAGGAAGAGTTCATAGAGATTCAGGATTGCTTTCAAGTGATGAATCCAGTCACCTCTGAGTTGAAGAGGCTGAAATGGTAGGGACTAAATACACTTCCTTTCAAAATACTTGGGGAAAAAAAGATATCTAACTGGCACTTTCTGATAATTGCTGAATTTTGTGGCTGTTCCCTGTGGTCAGTTTATGACACCTTTCCTATTTTACAGGAAGTACTCAGTAAAATAGGGCGTGTGATTCATGAAATCGATATGCTCATGAGCAACATGCTGACTGAAGAGCTGCTAGACTGGAAGAGACGGCAGCAGATTGCCTGCATTGGGGGGCCGCTCCATGGTGGGCTTGATCAGCTCCAGAACTGGTAAGCTTGCCTTGAGCTTGTGTTTCCACTGAAAACCACAGGAAGTTTGCTGCACATGAGGTGATCATTCCTTTAGATTAGTTGCCTTGCTACCTTGCAGCAGCAGCAAATTCATTAGCAGCTAAGCAAGCAAATAACTAAAAATACGATTTGTCTTGGTGGACAACGTTTGCTATTCAGAATTAATAACGTTACAGTGAACTGCTGAGCCTGAGCTGTGGTAGTGGCTCATTTTTTGGTTTGACAGTTGTTCCAGATACATGATGCATACCCTCTCGGGAGTTTTGCTTGAGTAAGAACCGTGCTGGCTGTTTGTCACTGAGGATAGTGGGAGTTTTGTCTAGGCAGGAGCTGGGTAGACACTTTATGCTTTGACTCACTAGGTATGTCACTCCTCCAGACTTCAAACTATGCAAGAATTGAATGGCAGTAATCTTGTGGTGACAACGATAAAGGTGATTGCAAATAAAAAGAAAATAGCATTATATTTAAAAAGATAACATAGCCAGAGAATGTCAATGTCCTGGTCATTTTTCTCCCATCATACTTCTCTTCTGGAAAAGGCGAAGTAAAAAATAAGAAGAAAAAAAAAGAAAGAAACACAACCAATAACCTTTTTAGGTTTGAAGAAAAAAATTATTTTTTGCCTTTTTTGTATGTGGTTGGTTTTTTCCAATGAGGTTGTTAAAATTAGCTTAAAAGTGTGATTTTATATAAACATACCCTATTAAACTGTTAGCAAGTGTGTTTGGATTTTATTTTCCTTATTGTTTTACACTTTCTCAATCTTGGTAACTTTCTCATTTTAGATAAATATTATCCTTTTAAAGAATACATTTTGCAAAACTACTGAGCTGTAGGAAAGAATTAAAATTGGCACAAGTGCCCTGCATGTAAAACATTAGGGCCATATATTATTTTTTCCAAATTATCACAGACAGCATTGCATTGCTGTTGATGAGGCCTGTGGCATAAATATTTATCTTTGAAAACAAAGTAGGTAATGTGCCTGATGTATTTATACACCCATGTAAACAAAAGATGAATGGACATGAGTTTGGATAAAGACTGAAAGCACCAGGAGGTACCGATTCTGATTCCCCCAAGCAAGAACTTCAGTAGCCATTACGTTCCAAGAAGTGGTTTAGATACAAGATTGCAAACTGATCTTTTGTCTTGCTGTAGTTTTACGCTGTTGGCAGAGAGTCTTTTTCAAGTTAGAAGGCAACTAGAAAAACTGGACGAACTGTTGACCCGACTGACTTATGACGGGGACCCGATCCCAGTGCAGAGACCTCAGCTGCTGGAAAAAGTCAACTTTCTGCTCTACAATCTTTTTCGGAAGTGCGTAAGCCATTGTCAATGTATATAAATTTACCTGAAGTGGCACAAATTTATTGGCAACAATGAGACCGTATTGTTAAGAAGAACAAAAAAAAAAAAAAAAAAAGAAAAAAGTTTGATCCTCTGGGGATCTTAAAGCCCGAGTTTCCAATATAAAAAGTATGTACAGCTGTCATCAAAACTCCTAGAAGCTGAAGGTGCCAGGCAGCTCCTAGTGCATGGCAGTTAAGGGTTTGTGAGTAAGTCCTGACTCTAAACAAACACATAAAATCCACTTATTTCAGTAGGAGTTATGTATGTACTGCTGAGAAAAGTCTTTGGGGTTTTTGTGGGGTTTTATTTATTTATTTTGGGGGGAGTTGTCATTTTTTGGGGGAGGTTGTTGGTTTGTTGTTGTTTTTTTTTTTTTTAAAGTGGCAGGTGCTAATTTGTTCCTTGTCTTTCCACTTCTACACAAAGGCATTCTTCCCACTCCATTTCACTCTTCTATTAATAGAGAAAATATTATCATCAATCCTTTTGCCTTTTGTACTGGCTATACTAGAGATATACCACAAGTGACTACTTGAAAGCAAATCATGATCAATTGGTTTTGTATGAAAAATTAAAAAAGATAAAATGATTGTTTAATTTCATTGGAGCCCAGGCTCAGTGTATTTTCATACTGGTTTATGGTTCTGATAAAAGCCTTGGTCTTTCAGACTTTATATCATATAGACCTGGTATTTTAAGACTATGGAATTTGCTTTGTTTTGGTTCTTATTGTATTCCAAATATCTGTTTCTCATGGGAACAGTTCACCTGTGAGTTAGACCACTGGATCACTTTGAGAACCGGGAGTTGGAATACCTCCCTCCCACTTCATCTGTAGAGAGATAAGTTTCTAAGAGATACCAGCACTTTTTTTGCCCCCCTAATACAGCTGTTTATGTATATTCCTAACAATCTCTTTGTTTCACTTCCTTTCACACAGTTCATTCGTGGTTGAAAGGCAGCCCTGCATGCCAACACATCCCCAGAGGCCAATGGTTCTTAAAACCTTAATACAGTTCACTGTGAAATTAAGGTAAGGAAGGGATACAAAGAATCCAATACACACTCCTTCATTCACATACTGCATTTTATCCTGGGAAAATTGAGAAAGCAAACCAGACCAACTTGTGTCAGAGATCCTTTTGACTCCAGAGAGATTTTCTGGAATGGGGGTATAAAGGCCATAGAATCTGTCACGGTAATAAAGAGTAAATCAGTGTGAGGAAGAAAGGCAGACTGTGACTGAAAGGCAGGACCTTCAGGGTTCTGTATGCATTGAATTCCTGTTTTAATGGCTGCAAACCAAGCAAGTAATGATCTACAGAGTACAAGCCAACATTAGAGTACTCAAAGCCACTTTTGCACTTAGGGAAGAGTCACTTCTGCATTGTGGGGGCTCTGATGAATCAATGACAAGTTATTTCCTTCCCACTAGCTCCTTGCCCAATTGTGAAAAGAGCAAGGATTGGAGAGGGACTCTCACCTCATTTCCACCTCGCAACAGAAAGAATGCATAGAGGGCTGGGATGTGTGGAAAGGGTACATGGAAGGAAAGTACATCTGCACATTACAGTGCAATCACAGATTATACAAATCCATCTCTTAATTATTACTTCTTTGTTGCCTCTCTAGCCATTCCCTCAAACACATTCTAACTTTTCTACATACTTGCAGGGAGGATGAAACACCTACCACTGGAACAGCCCAGCTCCTCTTTCTGAGTATACAGCCTTGTAAATCATGATATAATCCTAGATGCCCAATCTGTTTTCAGATTATAATCATTTCAGATACTTTAGTGTGGGGCTACTGGTCTCTAATATTTTCTGGTGATAAATGTATTCTGTTAATACTCACTTTTATATTTTCTGTTTTGAAGGCTGCTAATTAAATTGCCAGAGCTGAACTACCAGATCAGAGTGAAAGCAACTATTGACAAGTAAGAAACTTTACAGTGAAGGTATTTTCTCTCCCACTACAGAGACAACCCAGGTTTTTCAATTGCTACCCTATCTGATTTAGAAGTTTCTCTAAAGAGAGAAAAAACCACAACCCACAGTTAAAACACCAGGGTAATGCTTTTCTTTTTTTGATATGGAAGATTTCTCTGCCCATTACAAAAAAAAATAATCTGTTGCGCCTAATTGATATTTTCAAATTAGAGGTAAGAAGTCCATTTAAGATTTGTTTCAAGACTTTGATAAAACTCATCAGTCTGAAACAGTAGCATCACACAAAAACTTTAAATCAAACTGTATTGCATTTACGGGATAGTTAGCTTTGAAATGCCACTTATCTCTGCTTATGTTAATAGGCCCAGTACCTTCAATGCAGCTGCTCCAAGTAGTACACAAAGCTTGCGCTTGAAAAGGCAGTGCTGTAATTAGTAATTATGGTAGCTTACAGAATTTTACCCCTGCCTGAAATTAAGGCTGCTGCATAAACTTCTCCTTTCTAAGGTGCTTGGTTCTCCTTTGTGTTCCCATTATTTCTTACAGTGAACCCAAATGAACAGGATCCCCAGGTTGATTGTTATTTCCTGAACAAAAAGGATCTCAAAGCCTGTCTGTAATACGTTTGTGAAAACAGTGTTAACACTGCCTGGTGTATTTCTATTTGAGTTGATGCTTCTTCTCTTCACAAGGTGCATTATACCCAGTGCTGTAGATCAAGCTTGGTCATGGATAGGTCAGGGCACCCTAGCGTGTTAAGACTTGGGGCTGAAGGCTTGACAAGGTATGATTTCAAAATCAGCAAAGGTGACTCAAGTCCTCATCGCCCCCCATCCTCAGCCACAGGTACCAGCTACCTCCCTTTTTCTGGCTGTGGTGCTTCTGCAGGCCCCTAAAAACCACCTTGTCCACACAGACATAGACATTTGGCCCAAAGTATGGAAGGAAAACACTGGGTGAGGAAGGAGCAAGGGACAAGCCAGGATTGTTTCTTTCAAAAGCTCTGTCCTTTCCAATTTGTTGCTGTGCACGTGGTCTCCCAGTACACCACAGGCTATTTACACAGCCTCGTGTTGTCCCAGAAGACAGGCATGCAGGCAGTTAGTACTGCAGCTTTGAGTACAGAATCAAGACTGGTCAGGGTCGAAGGGACCCCTGGAGCCCCTCTGGTCCACCCCCTGCCAAAGCAGGGTCCCCCAGAGCAGGCTGCACCATCATGCCCAGGTGGGTTTTGAACATTTCCATACCCACGTTTCATTCCAGTGGCAGGGAACAAGCTAGACTAAGCATACTGCTTGCATCTAGCCAGATACAAAAATGTAACCGGACAGTACAAATGTGGGTTCTTTAGATAAAACATTGCACTTGTATTGGTAACACAAATTAACTTTGAGAAGGCAAAATCTACCATCTCACGATAGGTTTCCCAGTACAAGTTACGGCTTACATATCTACTGATTCACAATCTGTTTTCTCTCCCCTGCCCCTCTTCTATTTTAGGAATGTTTCAACTGTGAGGTAAGAAAATAAAAGATCATATTTCTTAAATTATCCCACATGACTTTATCTGAGTACGTAAGTGTAATGTCCTCCCGCAGTAATCGTAGATTCGTTCTGTGCGGAACACACGTGAAAGCAATGAACATGGATGAATCCGCAAACGGAAGCCTGTCAGTAGAATTTCGACATTTGGTAAGTTTGACTGCTTTTGTCCTGTCACGTACCTCTGATAATGAGATAAACAGTTCTTTAAAAACTATGCAGGGACAACTGCATTACTGTCAAGCCTACGCTCATTTTCTTGTTCCTTGTACAGAAAGTTTACTCCTGTAACCTCTTTATCCCATTCCATACTTTATTACCTAAAATAAGACTATACATTTTCACAGAAGCAAAGCAAATCCTAATTCATGCCAGAAAAGGAAAAGACTAATTGTGGTGAATTACACAGCTTCTCAGAAATTGAGTTTTGTTAAAAAAACCCAACCAACCAAATCTCCCAACAAACCAACCAACCAACTAAAATACCAAAACCCAAACATCACCAACAACACTCTAGATCTGGTTGAAATGAATGCCTGCAATAACTAACTGTCTTTTGGGAAATTAGAGTACTACTTCTGTAACTTCTCTCAGATCCCAGGGAGTCATGCTTTCTGACTAGACTCCTTCACCTGTGGTGGGGTTTGGTCTTTTTGGCTTGACCACGGATGCAGTGCATCAGTGCAGTTTTGCAAAAAGAGGTGGAGATTGGTGGTCTTTAGTGCTTGTTTGGATTACATGCTTCGCAAACACCCTAAATAATGCTTTGTTACATTAACTTAATTTCTTAAAAATTCTTTAAAAACATCAAAAGACTATTCACTGAATAGACTTTTCAAGGCATAGTGTCAAAGCCTTCATTACAGGGTATTTGTGTACTGTAAATAGAACATTATCATAAGAGCATCACAGTTACAAACAATGTTCTTTATATGTACTTCTGTCTGTAGTTTCTTTGGCACATAAATATTGTTTTGCTTTATACAGCAACCCAAAGAAATGAAATCAAGTGCTGGAAGCAAAGGAAATGAGGTTTGTGCATTTATTTTATGTTATTTTTGATTACTCTCACAAGTATTTTAGATTAGATTTTATTTAAATCAAAGAGCAACCATAAGTTGTTAAATTTTGAAATATATATTATCCTTACAGTAGGGATTATCTTACAAGAGTATCATGAGAACTTCTCAGAACTACTCATAGAAATTTTAATTAAGCAGTTTAAATTTCTATATCTAAAAAGTTACATCAGAAGGTGGGAAGTAATAATCTGAGTGTATACATTCCTCTGTAAGGCTGCCTATTTGGTAATTTACATTTTGAAAAAAAACAAGCTTTTTTGAGGTTTTTGTTGAAGCAACGTTTCCTAGAGGAACGGTTCTTTAAATGCATATTCCATGGGCCAAGTTCACAGCTGAAGTAAGGGTATAATTAGATTTGCATCAGAGAAGGTTGCTTGCTTCAGCCAGGACTGCACATGCTGGGGTGACCAGCACCCCCGCACTGGTGGGGGGCTCCCCGCTGGCGCTGCACTATGGCACCCCAACCCTAAACCCAGCCGGTGCTTGGCAGCACCCAGGTTTCAGACGCACCCACGTGCCGCCCGACAACGCTATTGCAAGTGCGTGCTTCGTGGCAGCGGAGCTTGAACCCGCACGTTCTCGCTTTGACGGAGGACAGCGATCCGAAGTGTCGGCGTCGGGGCTAACCCACACCCGAACACCGCGGCCCTGCACCCCAGAGCGCTCCGTCTGCCCCCGTGTCCCCCCCAGCGCCCCGCACGTCCACACCACCGCCCTGGGCTCCCCCCCTGCCCAGCTTCTCATCCCTTCCCCTTCCTCAGCACCCACACAGCTCTACCCCACACCCCCCTGCAAACCCCGAGTCCCCTGGGCGCCCCGGACAACAACCCAAATCACGGGCCAGAGAGCCCCTGCCCTGGTCCCCCCACCCTCGGCATCGCGGGCACAGGGGGCCGGAGAACCACATCGCATCCAGCAGCTGGAGGGGACAGGCGGGGGGGGGGGGCAAAGGCACAAGCACAGCCCGACCCGAGGGTGGCCGGGGACCGTCCCTGTGCACCTGACCTTGCTACTGAACAGCAAAAACCTGCCGACCAGTCTGTGCCCGGGGCACGAGGCAGGCGCTGGCAGCCCTCGGTACCGACTCTGCCAGCGCTACCGGGAGGTACCGGCGGCCCCACGGCGCATCTCTGATGGCCACCTACTGACGTGGGAACCGAAACAGCCCATACGGGGTTCAGGTGTCTCTGCACCAGTATAACTTCTTTTGGCACAGTAGAAGCACCGAGGGCAAAGTTTTATTGGAAAATTTAAAAAAAAATTAAAAAAATTTCAAAAACAATAAAATCACTCGTATCACAGCCCAAATAGAGAAGAGTTAGACAAGCGTAAGAGTTACCACAAGTAGTAGTATTGAAGTACAAAGCAAAGGGGCGAGCAGCATGGGGAATTTTACCCAAACACCTACAGCAGGAGGTACTTGTGCACGCTTCGCTCGGTGTTTCTGCAAGGAGTAACTTACAACCTGATTAGCAAGACTGAAACTCAAGGCTCGCCTCCCGGTTACTTTGCTACTTACAAAGTCATTTGCATGGAGACAAGCAAATGCAAACCCGTAGGTGTAAAAATGTTGGCGCTCTGCTTTTTGTGGCATTTTACTCCCCCTTTCACATATTGTGCTTTTATCTCTATAAAAAACATAGGGCTGTGGGGCATTAGGGCAGCTGAGCTGCGACATGGTTCACTGCTAACTGATTTCCTCAAACAGCCTCTCCTTGGTCAAATCAGGCTGGGAAGTCACGATTAAAAAAAAACAGCCACAATGTATTCATGCTATTAACAGCAATCATAATAATTTCAACACTTGATTTGTTATAGGATTTTAGTAAGTGGAGATTGTAGTTGTTAAATATGAGTTGCCTCATAAAAAAAAAAAAAAAAGTAGAAGCTCTGTATTTGAGATTATTTGTCCTTTCACACAGATATGTCTGTTTGCCTAGATGGTTTTTCTATTAAAAAAAAATAAGATTTTGCAAAATCAGAATGGGGAGGAGGGACAAGGGGAGTTTCACCAACACTTTTCAACTTTGTGCCAGCAATACAGGTTGAGCTGGATTGATTCTACCTGTATTAAGACATTTGAGCTCATTTGATGGATGTTTCAAGTAAAAGCCTTCAGCTCTAAGGTGGATTTTCCCTTTGCAAGGCAGATTATTATTCAGATGCCTGAGGATCTCCTGTGGTCTCAGTCTCTCATTTGTACAGTATCTTTTGTTGCAGCAGCCTGTACCTGTGCTGCAGGAGGGGCTCCATGGGAAAGATAAGGCCACAAGGCACTTTCCCAAGGAACAGTTTTATTTTACATTGGCTGACAGCAGAGAATTTCAGTAAATTGAAGCATTTTGATCTCGGATTTTTTATTGGGTGGGGTTTTTTTGTTTGTTGGTGTTCTTTTTTTAAGTCTGACAACACAAATATGTGATGGAGAAGGGAAAAACGCAACAAGAAATGGGAAAAGGACAAATAGATTTTTATATTTTAACTTCTAGGGGTGGAAATGTATTTCAAAAGATCTCTTTTCCAAGGGGCAGAGATATGGATCTTTACAGAGCCATGCTGGTTTGTAATCAAAACGAAAGACTTGTACTACAAACCTCAATCAACTATGACAGATTTTTTTTTTTCCATCCAAGAAAAGCTTGGGGTTTTTTTTAATACCAAATTTACTATGGATTAATGATTTAGGCCTCTACTCCTTCAACTAGTACCATCTAAGTATGTTTAAAACAAACCTGTGATACCAGATGAGGGTCTACATGTCATTAAAACTGTGGCTTTTTGTTTTGTTTCTGGTTTGTTTCTCCTTGAAGCTTGACATCTCTGTTTAAACTGAAATCGTCAGTCAGTAAAGAAACTTTAGGAAAAGCTGAGACAATCTTTATGAGACACAAAAAAGAGTGTTACCTTTTTGCATATGAATCTGTGTTTTAAAGCATCATTTTAGAAGAAGTTTAAAGCAAAAGTTAAAAGTGTAAAAACATTGCTTTAACAATGTCAAGGGGTTTTTAGGTTCATCAGAAAAGAACACCCACTAGACTTCTAGACTAACTTAATGCCAGAGTAGAAGAAATGAACTATTTCCTTCACTTCCCTCTTTTCCTGTCCTGCTTATATATTTGATAACACAACTTTGAAAGAAAACATGTATCTCAGCAGTCAGATGACTAGAACAGTGTTAAATGCCAACTGCATTCACAGTTTTATAACCTGCTTACTTCCTCAGGGCCCTCACATGGTGACAGAGGAACTGCACTCCATCAGCTTTGAAACACAGGTCTGCCTGTATGGATTGACTATAAATCTGGAAGTGAGTATTCCAGCCAGATTTTCTAGGGCAGAATAAAAAGCATTTTCTAGCAGCTTATAGAACCACCACCGTGTTGGGCTGGACCACAGGTCCGTCTGTCCTAGGTGCAACCTTCAGCAGTAACCATAAGCAGACACAAGATTTCCAGAAGTTCTGGACAGAAGTGTACGCGTCAGGAAGGAAGAGGAGGCTAAAAAAGCAAAGCATAACACAGCACTAACACTCTCCTCCGCTGCATTTACATACCACATTCTTTCTTTCCATCAGACCAGCTCTTTGCCGGTGGTGATGATTTCCAATGTCAGCCAACTACCCAACGCATGGGCTTCTATTATTTGGTACAATCTGTCAACCAACGATCCTCAGGTAAGTCTTCAGTAGGCAAATACCACCCCTCTGCATTTTCACATTTCTATTATTTGGTTACCAAATATATTCGTTATAAAAAGGTTGTGTTTCCCTCTGAAACACAGAGTAGTATTTTAATGGGTTTTAATATTACCAACGTAGTATTTTAATGTTGTTTGCCTCATCTTTTGTTCCCTGCCCAGATATGAAACCATATGAACGCTTAGCCTTCCCTTTTGTAGGCTAAAGCAGTAGTTTGTAAACTAAGAAAAGGTGATAGCCCTTCTCCATAACTTTTCTGATTTGAATTTGGATGTGGCTGACCAAAACTGTACACAGTACAGAATAAATCTACTAATACAATTCAAAAGTAGGTGTATAGGTGGGGGGGTCTGTAATGTGCTTAACTGCTGCTTTCCCTCATACATTTTACAGGAGCTAGTGCTTTCTACAGAGAAGATTCTAAGTGTCAAGTAGCGCTTTCTACTGGCTCCAACTGTGAGCAAAAGCAAACTCGTTCTTTCTCAGTCTCCAGCTGGCTCAGCACATATTTTAGATTCAGTTGCTGTTACTCTGCAGGCTGTAGAACAGTGGTGTCAATAGCTGTCAGGCTTTCAGCTGGGGATTAGTAGTCACATAGACATTCAGAGGAGAGAAAGGGTAAGACAGTTTACAGGGGCATGCACCTAGGAGTGATGGGAGGGCAGCTGACCGGCAGCCTGGACTGCGTGATCACTGTGATACTTCAAAGAGTTTTTGCAGTCCTCAGTATGGTCATTACGTGTACAGTCCAGAAACCAAATGAAAAAAACTAAGATGAGCCAAATGATCCAACAACATACCGCTATATGAGGGGGTAACAGTTTAAGATTCCCATGCACCAAGCTTTACATGTGAGAGCATCTGCATTAGTTGGACGGGATTTAAGCATATTTTCACTGTCCTAACATTCAATACTATCAGAAGCACAGCAAAGTATTTTATCATCCAAGATGCACACACAGACTCTTGCTTTCTCTAGGAGTCTCGCCCTAAGCTTCGCTCAGGCACCCCTGTGGACCTTGCTGGGTGGCTGCGGGTGGGAGGGCCAGCACATATTTGCTCCAGTGTATCCATCCCACACACCTCATTTTTAACATTTCCAGATTGTGCTCAAGTACTTTTAGCCTTCTTTCACAGCCTGCAGCGTATTTCACGGTTGCTAACTCTCTAAACAAAGCACTAATTCTGTTGCAGAATTTATCATTCTTCAACAATCCCCCTGCTGCCACTTTAAGTCAGCTCTTAGAAGTACTGAGCTGGCAGTTTTCATCGTATGTTGGTCGTGGACTCAATTCCGAGCAGCTCAACATGCTGGCAGAGAAGCTTGTGGGTAAGTGTGTAGAGATACACAGATTTTATTTGCTTTGGGCTCTTATATTGATAATAACAGGTAACGACTTTAAACGTGTCATGGTTTAACCCCAGCCAGCAACTAAGCCCCACACAGCTGCTCCCTCACCCTGCCCCCGGTGAGGCGGGAGAGAGAACTGGAAGGGTAAAAGTGAGAAAACTCATGGGTTGAAATAAAGACAGTTTAATAGGTAAAGCAAAAGCCACGGCACGCAAACAAAGCCAAGCAAGGAATGCATTCACCACTGCCCACGGGCAGGCAGGGGTTCAGCCATCCCAGGAGAGCTGGGCTCCAGCACGCAGAACTGGGACTTGGTGAGACAGATAACATCACTTCAGACATCCCCCCTTGCTTCCTTCCCCAGCTTTATGTGCTGCACATTATTTCCTATGCTATAAAATATCCCTTGGGTCTGTCGGGGTCTACTGTCTCAGCTGTGTCCCCTTCCAACTCCTTGTGCCCCCCCAGCCTCCTTGCTGGTGAGGTGAGGAGCAGAAAAGCCCTTGGCTCGCTGTTAAACACTGCTCGGCAATAACAAAAACATCCCTGAATTATCAGCGCTGTTTTCAGCAAAAAACCAAAACACAGCCCATAGCAGCTACTATGCAGGTCAACTCTTATCCCAGCTAAAATCAGCATAGCATGACCTCCGCTTCCAGAGCTAGTGTCAAAAATGCCACAATGACATTTTTTTTCTTTAAAGAAAAGCACACGTCAGCTTATTCTTACCACAAAGTGATTCAACTTCTGAACTTCCAAGCTGCTAAGCTGAAGAAAGAGGGCATCAGAGTCACACTGAACTGCGATGTTATTTTGTTTCCTTAGCAAGTAATTATCTCTTGCATCTGAAATCAAAAGGAAGTCTTTCTGCTTGCTTGGTTGGTTCAGGTTTTGTTTCATTTTAAATACCCGTCCTTGTGAGTGTGTTTAGTTCTGGGACCCATCCTGCACTGGTGACAGCACAGCAAAGAGGTCCTGTACCTTCAGTGAGATGAACTGTTGAATGCTTGGGTCTGTCCCCCAGAAGGGAGAGGCCTTAGGGAAAGCTGGCAGAAGAAAGGAAAGCTTTATCTGTTTCTGGAGAAGAAATAATTATAAAATGTGAGCTGCAAGAAACCCCAAGCTGAGGGTAACGATACCTCTACTGCCGGGTGAGAACAGAAGCATTTGTCAAAGACAGGGGAGAATCTCTGCTTTTATTGTTCTCAAAAGCTGGGAAGCAAAGATGGTTTCCTTGAGTAACAGTCACTTTTTCTGATGGTTTTTTTTGAGATTTCATGCTGAGTGAAGGTAATGGAGTTGAGAGGTGCCATTGTAAATCGGCAAGAATCATAAGAAAGAAAACAAATTGTCTTAAAATACGGAAGCTCAAGAAAGAGCGAAGGCCAAGAGAAGTAACTCTCCAGCTAAAAACTGAATTTGAGCACACAGCGTTGCAGAAACAAAGTCCCAGGCTACTTTAGGCAAATATTCCCAAAACTACTATTATCAGCCACTACAAAAGGATACAGAAAAAAAAATAATTATCTACAACCCCTCTGCATGTCCCTCGCATTCCCTCTCCAAGTCCATCTGTACTGTACCCCGCTCCCCCAGCTATACAGATACCAAGCTATACCTATTGCAAAGCTTCAGAAAAATAGTCACTGTTTGGTGTTTTTTTCAGGACAACAAGTCAGTTACAATGATTATCAGCTGTCCTGGGCAAAGTTCTGCAAGGTACGGTTCCGAAAATAAAACCAGAGTCTTACTGCCCGTGCGCGTGCCTGTCTCTCTGATGCTACCGGTAAGATTCCCACTTGCCATACGTGGGACTTGTAGCCCAGCACAATCACATTCCTTGTAAAAATTTAACTAGGAAAATAACATTTCCAGAAGTTTAAAACCTGATCTAAGAGATCTACTTAGTTACATTGCTACAGATACCAGAAACTGTCATTATAATGTGCCCCGTATATTTCTGTAAATGAGCGACAGATTGTGCTGTCAAAGCATACAATACATTTTTATAAAGCACACAGTAATTTTTTTCATATGCTGAGTTGTGACCTGAATTATTTCAAGTCAGTCAATACAGTCAGTATTTTTGAAGAGGAACAGACAAGTCATTGAGAAAGAAGGGCAAACCTATTTTATAGATATTAACTACATTATTTAAACAAGTATAGAACCTTGGAAGGAAATTAAACTTTCTCGCCATCATTTCTCTCAAAACATAATTCCATAACCAGGAGGAAACAACAAGTGTGATTTCTTTCTCTTGAAAAATGAGCCACTTCCAATGCTTATCTTAACAATCAATTGGGTTTATGTCAGGCTGAAAGAGAGACGTTACTTAAAACCAGCAGTTCAAACCTGTCACTCTCACCTGAACAAACTATTATTCTTAAGAAACTGAGATAGCCATGTCATGTGGGTGCTGGGTAACAACACTCTCACAATTTTTTTGTGTGTGTGTCATTTCTGTTTGTGTTTTGGGTTTTGTTATTGTTTTTTAACTGTTAGGAACATTTGCCTGGAAAGTCTTTTACCTTTTGGGTTTGGCTGGAAGCCATCCTGGACTTAATTAAAAAACACATACTTCCTCTTTGGATCGATGGGTGAGTGACAAGGAAACCGCTGTATATTGATCTCCCTCTGCTTTGTCTTTTTTCTTTACTGATCTCAGAGTTTTAGCTACGCAGAAGAGAATTTGCAAAGAGTATAATACTTCTGTCTCACACTTCCTATTTTTCCTTTTGGAATTTTTTGCCAAAAGGGAATTTTCTTAGAAGTGCAGGTTTAGCTCTATCAGTTCTGTCAGTGTACAGTAACGTACTGTGATAAATTTCATCATGCTTCGTAGTACTTTGAGCTCAGTGCCAGATCTACACGTAAATCCCATGAAGCTTTCTTCACAGTTTCAAGACCCTATAAAGCTTTTGTAACCAGGCTTTGAATGCCTATATAAAGTTTGGCCAGATGCACTGCGCAGATTGAAGTACATATTTTTTCCCCAAAAAAGTAAACCCATGATTTCCTGTTACACTTCAGGTACGTGATGGGATTCGTAAGCAAAGAGAAGGAACGAATTTTGCTCAAAGACAAGACGCCAGGAACATTTTTATTAAGGTTCAGTGAAAGCAATCTGGGTGGAATTACCTTTACTTGGGTGGATCAGTTAGAAAATGGTAAGTACGGGGTTTTTTTAAAAATAACATAAACCTCAGCCCCTGCAATACACCATACAGGAGCCACAGTTTCTTTGGCTTGAACGTAAAATTTGTGTGTTACCATGTCTTAGTGTGGTTTTGGGCAAGATACAAGTATCATATTTACTGAAACACAAACCAAAACTCTGAAACTCTACCTCTGAGTTCTTTGTATTAACTATTTAAGTTCGTTAGGAGGTGTACCTGCTCTACTGCAGGCTTCAAATTTGTTTCCATGTGTGCAGAAAGTGTATCTTGAAAGCCACTAACATTGGTGTGAACAGGTAAAACCCACACCCGTGATGTAAACTGGAAAAGAAAGGCAAAAATACGTTCCAGCTGCAGATGTAGATCTGCCGTTTATCAGCGGTGCCTTTGTGTTTTTACAGGAGACGTAACGTTTCATTCGGTGGAGCCCTATAACAAAGGTCGCTTATCTGCACTGCCTTTTGCCGACATTCTGCGTGATTACAAAGTTATTATGGCAGACAACGTTCCTGAAAACCCTCTGAAGTATCTATATCCAGACATTCCCAAAGATAAGGCCTTTGGCAAACACTACAGCTGTCAGCCAAATGAAGGTTGGGGTTTCTCTGTTTACCCTTTATGCAAAGCAGCTGCAAAGTCAAGAGGCCGTTTGAGGAATGCGGGGAGAGGAGAAGGAGAGCAGATTAAGATGCCTCCCTTAATCGGCATCTTCAAGAGAATGGTTTTAATGTGTCTGTCACTTAGACAGCTTCATTTTGTAAATATATCCCTGGACTCAGAGGTTACATTAGAGGTGGCGACAACAATATTTAAAAGAAGCTAAGAAATAGATGTTAGTGTAGGTAGAAGGAGTCCAAAAATAGGATATTTTTTTTTCCTGACCAATGCATTACAGAATTCAGTGCTTAGCTGTTCAAAGGAGATTAAACTAAAAACTCATTCTGCTTATCAGCTTCATAATCATGTCACACTGTAACATACTGCCTCTTTAATTCCAAGGAAATTCTGTACTTTCCAAACAGCTTGGAAGACCAGCTTTATCTAATTTCATTCAGTGGAACCCTACAACAAAGGTCACTTATCTGCACTGACTTTTGTCAGCATAGGTTGACAATTACAAGGCTGTTACAGCAGACAGCATTCCTGAAAACCCATGGCAACTGCACTGGAACATACAAAAAAGCCAGACAAGCACGGGTCCAGATATGTTCAGGCCCGTGCTCTTTCTTGCCCAAGTTACAAGTCAGGCCATTTAGCTCAAGCACTCCCTCTCAAAAACACCCTCAAAGCCTTGATTTTCTCAATAGTTAGCACACCTTCTTCTGGACTTTCCATATAAAAGGTTACAATTCCATTTGAATTCGAATTCCTACACTACTCAAAAATATTTGGAGGCCACAAACATTTTTCCTCTTCACTTTAATTCAGCGGGCTTTGCCTAATTCTCAAAAATTCTAAAAATATTACATGGATGCTTAATGTAATGCAAAAAATATTGCTGGATCTGTACCTGTAGAGAGCGAGCTCCACGCAAGCATTTGCAGAACTGAAAGTCTAGAGGCACAGAAGTACCAAGAACACAGAATTATAGGATGTTTGCTTTTGAAGCCCTAACGAGACCTCTTTCATCCCTTGTGGTATTATATTCTGAGATGGCAAAACATACCAAGGGAACACAGTCAATTATGTGACTAAGATCTGAACTGAAAGCCTAATCTCAGGAATTCCCCTCATTTTTATGGCTGCTTATTGAAGCATAAACAGGGACATTTCTTTAATACATTATGGTCTTTGGCACTTAAAGCAGATAATGAACTTCAAGTAAATGATAAAATTATCAGCCAGTATTTAATTTCTCTAATATTTATTTCTAGTCTCAAAGCCCTCAGATGGAGGAGGCAAAGGTTACGTTCCTTCTGTATTTATCCCAGTCTCCAAAATGTAAGTACCCTTACAGATGTATTACACTTCAAATATCATTTTTATTAAATCTACATACTTTTTCAAAGTTTTCCCTGCCTCCCTTCCCCCATTCAAATAGTTCAGGGTAGCAACACACCATGTGTTTCTATTTGGCCAAGGACAACTAAAGACAAGAAAGGGAAATAAAGAACTTCACTTCTGCAGTGCTTTTCCCATCTGTGTGGCAAAACATCTACAAAAATTGAATTCAGACTTTACAGTGCTCTGATCTACTTGTCTTTCTCTGTCTCCTTTTTCTCTCCAGCAGCTGATATTACAGAGCCAGGCTTATCCTCTCTTCCCTTGGTCCAATCTCCTATGTTTTTAAACGTATACTAGGTTGTTGGCATGTGGTTACAGGGCCACCAGCAAGCCTGAGTACAAGCTTAATTAACTTAATAAGCATTCACCAAACTTCACTGCTATGCATCAAGTTAGAGGAATTTAGGTTGCTTTTAAGATTATTTGTGTTTCGTTCTCGTTTTTGTTTTTTTTTTAAGCTTAAATGATTCTACAGATCCACATTCTCCATCAGATCTTCTTCCAATGTCTCCAAGCGTTTATGCTGTGCTGAGAGAACACCTGAGTCCCACGGTGATTGAAACGGCCGTACGTTGTGAACTTTTCCATTCTTAAGTTACTACTAAGCAAAGGGGACATGTACAACACAGACGCTAGTTACTGCTGCTTGCACAATTATGAAAAAATTAGAGCTCTTTCACTGCTTGTATTATATTCTGAAACAAAGGTGCTGACACGTCCTGCTCTGAAGCGGGACAGGATGCTGCAAGCATACTTGAAAGGACCGTGTCACGTGAAATTGTCTGACTTGCTGGCCACTGAACCATGAATGCCATAAATCAAAGATCCCAGAGTTCTTGCACAAACAAAGCCTTCACATCGACAAATACATAACAATTACACTAATTCCATAGGTAGCACAAAGGACTTGACTTGCTCAGGGAAGCTGCACAAGGAACATAAAAATTTCCAATTCAGCAAACTTGCACAACGTTTCCATGCTGCAAGTTTCTACATGAAATAACCAAAGTCAGAAACTCAAAGTCAACTAAAATATTTTTAGCAAGTAAAAGTAATATTCACTAAGTATAAAGAAAAATTAGGAAAATATTGTACTAAAGTCTTACTAAAAATATTTTCCTCTTTTACTTACTGACCAGAAACTGTGTTCTAAATCATCATGGCTCAGGGTATTTAGAGCACTGATGTATACCCACTGCGGGTTTGTCCAGAAGACTTCTGTCAGGAAACACAGCAGTTGTTTGCCTTTAATAGCTTTAAAAGAAACCCTCCTTTTTTAACATTAGCCCTCAATTTTCTTTATGTTCAATGATTTACGGTCTTAAAGTGGTTATGTATTTAAAAGCCTGTCGACACTCCTCCAAATGCCTCTCTGTAAACACTCCTCCTCACACACCAACAGAACAAACCTAAACCAGAATCCTGACAGTCAATGACTGGAAACACACTTAAACCTTATATACAAATAGAGGAGTTCTTTAATACACACCAAGCTGGAGATCTGTTCAAGAACAAAATATCTTTTTCTGCTTCTTCAGCTTTTTCTCCGATAGCGCTCATGCAGACTAGTTCTTCAGCTGAAACTGAAATACTAGCCTGAAGGAAAATTCTGCATTAAGAGCTACCCCACCCAGCCTGAGAAATGTCCCCACTCATCCGTGGTTTGGTTTATACTTGTGAGAACACTTCTGACCTTCTAAACTGTATCTGTGAACTTGTACACATTTGCATTTCCCAAAGTTTCAGCAGTGAAAATAATAGTTGACATTGCTTTTGTTAATCATCAGCCTTCAAATGTTTTTAGTTTCTTTTAGCATGCACAGTAATTCTCGAGGAAGCTCCATCCAGAGCTTCCAAACAAGCTGTGACCGTTGCAATCTTTTGGGGTCATAACCGCACAAAAAGAACATGTTTGGTGATGAATTGGGAGTCTCAAATACAAACGTTGCAATTTTTCAGGGTGCTAGAGAAGTGGTTCAGTGCTGCCAGATGGTAGGGGAATTTTTGGAGGCTTTTACTAGAAATGTTTTCAAGTTCTGCTACGAATTGGGGGACAAAATAGTTTTGTAAAATTTTTAAGGAGTTATTTCCTTCCTTTTTCCATTATATTTACCTTGCTAAACAGAAATGAGGAAAATAGATAGTTTTATTCTTTATCACCCCAAATCACACAACAATCTCCCCTGGTGAAGAGCTCACCAAGCACAGTAAGCAGACAATCTGCAGACAATCTGCATTAAAGCAATACTTTTTCCTCCATGAGATGCCAATAAAAAAGCACCGTGTGAGACGCAGAGAACAAGAGTGAAACCTGCAGCAGGACAAAATCCTACAGCTCCATAACTCAGTCTTAGCAAGATGTACTTTCTGTAGTCTTGCTGAATTCCCTTCTATTTCCCCCCCTCTGCAGATTCCCCTACCCATCAGGAAAACAAGCCTCCAATAAGAACCCTGCTATACATCCCCATAGGCTGCAAGAATCACAGAGGTTCATATAAAAATATATACAAATTTTATTGTAAGAGTTTCCCACGCAGTGCTTTCTAATCAGCATTTTTGTATTTTGTGAAGAACTAGTAACAGGATGCTCAGATCCTTACCAATTTTTGTTAGTTACATGGTCAAAATGACACTGCAGCAACCTTTAGTCAGGGACAGTTTCATTTGTGGTTGTTTTTGAATGAACAGCAGTAACTGCCATGAGACTAATCTTTTTCTTTCTTTTCTTCTAGCTGAGTTCTCCTTATTCAACTGACTGAAGCTCACATATTGGAAAAATAAGTAATCATGTAAACACTGGATGTGTTAAAGATGCAGTAAAAAAATTTTCTTTTCATCATCTTTGTAAATCAGCATTTCCTGGAAACCATTATGATGTTATTCTTGGGCTTCTTTCTGTTATCAGCACTCTCTAAAACAGAAATCTTCTCCTCAGGGATTACAAATAGCCTCAGAATTGCTATCCTCACCAATACGTGGCCAAATCCTTCCCGGCTTGGAAGTCATTTGACTTTAGTGGGGTCCAACAGGGATAAATTTTACTTGCAGAATTGCTGTAAATATGAGACTGTAAGAACAAAATGTTTTGCTTCTGAAAACAGCATATAAGGATAAAGACATTAATGTGTTCAAAGAAATTAGGATTTATTATGTTCGATATTTTCTCCTTAATCATCATCATGCACACCATTAGTTTAGCTTTAGTTTTAAAGTAAAGCTGCTCATCTCCCTGAATTTGAACATCCCATAGGTGTCCGGGGTTTGCTTTTTTCCCAAAGATAAGTTTGTCTTCAGCATAGGTTTTTATCTGCCACCACAGCAGAAGTTGTGGAAGGCAGGCAGGCAGACAAGGCTGGGAAGAAAACAGAGTTCCAAGAAGAGAAAGAGACACAAAACTTAGGGTGTCGAAAAGGCTGGCTTAATTTTGCCAATGGAAGAGAGGGTTAGTAAAACTTGCCCCTCTCACAAAATAGTTGTAGAAGTAAATCTATTTTTGCTTGAAGTGCTCATACTACAGCAAGTACTATTGTAAAGCCTACAAAGAAAAAATCCTGATCTGACAAAAGTTTGAATACTATCTGGTAAACACGGACTGGAAAGCACAGTTTTAAAAAATAGCTACTGAAGAGCTGCAGCATTTGCTGACCACTGGGCAATTTGTGCTACATGACAAAATATGACACCCTAGTCAAAGACTCATTTAATAAGCAGAATAACTAGGTTTTGTTTAAATGGTAAATTGCCTTTTTTTTTGTTTTCCTCCTTTCAGGCACTGTTTATTGCTGGGTTTGGGTTGTTTGGTTTTGTTGTTGTTTTTTCCCTCCTAATATTATCCCTAAAACCTCTGTTAAGAATAAACAGGCAACTCCAAGATTGCTGTATTTCACATATGAAGGCTCATTCGAGCTGCAGAATACATAGTTAACATGTGCAAAGTTTTAAAAATACATACAGTTGAGCATTTGCATCTTACAGTCTTCTTGAGTAGATACAAACTAGACAGCTGGGATGAAAGCCTCCTTGAATCAGACCTGGATATTACTTTCATTTCTCCTTTTTTACTCACTACTCTCCCCGATGCTATTGACGTTAGTTGAATGCAAGTGAATGGAAACAGGAAAATGTGGTATTTCTGTGATACATGGGAGTAATTCTAAACAAACACACACATTTCTGTTAATCTGGGTGATTTAAAGCAAGCTGCAGGTAATTCATTTTCTCTCAAAAAGCATCATGTATAAATAAATTTCCAAAACAACAGGAGCAATGGTGTATATAGTTTAGTAACATCTGTAATTTATACGACCAGCATGAATAAAAACAGATTTTTGGCTTAAAGTTGCATGCCTGGACTTCTGTGGAATTTTTTCAAAATACAACAGAAATAGTCTTGCCTTTTTTTTTTTTGTTGATCTCAAGTCTGAATATCAAGCAGTAACACAAACTTCTAAACCAGCAAGCCTAACTTCACCTCACGTCAGTTTTTGCATTCTTTCCATTCTAATCTGTTCTCACAGTCTTAATACAAACAAGATGGTGCATACCCTGTACTTTTGACCATCTCAACCTCTTAAGTAACATAAAAAAGGCTCAGACATGGCAGATGTGAAAACACCTTCTCTCTCCTTCCTACTTCGTGTGCAGTGCAACTCTTCAAGACTCTCAAGTATTGACTTCAACACACTATATTTTGTGTTGCTGAGTAGCATCATGGATCAGGTTTTGGCATTACAGTTTCTACTAGTTTTAAAACAGATTTTGCAAGGGGTAGATTTAACATTTAATTGAAAGGCATAGGACTTCAAATCAGTTCACTACTTTAAAGGGAACACTGGAGTCATTTTCTGCAAGGTAATATATACAGTGCAAGCCTCCTTCCATTGAGTGAGAATTTTTGTCTTTTTGCCACTATGAGTAAGAACAGGGTTCTGTAGTGAAATGATGGGGGTGGGAGGTAGGAAAAACACACAGAGATTCCTCAAATACAGCCAGAAGAAACGAAACATCTGCTTTTAAATACTTTTACTAACTGTGCTTGTGCTTTCACTGTTTTGCAGCAACAAATGAAATTGTGTGATTGATCTGCACTTTGTGTCTTGCTGCATCACCATAATGATTCCAACTAAAAAAAATAAAATGTGAAAACTGTCAGTTACCTTCAACTACAACTTTTATTTATAGCCACATACACTACTTGGTAGCATTTCATGCCATATTACCAAACAGACCTCGTACTTCTTTCTTCCACGGACTAAGAATTATCTCTTCCAAGGACAGAGGAGGGTAGCAACGGATACTGAAAAAGATCCAAGTACCCTGGAGACCTGCATGAAAGCCTGGGTGTTCATTCGTCCAGTCTTTGTTGGCACTTCATACACATGACAGAAACCAAGACCACATGTGTCTAAGTAGCAGTAAGTGTCCTCGCAAATAAGACTTTTGCAAGAAAGGCAAACATGGAGGGAATCTTCTAATCAAAATATATTTTCCTGAGAAGAAAATACTCAAAAAAATGCCAGGAACAATTGAAACACCCAGCTGCCTGTAGTTTATAAACACTTAGTTTCTGTAACTTGCATGAATATCTAGGTTGCAGTTTGTAAACAATTACAACTGTGGGTACAATCCTTTACGGCACTTGCGTGCTTTTCTTCTACCTGTGCATTGCAGCCAGTTGAGACAACGGCCACCTTCACGGGTGCCCCAGCTACTGTCTTTCCAGGGCCAGCCAGCCACGCCACCAGCTGAGTATTTTCTTACTGCAAAGGTGAAGAGCGGGTCGCTTCCTATTCCTTACGGTCCAGAACGACTTTTTAACGTCCAACCTATCAACCTCGATAAACCATGATGATGAGGCAAGCAAGCCAGCGCTGCTCGGGCGGGGAGAGCCAGGCCGGAGGGCTGATGCCACCACGCCAGGGGCCCGCGGCCGACTGCTGTGCTGTGCTGCGCTGTGCTGCGCTGCGCGGGGCGGAGCGCTGCGCCGGCCAGGCGGGCGGCCAGCCCTGGGGAAGGCGATACGGGCCGGCGGGGGCGCAGTGAAGCCGGGCCGACTGTACTTTCACTTTCGCCTTCCCCTCATCCACCCGTTTCTGGGTCCTCGCCTCCTTCCCAGAAGTCACGTGTGGCGGCTATTCCCGGAGCCCCCCCCCC
>JAVJGJ010000061.1:3919953-3938615 GCA_035590215.1 Microhierax caerulescens
AGGGTGGTCTAGGTTCAAGTTATTTTTCACACAATACTACACTATCCTAACTTGATTTTAATTTTTTTTTTTTTTTTTTTTAAAGTTAAGCACAGAAGAAGTTGTGTTGAGTTTTAGCGATTAGCATCTAAAACTGTTACAGCTGAAAATAAAATGGTTTTGTTTGCTGGAAATGCTTTTCCTTCCTACTCCTCTGTCATGGTCTAACCACAGCTGGCAACCAAGCCCCACACAGCTGCTTGCTCACTGCCCCCCCAGTGGGATGGGGTAGTGAATCCAAAAAGCAACTCGAGGGTTGAGATAAAGAGTTTATTACCTAAAGCAAAAGCTGCATGCACAAGCAAAGTAAACCAAGGCATACATTCACCACTGCCCACGGGCAGGCAGGGGTTCAGCCATCCCAGGAGAGCTGGGCTCTAGCACATATAACAGGGGCTTAGGAAGACAAACACCACCACTCCAAATGTCCCCACCACCTTCCTCCTTCTCCCAGCTTTATATATTCAGCGTGACACTATATGGAATGTCCCTTTGGTCAGTATGGGTCCACTGTCACAGCTGTGTCCCCTCCCAACTCCTTGTGCCTACCCAGCTCCTTGCTGATGGGGTGGGGTGAGGAGCAGAAAAGCCCTTGGCTTTCTAAGTACTGCTCCGCAGTAACAAAAACATCCCTGTTAACAATATCGTTTTCAGCAAAAATCCAAGACACAGCCCATAGCACCTACTATGAGGAAAATGAACTCTGTCCCAGCTAAAACCAGTACATCCTCTAATGTTGTTGGTGTTCATAAAAATCTTAAATGAGTTACTTTTCAGTAGTTCAGTCCAAATACTACTTAAACATTTACACTGATTATTTCCCCCTCTCCCTCCTCAGGATGACTCAGTGGTATCAGCTACAGCAACTTGATTCCAAGTTTTTGGAACAAGTTCACCAGCTATACGATGACAGCTTTCCTATGGAAATCAGGCAGTATCTGGCACAGTGGCTGGAAAACCAGGATTGGTAAGCATCAAAATGGGCTCTCAGGTTGTGGGTTAAGAAATGCAGTTACAGGCAGCAGGGGAAGCAAGCTGCTAGGTGAACCTTTGCTGGTAGGACAGTTCTGTAGCTGGGTGGGTGCTATAGCCTGTGTTCCTGCCCCTTTTCAGGGCTTTCTAGAAGGACCCAACACCTAGAGTATCTCATTTCCCTTGGTTGGTCTGTAACAAAAATGGCTGTTTTAAAACCCGATCAATTACTACCTTGGCAGCTCGGTCTCTCACTGTTCACAGACTTTGAACTTTTAGAAAAGGCACTCCACCAAAATCTTGGCAAGAGTGGTACAACATGCACATGCATCGTGTTTCCTTTCAGCTTCTTGATGTGCATGGAATGAGTAAATGAATTTGCATAGAACATGGCAAGAATAATAGAGAAAACCATCATTTCTGTGTCAAGGAAAGTAAAAAGTCAAAGTCAAGAATGAAACTGGTGTATATTTGAAGGCTATTCTTACTGCTTGCATCTGCTACAACTGGAGTTGGGAATTAAAGAAGTGGTCCTGTATTCATTTCTTGAACACAGTATTGAAAGTGTGTTTAACACAAGCATGCCTTAACTTATTCTAGGGAACATGCAGCCAACAACGTATCTTTTGCTACGGTGTTATTCCATGACCTGCTCTCACAACTTGATGATCAATTTAGTCGATTCTTGATAGAAAACAACTTTTTGCTGCAACACAACATAAGGAAAAGCAAACGTAATCTTCAGGTACGCCTGGGATATAATGTCTGCACATTTGCTCGAATTGCTTCAGTAGTGCAGTTGGATGCCTTTAAGCAAACTACCCTACCATGAGGGATTTTCACAAAGTACATGAGAATCCCAATTTAAAAGCCAGAATTCAAATGTTGCTCCATTTTTGGTTTAATTGGCTACAGTTAGAAAGTTACCATTTCAGCAGTGGTACAGTTGCAGTTTCTGAGAACTCTAGGAAAAAGGAAGTTGTAGTTTGCAAGGTGTTTGCTATATTTATTTGGAGCACTTACTCGAATGTAGTTTCACTTACCCCACCCCTTGCCCAGCCAGTTTCCCCAGCATCCCAATAAGCTTCTGCTGCAGAAGAAACACAGGAAGAAATCCTGCCCGTTTAACTGCAGAGCTACAGTTAATAGCAAAGAACTTGTCATTAAGCAGCACTTCTGTGCATCATATTGTACTGACAAAGACAATCAGGCCAAAGCAATTGGTAGTCAGAGCATATCCTCATTGGACTTGATTACTTTCATTAGTCCTCCCCTCCTCCATGTAGGGTGCTGTGCCAGAGGATCTTCCATAGAGTCACCTTCTCCTCAGCCTGTTTCCCACACACCTAGCTTCTCCTCACCACACGTCAGTGACTAGGGGACTATTTTCTGAGGAGAGGAGAACGTGACCAGGCTGTACTTGTAAGGCTTGGTGACCGTTCTGAGCAGAGCACAGGCAGTACTCCATCCAGAGCATGTTTCAATTTTGTATGCGTGTGGAACAATAAGGTTGAATTTGTATCCGGCCTTGACTGCGTGTCCATAAACAGCAGCTAACACATCCTCCAGCAAGAGCTGTACCTATCAAACTGGAATTGCTCTTCAAAACCAGCAGCTGTACTTGACAGCTGTGGGAGGATGGCTCTCAAGAGACAAGCTCTCTCCAGGACTGTAGGGTGGTATCTCACTTCTCCCACTAGTGTCTCTGACTCCTACCTGGTTTGTGTCAAGTCCCATCTCTTTGTACACCGATGAACTAAAAATAGAAACTCATTCTTGGCGATAGTTGTAGCTGTCACACTTCCTGTAGGCTTGGAGCAAGCTATGGCCAGTGTGTGCCCCGAGGCTCACACAGTCACCCGCTGATCGGTTTAGTGAGGGACATGAAGTTATGGGTATGAACTTTTAACAACATACTGTCTCTAATGCCAGGATAACTTCCAAGAAGACCCAATACATATGGCAATGATCATCTACAACTGTCTGAAGGAATAGAGAAAAATACTGAACAGTGCCCAGTTGTTAAATCAGGTAACAGTCTTTGAATGTTTACTGTGGTTGTATCTATCCTTTATCATTTGGGACAGAGGGACTGGAAGACAACTGAAAGAGGAAACAGGCTGTTCTTTCTCTGCCCAACAATGTTTCTTAACGACAGAAGAGTGAACACCAACAGCTGGACAGTGTGGCTTGTTTGCGCTGTATAAAGCTTTTGGATGGGAAATGGCCAGGAAGTAATTCTTATTCCTTGACTGATGTAAAAGCTACACTTTTTTTTTAATGCTTCTGTAGCATAGCCTGATGTAATAAATCTCATTTCTCCATCAAGATTTGATTTTTTTTCTTCTGCATTTTACTCCTGAATTTAATCCATATTAAGCAGCTGAACCTTTTTGCTTCTCTGGACTCTCTCTCTGGGAAAATGATGCATCATTCTCCTTCCCAGTTATCTCCAAGTATTTTTTATTTTTTTTTTTCCCTCAAGTGAAGCCCATCTCTGAACTATAGGTAAAGCCTTATTCTCCTTCCTCATCTGTTCTGACTTTTCATCTTTTTGTGTTTTCTTTGCAAGGAGAACTGTTTTGCAATAAAAACACTCTCCATTTGGGAAAAGGCATGCAAACCGTATAGCTAGATGTAATCCACTTATGTAGTAATAAAGTGATGACTGACCAAGCGTGATACTGAAATACTTCCCTTTAGGGCAAGTTGGTAGAGCGGCAAGAGCACTCTGGCACTGACTTTCAACAAGGAACCTAATACAACTGTGTCCAAAACAGCTCCACTAAAAATATGACTGACAGACCCCTTGTAGCTGCAGCACAGCTGTTCAGTTGCTGTTCAGTTTCTGTTCTGGCAAAAGCACCCATGACTGGCTTTCTAGCACATAATGTATTTGAGTCATTAAAAAGGGAAATAAGTCCTCCTATACTTACTGTTGGCACTAGGTACAACAGCATGCCCTACCTCTGCTTTCTGATAAACATTCCTATCTCCCAAAGCTGAGAAGATAAAATGTGGAGCAAGCCCAATTAATAAGCATCATATAAACCAAAAGGAGAATGATAGAGTATGCTCAGATCGCCTGAATAGCCTGACTTAAAGCTATGACAGGGACTTTTTGCAGTTTACCAAAATAAATACCTTAGATGACTTAGCTTAAGCTGAAGCATTAGTCAGACCAACAATGCATACCTGACTGTCCCACACTGGAGGGACAGCAAGTTTCTAACACCAATAGTACTGTTAACGCGTGGAATGAAAAATCTTGTCTTTCAAGTTACTACAACTCTCCCTGAGCAATATCATGCAATAAACTTCCTGAATGATATTGAGGTCAGCTTTCAAAAAACCTAAAGAGTTCTAAAAATGTGCTTGAATGCCCTGTAGGAAAGAAACTGCATACCATGTTACCCTTTTTGCCTGTCAACAGACCTATCTTGTTCTTGCTTTTAGCCCGTTTCTCCCCATATCCAGTGTTGATAAATAGCTGATGTAGACATCATCCGGCCTTCAAGGTGGTGGTTTTCTTGAAACACATTTAGAAGATACATGAAGATAAGCAAAACAAAAAAAATGGATTTGTGCAGAGAGAAAACTGGATATGTTTATAGCTTTATATTGCTACAATGAAAAAAAAAAGCAGCATTACCTCACAGCAGCCATTTTTAGTCCTTGTTTATTGCAAATTCACCTGAACTCGATTTCATGTTATAAAGCCTTAGTATGATTTATCATAACAAGCCATGCTTCATCATGTTGTTTGCCAACAAAAGCCACTAGCTTACATTAATAATAATAATAAAAAAAAAAGTATTTGCTGTCATGGTTCACTCTGGTTTGACTTCTGCTGTTGTTCTGCTTGCTTTGCTCAGATGGAAGTAGGGAGCATACAGAACACTGTGACTGGGATGCTGGACAAACAGAAGGAGCTTGATGCGAAAGTTAAGGCCGTAAAAAACAGTGTTATAGTAAGTATTGTATGACTTCGGAAAGTAGTGTTTGTTGATTCACAGATGTTGAAAAGCTTTCAGTACATAAGACTTTCTGAAAGGACAAATAAAAATCGGGTAATGGTTTGGTTTTCAAGGCTATAACCAGTGATTGAAAAAAAGAAAGTAATTATTTGTAAGTAGCACCATAATGCAGATTGGCATTTGACTAGTTTAGCAAGATAAATTTCTTGTGCCTGAGTATCAGCAACAAAAGCATTTTACCCATCTGCAATACTGAGGAAAAACTCTTAAGGAATCATATACCGATCAACTTGTTAACTAGAAGATAGATTTTCATTTAGCACATACATGTTTATTGTCTTAACAAATACTGTCATGACAGAAAGCTGTTATCCAAGCAATATCTAAGAATTTGGAAGTTTGTTTAAAATGCTGTGTGCTGTTCCAAGTTTTTCCACTGTAGCCTAGGTTCTTCTAAACTCTGTGAACTTATGGAAACCCCCTTATTGTTTAGCCATATATTTAAACTCAATAGATTTTTAGTTAGCTGAGAAGAACAAGGAAGAGTGAATAGAAGGTGATTGGATATTTCTTCTTAGGGAGTTCCAGGAAAGGGCATTACAGAGGTGAAATCCAGTTTTGAAGCAAAGGGCTAGTACCAGGTAGTTCCTAATCAGTAGTAATCCTGCATTACATAAAAATATTGAATAATTGTGGCCACCGTTCATTTGTGCTTTATAGGACGTAGAGCAAGACATCAAGACATTAGAGGATATGCAAGATGAATATGACTTTAAATGTAAAACCTTGCAGAATAGAGGTGAGTAATTTATCAAGGACACACCCTACTGCATATAATTTGTAAGAGTAAACTCCGCTGCCTTGTGTCAGGAAACGAAACCTAACAATATGTAGCCAAACTTACTGGGAACGTCCCTCCTCTTTAATTCTAATTTGATAATGCCCCGATTTACACCAAAACCTAAATTCCTGAAAACACATTCTCTGCATCTGTTTGTACAAGAGAGCCTCTTTGTTAACACAGACAGCATTCCTTTGTCCTTTACATCTCTTTGCTACTTGAACTAGCAAGCCCTATAGATTCTGTCACTCTTCAACCATACACCTAAATAGTTAAGTTTAGGCTTCTCTTTGCCATCTTGTATTTCACAAATGCCTTCCTGCTTCAAGTTTTGTATTTTCTTGTGTACCGAGGGAAGCACATGCAGCTGTAGTTTGTACTGGTTTTATTATATAGACCTGCTTTTTTCTTTTTTGGCTACTTTGTTCTAGAAAAGGCTTCAGTTTTCAACACAAATTGGCAGTTGATCATCCCTCAGAAGAGGGATGCGTTCAGAAGATCCTAAGGGGAGCACTGAACCAGGCTCTTGCTCTCTGTGCTTAGGGACAGGGAGCACTTCTGTGAGGCAGACAGGAACCTCTACCCTCAGGTCAGTAGGGAGCAGAGGTGGTAGCCAGGGCGACTGTGTAGGATCTGTCAGCCTGTGCTACCTCAGGAGGCTCTAAACAGCCCCCCTTGAAATAACCTGGCAACAGAAGTTAACTGTTAAGTAATGCAAATGATTAACACCTGAAGTCAGCACAAGAACAAATTGCTCAGTGTGTATCTTTACACAATATTATCGTTATTTTACATAAGGTTCTTGCACTAAAAAGCAAGCAAACTCACATCTCAATTACTTTGCTAGGATAGTGGCTTTTCCTTGCATTAGTGCTTTAGTTGGTCTAAACTCTATCCTCAGAAGGGGGAAAGGAGGAATCAAAAAAAATCTAGGAGGTAGTAAACATTTCCTCCTTTAAGCTTTAAAGATATACTTCACTTGATGCTGGCCAGGCAGGTCCTCACATACACTATTTGGACTTCTTTTACAGAGCATGAGTCCAACGGTGGGTCACAGGAGGAATATAAGAAAGAACAGATGAATCTCAAGAAGATGCTTTTATCACTTGACCTCAAGAGAAAGGTAGTGCTCTAAATTTCTTTCAGAAGGCAACAGCACTTCATTTTGAACACGTGTTCATTTTCATTGGATTGACATAAGTTATAATAATAGAAAAGTTCTCTATTATCTGTTAAAGGAAGATTTCATTTTGTCCATCCTCACTGAAAATCTAGAATCCCTGTAAGCAATTTTATTTCTTGTCTAGCAACTTTTATCAGACTCTGTCAGGTAAAGCTAGAAAAAACAACAGGAGGGAAGAAGTGTCATATCGATAGTCATGTTCTTGAGGAAAAAACTGATTCTACAATTTGGAGCTATAATGGAGTTAGTACACTCACTCTTGTTGCAGTACTCAAATCCACAGCAAGTACTGAGTGATCCCAGATATACACTTGGGAAATACATGGAAGAGATACACTGCCTCTTCAGAATTTAGCAGTAGTGACAACACTTTTTTTCTCCACTTAATCTAGCAAATCCTCCAGCTAAAAAGCATGCATTTCTAGAAAACATCCTCTGTTGACAGAAAGTATTACTTTGAGGTCCCTGCAGAGGTTTGAGACAGATAGCATTAGCTAAAACAGTACTTAGTTTTCCTGTATGAAGTCTTTTTAATAAACAGGGTAATTTAATACTCTCTATAGGAAGTAGTGAACAAGATAGTACAGCTGCTGAACATCACAGAGCATACACAGAGTGCTCTTATTAACGAGGAGCTGGTGGAGTGGAAGCACAGGCAGCAGACTGCGTGCATTGGTGGGCCACCCAACGCCTGTCTCGACCAGCTACAGAACTGGTAAGTCTTAGTCAAGAACTGCAGTGGACAGGAACTTGCAAACATGTTATGAAGGACACCAGATCTGTGAAATATACCAACTGTTTATATTACACATTTTTATTCTGTCACAGTATAACTGTTTCATTGATTTTATTACCTCACCATATTTCCAGTGAGTGAAAAGTGTTCTCCGTGCACCGCCTAGTCCTTAGGGACAGTCACCTGGCTGGTGTCTCAGCACTATTACAATAAAAAAGCATGCTAAAAGTAATAAGATTGTGTAATTGTAGGTTCACCATTGTTGCTGAAAGTCTACAGCAAGTTCGTCAGCAGCTCAAAAAGCTTGAAGAACTGGAACAGAAGTTTACCTATGACCCTGATCCCATCACAAAAAATAAACAAGTTCTGCAGGATCGAACATACAGTCTGTTCAAACAGCTCATCCAAAGGTAACAGACAAGAAGGGTCTTTTTGTGCTTGCATGAATAAATGGATGGAGAACACCTCCCCTTCTGTTCCCTCAGTATTTCCTGCATGCTAACTTGGCATTTTCTGGGGTTTTCCTAGGCAAGTCACAAACAGTAAACTGACTGGTTTTGATGTTTACCCTATCTAGGTTTTTCCACAGGACCTGGATTCAGTAGGTAACCCCCTGTTACAGGGTTCCAGAACCCACATTTTTATAGTCCCGTTCAGATGCTTTGATCACTTATCTTCCATTGGAACTACTTTTCAGTGAAGTGAAGGCTGTAGAAATCCAGCTGCTGTTTAGTTATTTTGCCTGTGATTACAGTGGAAGGAAGAGTCTCCATGCTGCCTAGGACTCGGTAGCAGTAGAAATACTTCAGGATTTGTATCTGCCTAGCACGGTGTTACATAAAAGATGCTGGGGATGGCAGCAGTTTAGGGTGTATCAGAACAGTTTAGCCTCAGGGGTTTGTGGGCATAGCTAGCCCTCATCAAATCCCCAGACAGCCTATCTAGCTTTTGGGCATCTATTTTTACATAGCACTGTAACCATAAGAATTTAGTGAGCACTGGGAATGGCAAATGAAGCAACACTCCTCACATGGGTTATGCTACTTACATCAGTGTTTACACACTGCTGGATTTCAGGGAAGTTTGAGGTAGCACTCTCCCTCTTCAAGCCGTCAATTTATTTAGACAAAGCCAAGCCATATGAAATCACTTTGTGCTTGCAATATTTCTAGCCCCATCAATAGAAATGAAAGAAAACTACAATCTCTGTAGACTGAAACTGAACAAATGAACTGCTGGTAAATCACCATTCCTGTAAATTTTACTTTTTATGCAATTTCTTATTCCTTAAGAACACTGATAAATCAGAGTGCCTTTAATCTGTTCTTTCACAGCTCCTTTGTGGTAGAGAGGCAGCCTTGCATGCCAACACATCCTCAGAGGCCTTTAGTCCTGAAGACAGGCGTACAGTTTACTGTAAAGCTGAGGTATGTTTTCCCCTTCCCACTTCTTGTTATGTGGTAAGCCTTTCACGTCACCAGCTTCCTCCAGCAGAGCACATTGCACATCTTACACTGTAGCCCAAGTGCTAAGGTCAAAAGGAAGAAGGCACCATGTGGCAGGGGAGCATCTTCTAGCAAAGGTTAACTTGCATTCAGCTTTTACTCTTTACCAGAAGTGGGGGGTATTGAGTGTATGAGAAACACAACCAGAGCACTTAGTCATGCAAAAGAATAACTCATTAGCCCATCTAGTTTCCTTTGTAATGACAATCGTGTATGGAACAAGCTTGGAGCCTGCACGTGGCCCAGAGTTGTGCAGCTTAGGTATATCTGTGGTAGGTCCTCTTCTATTGTATTACTTATCTTTTGCAATAGTTTGTTTTTTTTTTTTTCCTCTTTCCAGGCTTCTGGTGAAATTGCAGGAATTGAACTACAACTTGAAAGTGAAAGTTTTATTTGATAAGTATGTTGCATTTTTCTTAATACATTAATAGTAAACAGTCCCCATGTTCAGAAATCCGAAAGGCACTCATTTTTAAGTGTTGAGTTGGAGAACCAGCCTGCTGCTGGCCATGGCAGCAGGTACATCCCATCCTCCCTTTTTCTTACCCATACCCTTGCTCTAAATCTCCTTCTGCCATTAGAGAAATGTCACAAAGTGCAGAAGGCATCAGCTTCTTGCCACCGGCTCTGCTCAGATGCACCAAGGAGACAGCTCGCTTCTGCCAAGTGCGTCCAGGCACAGAGCAGCACTTAGGCAGCATGTGCACTTCTAAACTTCACAGTTACAGGTGTTTCACTTGGGCTAGCTCTAGGTGAAAGTGTAGAAACTGTTTTCAGTCACATAATTTAGTTGCGTCTTTAAAATACGTTACTTTTTGGGTAGGCTCTAGTGATGAACTTGGCTACCCTAAAGCCGTCTTCGAATTAGGGGTGTAAACAAGTCTACCGTTAACATGTGACATGTCCTCAACTAGTGAAAAACTGTAGCAACAGCAATCTAAACAGAACCACTACCAATATTTTGTAAGCAAGTTTAGCTTTTTGCAAGCAATACAGTTCAGATGAATTTAGCATTTACTTAAAGGGCAGGGAAATAAATGTAACGGGGTCTCTAACGACAGTGGCAGTGCTTTTAAGAAAGCAGATTAGTTTTTGTCTTCCCATTCAAGTCTTTAGGGTGCATTCCATTCACTTGAAACAGCTCTGAGGTCCAGAAACTTGCATGGAGTGGGGAAAAGGAAAACTAATTCTTATGTGGATGTGGGAACTGAGGCTTTGAGAATTGCACCAGATATAATGCAACTCAGTAAAATCCTGAGAGGTGGGAAAACCAATTTAAGTGAAGCAGCAATTTATTCAACAAGTTGTATGGTTTGAAAGCAAATTTAGAATGACAGAGCTATATATACGTTTTTTTCCCTCCTCAGTCTAGAGTTGAAACCTATGTGGAAAAAGGACTTTCTTTGATTATGAGGCCCCCATAGCAAAATTTAAGCCTCATTAAAAGACAGCCTGCGTAGCACAACATTTGACTGCTTGAACCAGTTGCCGCCTCTTGTGCACAGAAGGCTTCAACCAGTTCTCATCAGCTGTCAGCTGCTAAAACACTTAGTCTGTGGCAGCATCTTTGAAATATTTTTGTCTTTTTTTTTTTTGACAGAGATGTAACTGAGAAGAACTCAGTCAAAGGGTATGTAGCATCACAGTCCAGTATATTAATGTTGGGGGTTTTGAGTGAATTTGAGACTCAATTCTTTTCTCTCTTCATGCAGGTTCAGGAAATTTAATATTTTGGGAACGAACACAAAAGTAATGAACATGGAAGAATCTACTAATGGAAGTCTAGCAGCAGAATTCAGGCACTTGGTAGGGGATTTTTTTTTTATTGGCACATCCATTTAATTGTGTGGGTAGAGGGTGTGGTAGGAAGGATACAAGTTGCTCTTATTGAAGTCACTGTTTACTTTTGTACAAGAGGAACTGTGATCATCTCCCCTTTTTTTTCTTTGTTCTTCCCTTTCTGAAATCTTTGGATCAACTGAAATACTTTATCTTTTGTTGCTGAAGTAGGGCCAGAAATGCAAAAGTATTTTCCACTATAGAGCTTATTTTGCAATGAGTTCTTTGGAGGAGGAAGAAATAAAACCTGGAAACGCTGTTCTGAGCCTTTCAGAGGAAGAACCATAGATAGGAAAGCTTGGAGTAGTTTAAAGAGCTTTGAAGTCTGAAAGATAGAAGTTGTCAAGGAGTGGGTAGCTACAAGAAGTTCAGTGCATTCAGCAGACTGCATGACACTTCTGTTCTGCAGGTTGTGAGGTAAGTCAGATTGGTTCCATCATTACAACAGGAAAGGCAAAATGCCAGCCCTGAACCAGTGAACACTGAAGTTTCCCTTCCTCCCTTCGTTGTCTGGAACAGACACTGTCTGGACGTTACTGTCCAGTTCAGAGGGTACTTTGATAACTAGTATTTCATCTGATCCTTCCTGATTCACACTGCTTCTGTTCTTACAAGGCCTCTTACATAAAGCCATGACATCGTAACGGTGCAGTATCTATTTTCACAGATGAATATAGAAGAGTAGTAGTTACCTATAGTTTAATCCTATGGCTTTCACAGCTTAGACCCAAATGGAATCAGATGCTAGTGCAGCAAGTTTGTATACAGTTGATCAACTAGAGCATGCAAGCATTTCCATCCTCTACCACTTTCATTTGTGGCTGATATAAACAAGTGACAGGGTTTTTTTGTTCATTTGCAGCAACTGAAAGAACAGAAAAATGCAGGGAGCAGAACAAATGAGGTAAGCACCACAAACATTTGAGACAATGCTCCACTCAGCCCCATAAAGAAACACACAGGTGACAGATCAGTCAGAAGTTTGGGGCTTCTAGGAAGCGATCCACGTAGGAGGCATCTACAAGCAAGAACTACTGTCAGAATAGTGTCCCTCTGGACTCTCCCTCACGGGCATCTAGCTTTAACATTCATTTCTGTTAGGACTTTCTGGCAAGGACAGATTTTTCTGTGGCTTCTAGGTAGGAGCCAAAAACCCCCCAACCAACCAACCAAAAAAGGTGCTTAGAGAGTACCCATTTTAACAGACAGTTTTAGGAAGTCAGCAAGATCACTTGACTTAGACCTGTAAACTGTTTCTGAAGTCTAGAGCAAGTAACCTTGGGCAGAAGAGGTTCCCCTCCCCCCCTCCACCCATGATAAATCCCCTTACCTTCCCCCCAAGTGGTTTTCAGTTCATGAAAGGTTTTCCCTTTTTTTTTTTTTTAAAAGGGTCCTCTCATTGTAACAGAAGAGCTTCACTCTCTGAGCTTTGAGACACAGCTGTGCCAGCCTGGCTTGGTAATAGACCTAGAGGTATGTCCTACATGAAACAGATACTTTAATTCCTGTCTTTCACTCATGCTGACAATCTAAACTTTTTTTTTTTTTTTAAAAAGTGCTGGATATCAATCACTTTCAGTTATTTCAAACTATATGAGATTCCACAACATCTCTGTATAGACACATACAGTGAAAATGCTGCCAGATCTCTGGATAAATAAAAGTAGGTGTTTGCAGACTGTCTGATAACCAACCCCATGTTGTAAGCTCTAGGTATCCATTTCCATTTATTTCAAAAGCAATATGCTATGAACTCTACCATTATTACCATATCTGACACTAAATGAAAGTCTTCATCAGGTAAAAGTCACCTAAGTCTTTCTAGCACTTCATCATACTGACACTTTCTCCCCTGCGTGCAAACTTCAAGTGAGAAAGTGAAGACCATGCAAGGAGGCACTTCCAATGGAAATGTGTTTGTGGAGAATCTAGAGGAGGACTGCAGCGGCAGCGCAAGGTAGTCTGACACGTTTCCTTTTGTACCCTTTCAGACAACATCCCTTCCCATTGTTGTGATCTCAAACGTGAGCCAGCTTCCAAGCGGATGGGCTTCTATCTTATGGTTCAACATGCTATCTACTGACCCCAAGGTATTTGCAAAAACAAAAAAATTGTATCAGAAATACTATGTGTAATTTTCAAGCGTTGTCTCTATATTTTTTTCCCATGCAGTGACTCTTAATGGCTTTCAGGTGTAGCAAGAGGCACAGTGACTTCCCTATCCTAAACAGAGCAACCTTCAAAACCCACATAAGGATAGCATACGTTGTATTAGTGTACACAGCGAGAAGCCAAACAAACATTCAAGAATTAAAATACAGTGCACTTGAGTAATCTAGGAATTCTACCCAGTGGGAGAAGGCACTTCCAAAGCAGAGCCCCAGATTGCTTGTTGCTTCTCCTGGTAAAGAGTGCCTACCCCTGTCAGACTAGCAGCCTGCGCTTGTTGAGCTGTCTCAAGCTGACACCCATTCTTAAATCGTCATTTTGTTTTGGCAATACTCTTCTTCTGTAAAATTCTTCTGTAAATTTAAATGTCATTCCAAAAATCAATGTTTATTAACTATAGATTGTATTTTTCCCCTCCATTCTAGAACTTGTCCTTCTTTCTGAATCCACCTTATGCAAAGTGGTCTAAACTTTCTGAAGTTCTGAGTTGGCAGTTTTCTTCTGTAACAAAGAGAGGACTTAATGCAGATCAGCTGAGCATGCTGGGAGAGAAGCTACTTGGTATGGCCTGCTTCCATCACAGATGTCCTGTTTGAACTGAAGCTACATCTTTGCTGCAATCTTATTTTAAGTTTTCATTTCCTCTCACACCTTTTCCCCTCATACAATATCACTTTATAGTAGCGAAGTGTTTTCCAGTTTTAAGTATGGTAGAATTTGTAGGTGAAGGTCAGGTCATGAGAAAATCTGCAGTTCTAACTTAAAAGTTCTGTGTACTGGGGCAAGGCAGATTGGGGCTGCTTTTGCCTTTTGAAGATCCACTGAAGTAGTGCACATGTTCAGTCAGTCTTCGAGGTGTGGCTGTTTCTTGGCTTTTTTTTTTAATCCATCTTTGTTAATTTTACTTTCACACATGCCCCCAACTACGGCAGGAGCTTACTCTAACAGCATAAACACAGCTGCAATACCAAAGTGCCAACACTATGAAGCTTTTAAAGGACATCAAATGGAACATCTCCCAGGCAAGAGTCCTTAGTAAAAGCCTAATCAGCCATGAGTTTTGTTTCCAAACTCCTTGTCAGTTTGCCCAATAGGCAGAGCACTTGACACTGCTACTGAGTTTGCATAGCAGACTAGGTTAAAATACCTAGTATTTTCAGTTTCAGTATATTCCACTAACCTTAAGTTTCAGGAAGCCTTTATATTTAAAAGGATTTTGATGTTAGTGGGTTTAGGTGCTAAGTACAGCATTCAGTCTAATTCTCTTCCTTTAATTTCCACAAGACGTAAGATCTGACAAAAAGCTTACTGATTTAATAGATTGCTTTTTCAGAACTCTTCTGGGAGAGTAATTTCTTTGGTTTAATTAACCATCGTGAAGACAAAGTGACCACTGACATGTTTCTGTGGTCACTTTGCATTTCAGATCTTCAGAGATTTTTGTTAAGCACTGGTAGCAGCAAGGATGCTATTTAAATCTCTACAGCTAAAAGTATTTCACTACTGAAAAAAAAAAAATCCAGGTTGTTGAACAGTATATATTCAGGATTTACTGGTGCAAGGGGACACAGAGTCTAACAGGGTTCCAAGATCAACTCATCCACTTGGTTTTGCCATGTGAAAGTTGACAGAATCTTGCTCTCCAACACTAGCAGCACAGAAACCAGCTCCCTAATCCTATATATATTTTAGGGAGATGAGAGGAAAAAGCGGCATATGCCTGACTTTATTGAAATACATAGTGTGATCTGTAACGGAAAGAATTTGGCTCTGAATACAGTCAGGGTCCTCAAAGCGCTAGCTAGCTACTGTAGTCACAGCATAGGATTTGCTTTGTGGTTTTGAATGTGGTTATGAAACACTAACATAAAAATAAGGTAGGGGGAAATGATTGCAACAGGAATGACACGAGTCCGTGGTTGGGGCAGACCTAGGAGTCAAGAGTGTCTGGAGCAAGAGCCCAGAAGTCACCAGCACTGAGAAAAAGTGCTAATCCCAGAAAGATATTGTAGGGTCTGCTGAGCTCCTACAGTAAAGCCTATGGGTTGCAGTTCTCTTGCTCTGCTGGAGAAGAGATGTGCAAGATTTCCGTCTCCTTCCTGGAAGCATTTTGAAACTGGCAAGTGTTAGGTGTAGCGCAGCACAAAGCCTCAGAACAAATTGGTTCCCATTACGCAAGGTCTGTTAATACATCTGGTCATTCTGATGCAAACTTCTCCAGAGGGGAACTTTGCAAGCCCTCTTTGCACTAGCCATGAAAACACAGTAGTCTTCCTTTTCTTTTCTTGCTTAGTACAACAGCCCAGAGTTGTAAATAAACACTAAGAACTTGGTGCTCTAAGTACTTTCCTAACTTGCACAACATGACTGAAGTCAGTTTATTCTGTTCAGGGCCAACAAGCGGAGGATCTCATGATGGCCTTATCCCTTGGACAAGATTCTGCAAGGTATGAACAGTTTCAAAACTGAGATTGAGAGGGAACTCTGTCTTGGGTTGGTTGGGTTTTGTTGTTGTTCTCCCCCGGTGCTTTCTTTTTCACAAGTGTACCCAAATTATTCTGGAGTTTATATGGTTGTGGGAGGTTTTGGTGGCAAGGTTGAAGTAGCAGCAGCAAGAGGAAAAAGGGCTTGTAACAGCAAGGAGTAGATGATTTTGAGATTGCTTTTGAGTCATGTAAAAGTGTAGAATAATAATAATAAAAATATGCAGAAAAACACGTCTTTCAAACACAGCATCTTTGCTATTATTAATGCAGTTGCTGATAACAGAATAGTTCTCTAGTTTAACTATTACAGAAAATTTTTACAAAAACCCCACATAGCAAGATGCATGATTCTTCTGCCATAGTGAAGGACATTTCCCAGACTAGAGGCAACTGGATTAAGCTAAGCACAGGGCAGCCAAACGGGTCAGCGTGATGGCAGAAAGCCACATCATGAGATTTCATAATGCTGGCTGCAGCAAGGCAGAAGGATGCATCACATTTTCTTTGGCTTTAGACCCTAAACTGGTATAGATAAGTGGGAAATGACAGCAGGCAGGGGCAGAGCAAAGCTCTGGTGACCTACAAGCTCTCAAGTTCATTAATATGAGTGCTTCTGAGAAATTGAAATCCTGAGTCTGAACAGGAAATGCCTCTGAGCTGTTCTGTTCGCCGGCCTCGTTGAAAGCCCCACAGTGTTGGATTATTTGGATGCCCCAAGAGCTCCAACAGGGACAGTGCCCCAGCAGAAACCAGAGCCATTCGCTGGCTCTTAGACCAGTGTTACTGCATGAGAGGTGATGGGCTGTGGGTTTGTGGGTACTGTAGGCTCATGTAGGCATTTTACTCGCATTGCCTCTTGCCTTAGAATTCAGTACATCCTTCATTCCCAATAGTTTCTGTCCTTCTGGAGTAGAGAAGGAGAAAGAAGGGGGGGGCAGGAATTCCAAGAGAACACAGGGAGTGTGGGGAAAAAAGGGGAGAAAAATGCTGGAATAAGTAGATGCTGGCTCTCAGGACTGAGAGTTTGCTTCCTTTCTGCTTAATAAAACTCATGTTTCATTATTCCTGATCTCCCCACTCCCACCCCTGCCTTTCCCTATTCTGAATTTCAGGAAAATATAAATGATAAAAATTTCCCCTTTTGGCTGTGGATTGAGGGAATCCTGGAGCTTATTAAGAAACATCTCCTGTGTCTCTGGAACGATGGGTAAGATGTCATTGCCTCCAACCTCTCATTTAGGCTACAAGTTGCATCCTCAGGTTGCAAGGTTGTTTGTGAAGGTACTTTGGATCCAATAAAATAGAACCTACAACCAGAAAAATCTGAGGCAAATTAATTCTAGTAGGGTAGAATCCTCTAATGAGGAAGCTGCTTAAAGCAAAAACATCAGATGACCAAGCTGTCCCACTGAAGTCACAGAGCAGGGCTTTGAATGTTAGAGGGGGGGGTGTTGCCTCTGCTCACACTGCGTGTAGGTTCTTTCCACTGTCTACAACAGAGCCTCTCTTGTGTTGACAGGGAAGACTGAAGTACAAAGTCATCATGCATCTTAAAAAAAAAAAACCCACAACAAAACATACACCAAAAAAACCCAACAAGCAAAAAACCTACCCACAAGGAGCCATTATTGTGAGCCTCCTGAGGGTGGCAGCAGCCGGACTCTGAACTTCTGTGTCTACAATATGAGTCCAGAAAGTAGGTTTTACTGATTTTAGTAGAGTATTAAGTAATTGCTGCCACAAATAGGTTTAGCCAGGGTCACAATGCCAAAACAGTGTCGACAGCATGCTCACAGCAGAGCATCCTAGCATCCCACAAGCTTGCAGGATCTACAACAGCAGGATTGCTCTGTCTTGCTACATTCAGCAGTTCTATCAATGCCCTTTATAGTGCAAGCCTTGTTTCTCTGCCCCAAACCTACAGTTTTCTTTAGCTAAGCAGACTCCAGTGCAGTGGGAACTTTTGCCACATCACTGAAGCAGAGTTGCAGTTCTGTCCTGTTTGGTGTTCCACCTCAGCACGGCTGTGTGCCTACAGGACTGGTTCTGCGTGCAGCTTTGATAGTATACGGGCTTGAACAGCATTACTCATTGCCCTCTGTTACAAGGGCAATCCCCTGCTTAGGGTTTAATGGAAGAGAGGTGCGAGCTAAATCCTGAATGTAGTCAAAACGAAAGATTTACTACTCTTAGGTTTCCCTCTCTCACCTGGCTTTGTTGGATAGTCACAGATTTTTGCTTCCTAGAAAGGCAAGAGGGGGAAACTGAAGGGAAAACTCTTGTCAACTGCAACAATACCTGAGTGGGAAAGAGATAAATCTATAGTATCCACTAGGATAGAGACTCCTCTCGAATACAAAAGAATTAAGTATTACAGCTTCAACAAACATTGTTATGCTTAAGGCATGGGAAGGCAAAATACTTTCATTATACACAAGATATTGGCTACTGAACACATTTGTTACCCAAAGCATGCCATTTAAAAGGAAGAAAAAACACAACAAAGCAAAACAAACCCCTGTAAAACAGGACAGCTTACAGCATCTGAAGTTCCAAGCACTTACCAAGACCAGATGACACCAGTGCATGATTACCAGCCGCCACTCACTCGATGAATAACTGTTTTAAGGCTGCTTTGAAGAGACAGTTCATGCAAATGTATAACAGCTATAATATAGATGTTAATCTGTAAATTCTGAGATAGAAAGTTCTTTTGCGATTTGAAATGTTCCAATTCAGATATATTTCCATCCTGAATATCATCCAGAATGTTTACGATGTCTTTATCTTGCAATCCTCTCGGTAACATGACTAGAAAACAAAACAGGTTACGTAGAATAGAGCTATTCTGTACAAGCTTGCATCTATTAGATCACTCGAGCCCCATCTGCTGCTTCTAAGCCACATCGAAATTC
>JAVJGJ010000061.1:3938715-3962792 GCA_035590215.1 Microhierax caerulescens
AGTTCCAAGCAAAGTCTTTATTTAGGTTGGTGTTTGATTTTTGTGTTTTTTGTTGGTTTTTTTTTTTTTTTTGGCAAAAGGCACTTTTCTTGACTGAATGCACAGGACAGTCGTACTCAAAACTTCATTATTGATGGAGTATTTTAAAGGAATAAGAAGCAGTCCAAAGAAATTCCGACCTTTTTAAACAAATCACTTGGGGTTTGACCAGGGTTATGCCCTAGTACAAGTTTGGCTTGTACAGCTCACTCCCCACTGCCTGTTCAGACCAGTCCATTTCCTATAATCACCACATTGGCCTCCTTGCCAGTGGCATTTGCTGAACATAGTGAATTTGCAAGGTTAGTCACACAAGCTTAACAGCTCATCTAGAAAACACATGCAAGGAATAAAGCAAACCCCACCCCTACATGAACCCAACCTGGGGCCTAGCCACTTCTGCTTCATCAGTCAAAAAGGAGAAACAGCTGTTCCTTAATACACTTTTGAAGTTAAAACCGCTAGCTGGGATCCGACCATATTACACGTAACTTCACTTCTGCCTCCACAGCCCAGCTTTGACAGTAAAGAACAAGCGCTCTTATTCCGACCTCAGAGAGATGTTTGTATAAGCCACAAGGCCAAAGGAACAGTGCTGAGGAAGACTGTGGTGATTCATGGCTTCCACAGGGCATCTATCCATCCCACTGCTGGCTTTCCAGCTTTCACCAGCTAAAACCTGTGAGGCTTTTTATAAGTACTTCAGCTCTCCCAAGTGACAAAAGCTTTTTATTTTTCTCTACCTAGCTCAGCACAACTTCGGGTTTATGTTGAGGTGTAAACTCAAACTTTCTCTTTTCAACATTACAGCTGCATCATGGGTTTCATCAGTAAAGAGAAAGAACGTGCTTTATTGAAGGACCAGAGCCCAGGAACATTTTTACTAAGGTTCAGTGAAAGCAGCAGAGAGGGAGCAATCACATTTACATGGGTAGAAGGATCTCAAAACGGTAAGCCACTAACAGAGAACATCTTTGCCTTCAAAATATAAGTTTACCTGAGAACAAGAAACCTTCACACTCTTCCACACCAAAAGCCAACACGATACGCCACCCCCGCAGTCTCCACCCTTACAAGCAACAGGCCACAAACAGCAGCAGACACGTACCTTAGTGTAGCACGTGAGCCACACAGTGACGTGTTCAGGGTTTCAGCTGGGGCTGATGATACTGCCCAGGTACTGCTGCTGGCCTGGAATTCATCTGAGAACAATCCACCTCCCCTCCCTCCTTAAGTTCTCTCTTAGCAAGACACCTTTAGTACATACACACCTGCTTCTCCCTCCAAACCCATGTCAGCTTCCCATCAGAGATTTATTTCTGATTTATTTCTGAACAGGGTAAGTTCACTACAGTCACATTCAGCGATCTGCATTATTGTTCTCTCCCACTACTTCACCTCATATACAACACTCCTTTCTCAAACAGTTTTACATTAACTCATGGTCCAACACATCTGATCCTTCTCACATTGTCCATAGATAAAGCACATATTCACTTACTTCATTTTCCAAGCAGTTCTCCTTCTACCAATTTCCAGAAGACTGCTGAGGAGCTTGCTTCTTCAGTTAGCTGGACTGTCCTCTCCTCTTTCAACAAAACCTGGAGACTCAAAAGCTGCAAAAAGATATAACTCAACCCCACCACACCCCCATCCAACCAGGGCTCCTCTCTTATCATACTACTTAAATCAGCCCCACTTGCCAGGATGGCACAGCTGCTAGCACTTCACTTGGATGAGCCCAAGATCTACAACAGCTGGAAGAGAAACTGCTGCATGTACTTGAATGACTTCTTTCACTTTGCTGCCTTCATACCTGAGACATCCAAAAAGACATCCAAAAATCAAGTAAAGAGAAAAGGGTGGTAGTATGTGGTATATTCAGGGAGGTTTTATCTTTCTATGATGTGTAAAAGCTCCAAGTGGTATCTTGGGATCAGGCTTCCTAATAGGCAATAAAGTGGGAATGGCATCATTTGGAAGAAGGTTGAAAAGGTAGCGCAACTTAAATTGGTCGCTGAAATATTGCAGTTAATTTCCACAGACAAGTCACCCCAGTCATTCTGAATGGCAACTGCACCAGGAACCATCACTACATGCTATCCCCCCATGTGCCCTCCTCTCCCACAAAACAATTGTGCTCCTTTTGAGAGGCATTAAATATTTACCTGCAGCACCGGAGGTGCAATCCAGGCGAGCCTTTTGCTCATGGGACCTCTGAATTTGTGGAAGTGGCTGCAGCTTTTTAGGACAGTTTTAGAAAAAACTTTGAAACCACCTTTAAGAGTCACTGCTTCTCTCCTCTGCAGAGCCCCAGTTCCATTCGGTAGAACCGTACACCAAGAAGGAGCTCTCTGCTGTTACGTTCCCCGATATCATTCGCAACTACAAAGTGATGGCAGCTGAAAACATTCCTGAAAATCCACTGAGATTTCTGTACCCAGATATCCCCAAAGACAATGCCTTTGGCAAGTACTACTCCAGGCCTAAGGAGGGTGAGTGCTAAAAATGGCTCGTACGCTGTCGGTGAGATGTTTGTGCTTGAGGTGCTTGGGCACTGTATCAGTTTTGTGGCATCAAAAGAAAGGGTAGCGCTTGGACTGAGTGTCCTGGCAGGCTGTGGCAGGCTGGAGTGCTGCGCAGCTGAACGGTGAGAGCCTTAGTAGCCTAAGAACAGGTCTGGTTTTAGAGAGGTGCAGCATGAGATCTAGTCAGATCAAAAAACCTGAAAAAATAATTGTCACTGGCCCTTTCCTGTGAGCCTGTGAGGTGTTTCGGAGATGTAGGTTCCTGCTAGCAGCTGGAACCGTGGCTCACGTTGGACTGTCACGCAGGGCTGGGCCTGCCTGGGGGGCCTGGCAGGATGTGTTGGTAGAGCTACACCAAACTTGAGTGGAGGTTCTGATCCTCGTTTTCTATAGGGGAAAAGCAAAAAGGAAAATCTGACTTAAAAATGGAATAAATTAACCATAGTGCTGTGTTGACAGAGCTACATCAAACTGTAGCAGAGCTTTTGTACCCCGTTTTCTGTAGGGGAAAAGGAAAATCTGACTAAAAAATGGAAGAGGTTAACTGTAGTGCTGTAAAATGCATGAGAGAGACTTGCACATTATCTGGGTCACAGGCTTTATTTTTGGTACAATAAAGATGGCAATGTGAAGTAAACCTACTGAAAAAAACCCCAAGCTTTTTTTTTTTTTTTTTTTTTTTTTTTTGTCTCCTTGAAGCACCAGAGCCTATGGATTTGGATGGTCCCAAGGGAAATGGCTACATCAAGACTGAGTTAATCTCTGTATCTGAAGTGTAAGTGGAATGCTGGATTTCTAGGAACTGATCCTAACTTTTGCAGCTGTAGTTCATGGGTCTTCACAGTATTTAAGGTGTAGGTGCCCCTGTCAAATCATTCCTCTCTCAGAGGATCTGATCACATCACATGCATGCAGCGCGGTGTTTGAAACACCAGGTTTAGGTAAAAACCCTAGAAACTTGCAGGTAGTTGTACTGGCAAGTAATTTCTTGAAAAGCAAGTTCTTAAAGACTTGTTGGACTTCCATTAGCACGTAGATCACCGGCTAGGCCCAGTTTTCACTTAAAGCCATGCTGGCTTCGCAAAGCATGGTGCATTGCGCACAGGCTGGGTCTTCTTCACAAGAGACCTCATTAGTGGCCCTTCCGGACTCAGAGCCGGACACGGCAGCCCAGATGTGCCTCACGTTTTCAGTGAAGGTTTGTCCCTGCTCTTCTCCTCCTGTTAGCCACCCCTCCAGGCTCCAGTCTCCAGAAAATCTGCTCCCCATGTCTCCTGAAGAGTTTGACGAGGTGTCTCGGATGGTGGGCCCAGCAGAGATCGACACTGTGGTAGGTATCATAAACCAGCCGTTTGTGGGCGGGTTGAGCTGGAACGTGCTTCTTTCCTTTCTTTTTCCCTTCAGGCGTACATCAGACACTTAAGGGAACGCTTCGGAGCGTGTCTGTTCAAATGCGTAGGAAAAGCTGGCAATCCCGAGTTAGACTGGGATTGCTATCCGTTGTTCTTTCCCCTTGTTTGGGTTAAGAACAGGAGAGCAAAGCCTCCAGTGTGTGCCTTGCGGGGGGGGGGAAGACGGTGGGGAGGAAGGAATAAGGCTGTGCTCCTTCTGAGGGGTCTGGGTGGGGAGGGCCGCTAGAGCAGGCGTGCAGCTTGGAAGAGTTGCCTTCCCAACACTGCTGAGGTACCGCCTGTTAGCAGACAGCAGCGTCGTCCTTTTGGGGTGTACTTCAGAAAAAAATTCCAAATTAAAGGGTGGGGTTCTTTTTTTTTTTTTCCCCCATGGTAGTTTGATCCTAAGATGTGAATCTGCTGCTCTTTGCGGAGGACCTGGTTGCACTTTGTAGTTAGCAAAGGGCAGAGTATTAGGGCTTTACTTGGCTTGTTTAATTGACGTTTACTTTTCTTGTTGCAGATGTGTTCAGCGTATTCAACGTAAAGGCTGAGCTTTTTACTGCGTCATTAACACAGCTGATTAGCTTATGCATCCTGCTCTGCAGTCAATGGCTTGGTGACATGCTTCGATTCTTTGGTTTCTCAACCTGAAGGCCCAGTAGCAGTTTTTAACTCACGGGCATATGAACAGCATTCTGAGCAGCCTCCTTACGTGCACTGGTTTTGTTTCGAAGTTCTTTGTTGAAAATTGCCAGTTAGCGAGATACTGCGCCAGAGCGGAGGAAGAGAGGAAGATGGGAATGAGAGGCAAGAGTGATGGGAGAAACACACATTTTTTTGTTTAAGGGAATTAGTTAAATTTAACGTTTAAAACAGTTGGCTGTATGTAGGCAGCTTCAAAGGAAAGCTAGTTCTTTTGCAGAGGTTCTAACTTTCAGAAAGCTTGCACCTTCTGTTGGAACTACAGATTTCTCAAGAAATTTCATAGCTTTGAATGTTCGTCTGCATCACAGAAAGAAGAGAAACGCTCTGCAGGTATACGCCACACTGAACCCACGCGCTGCTCAAGTTTGACCTGGTTTAATCATTTCCTAAGGGCATGGTGTACTGAGAGAGCATAAGCCAAAAATGTTAGCTGCGTTTCATGTTTGCTTCTTTCTTAAGGCAAGGTCTCTTTGTGTAGGACATCTAGCACAGCCTTTCGCACGAGGAGCACTTCCTGGGCCACCACCTTAAAAGCTGCACTGGCACACGCTGAGCTTGTAGCTCAACGTGTACAGCCAAGACTAAAGCCTCTCCAGGCTGCAGTCGTGCTGCCTAGCGGTCGTGTCGGACAAAACGAGACCTACTCTTAAAGACTGCAGAAAGGGTCGGAGTATGCTTTTATTCGCTGTGTTTGATGTAGCAAGGTGAGGATCTCGTCGCTCCTATCCTTCACAATATTAGATGTGCCATTTAGGTTGTAACAGGTGGAATGGAACTTCACTTTCTCATGTACTATGAACCAGGGCATTTGCTTTAACAGTTGATTTGAATAGCTAGAAGACCTTACAGGCTTTGATAATGAAGTGTTTTTGCAATTAGGGATAAAGCAAAGTGAAGAAGTTAAATTTATACGGACTAATACAGGGCATGCCACCTTTAGCACTTAAAAGGATGGAGTTGTGCTTCTACCAGAGGAGGAACAGGGCTGTTTCTCGGCACCTTTGAAGATAATTAACAGCTCACAGTCAAAAGGTGAGGAGGCTCTCTTAAGCAGCTGGTCTCTAGGATCAGCTGAGCAGAGGGCCAGACCGCAGGACCCCACACACAGGACCTCAGGTGGCCCTGCTTGAGCAGGGGGGTTGGACAAGGTGACCTCCAGAGGCCCCTCCAACCCCAGCCCCGCCGTGACACAGTGGCTGCCGCAGCTTCTCCAGGCACTGCCATCTTGTTCCCAGTGCCTGGCAGGGTGGCAGTGGCCAGTGTCACTCACAGGGACCGCAGAGCTACTTTGCTGCCACTCAGAAGCGCTAGATGGACCAGCTGCTGCTTAGAAAAATAAATGGCTGGTTCAATTTAGTGTGTTGTGCACAGGAAGACTGATGTGCCCCGTGCAGTCGAGAGAAAGAAAATTTGAAGGTCCTAGAGCATGTAATGTATGTATTTAGCAATGCTTTCCATTTAAACTGACTTTGTTTTTGGTGCCCCGGGTTCCTGACGTTAACAGTGCTACAGAACATCACAGCTGGTGACCTGACGCCTTTATCTTGCTATAACTAGCTGAATGTGTGTCTTTACTGCAATAGAAAAATCCAGTATTTGTTTGTTTGTTGAGCTTCATCTCATATTCATGTTCTATATGCAGCTGTTTATTTTCACTACTTTTATACTTCCAATTTTATTGATGAGGGTGAAATTTTCTTGTGAGATGTAAAGCAATCAATGGCTTTGTCTTTGCACAGCCATTGGTTTTTTTCCCTGATGGAACATTCTTCTGCCATTTTAAATAAATGGAACTGTCAGTTGACTCTTTCGTCCCTTCTCTTGTGTTTTGCCTGCTTCTATTACAAAGATGACGAGTCTGCCAGTAATTTACTGTGCATCTCATTTTAAACTTGGTTGTGCAACTGAACGGTTACAGCTCCAAAGCCTAAGGCAGTGCAGATGCTTTTCCGTCGATACATTGCTGCAGCAATACAGAGTTCTTAGAAGGTAGCTACTCTGATTTATTTTTTAGTTATTCCTGGTCTCACACCACTGGTTTGGGTTTTTTTCTCCACCAACCAAACTTCAGTAAACTCAACTTGAACTTCTAATTTGAGTTGATCAGTAGGATAACTGATCTACAGGTAAACTATGAGCTATCAAGCTGGTCCAGGGCTGCATCACTTCCCCCTGGGGCTACTCAGTGATGCGATCCCTCGTCTCACACTTGTCAGGCTTTTACATTAACTACAGAGCCAGAAGAATAATACAGGAAAGACACGGTTGGTGAGATGGAGGACAGCAGGAGTAAAGAGCAGACAAGAGAAAGCTAGAGCTGTTGAGGGCACTTAGCCAATCCACTTAGGAATCCCAGCATTAACGGAAAGCAACCAGTGAAAGGACACAGCTCTAGAAGCATAGGTAAAAAAAACCCAAACAAACAAACAACAAATCCCAAAACAAAAAACCACCAAGAAAACACAAACAACCAGCACAAAACAGAAAAAAGCGAAGCTCCATCTGATAAAGTCATCCTGAGTTCCCATAAGCTTTGCACCATGGACATGACCAGAGGCAGTCGCATAGATAAGCAATAAAACCCACCACCACCACCTGGGTATTTCCATTTATTATGCTGTAAAAAGCAACACTATCTGGATTTTATTTCTCAAAATAAATAACTTTCATTTTCAGAACCAGTACAGCTCAAGTTTAGATTCATTCATGGGAAACTGCTAGAAATACATTCATCACTGTCTATTCCCCACGACACAGAATCTAAGAGTGAAGATCAGCCCAGTCCGTGACTGTGACCGTGACCAGAAGTACACTGCCAGGAAGTGGAGTCACCCATAGTCCAGCTCTGAAGCAAAAAAATCCCGGTACAATACATTTTGTTCACGAAGGTAGGCTAATTAATGCTAAGACTATCACAATATTTCTGAGTACAAAGCATTAAGTTAGCTTAACGATTTTAGGTTGTGATACAGAAGAAACATGTATGACAAAAAACCAAAGGAGCGGAGAATCCTCTTTGGAGCATAAGGAAGTCAGCGTTTGATAAGATAACCAAAAGCTATTTACGGTAAAATCTACATGTCAGTGTCGTAAATGATCAACAGCCAAACCAAGGTACTGCATATATTTATATTTATAAATAACGCCATGTCTAAATAGCTGCGTCGCTGAATCGGACATTACAAAATAATCCATCTTCTCACAATGAGAAAGTACTAAAACAAACCAGCAAAAATGCACTGAAGCGAAGACCGGCTAAAAGCACTCGGTACGATTCAGGAAAGCGTTAGGTTGAGGGACAGCCATGATCTTTAGCATTAACTCAGTTAAAACCCTTCTTTTGGTTTGGTTGGTTTGGTTTTTCTGTTAAATACGTGTGTATTGTATAATAGACCTATCTTCTAAAAATGCCAGTTTGAGCAATGCAAGTTTCAGTTAAATAAAGCTAAACCAGGTATTTTTCTGAGCAGCTAAAGGATATGTTTTAATAGGGAAAAAAAAAATACGGAGGAAGTCAGATTAGCACTGAGATACAGAACGTTAAATCAGAATCCATCTGAAAATAATTCCCCTGCGCTGAAGTTGACAGATCTGTTGCCAGAGAAAACACGTTGGGATCCAGCTTGGAGAAGAGCCCTTGTGCTGCGCAGTGACCGACCGACCGGTGCGGCTCAGCAGGGAGCCAGAGCCCACCCCGTTCAGTTCTCCGTTAGAACTAACGGTGGCTGTGACACGGGACGTGGAAAGAAGGGGTTAAAAGCCTTCAGAAAAATAGCTGATCTTTGGACAAAACCCAAACAAACAAAAAATACAAGGAGCTAAAAAAACCCAGCCTAAGAACAGCAAGATTCTTGAGAAAAAGTGTTTGATAACCACGCCAGCCAGCTTCGCGACGCTGTTCCAGGGCTTCACACTTTGAGACTCTCCCAAGATTTCACCAGCATGAAGACAGTCGCCGCCTGTGACGGGTACCAAGCACTTTTCCCCGGCCTGTCCTCCTGCAGGGAGGCAGTATGGCTATCGACGAGGGACTGCACAGGGACCCCGGAGGGTCCGTTCTCAACTACACCGACCTGCTGGGCCATGCTGGAGAAGGGGCTTCTCCCTGGGCCTTAGTGTGCTCATCTGCAAAAGGAGGGTAACGTGGTTCAGACCATCTCTATAAAGTGCTCGGGCCATTCTAGAAAGAATTTGGACATCATTTCAGGAGGATTTTGCTGCCTAAACACAGAAAATTTAGACTTTTGAGATCTAATGACTTGTATGCTACGCGCTAGGATAAAACCAGCCGCGCGCGCAGTTCTCAAGCACAGCCTCCTTTTCCACGTGCTGAACGATTCTCACCTAACATTCTCGTGCTAAAAGTCCTTGCCTGCGTCCAGCAGCGGTGCTGGCTTGTGAATATCGAACTCCTAAGTGACTGCTCGCTCCTGAGGCTCTGCGCCGCGGTATCGGCAGAAGCCGCGGCACGCGGGACGGGGAACTGCCGGCACGTGCTGCTTCCCTGAACCGGCAGCACCTGCCTTGCCCACGGCCGGGCACGGGCCGAGCTGCCGCCAGTGGCGCGACAACAAATGCCACCGTTCGCCGCCAAAAGGCATCGCCTGCTTGTGCTCCTGACCCTGAACTGCTGCTCGACACCGGCAGCACCCCGCCGGTGCAACGGCCTGCAGCGCGAGACGAGCACATACCCCGACATCGGGCTCACGCTTTGACTGGCCCCGTGCTCCTTAGAGCTGCTTCGCCCCAGCCGCGTGGCTGACGACAGAAAAATGATTTACAGGCAATATTTGGTTTGGTACTTCGCCTTTCCCGGTACTTCTGCTCCCCCGGCCGGTTTGCAGCCCAGGAGGGCTCGGCCGCTCGCCGGGAAACGGAGCGGAGGCACCCACCGCCCTTCCCCTGCTGCAGGGGAAGCGCTTCAGCAGCGGAGTGTGGAGAGAGAGGAGGGAGGCAGAGGGAACCCTAAGAAACTCTTACCAAAACAAAACCAAAGAAACCCCACTAGACACCGTCTGATGTTACAGGTCACGTTCCCCTATGCCATTTTGGTCAAATAAACCTTAAAACAGATTCCCTGACGAGACTTATCTCTAAGAACAAGCCTAGACCATTGACAACTGTCACCTATATACTCTTGATATTTATATTATGTAAACAAGGTTGTGTGGAAATCTCTTTTGTTTTTTTTTCCCCCCAAGGTAAGTGCAGATCCTTAACACACCCAGCCTAAATCTACATCAGCATCCTCAGCTTTTGAAAAAAAAAAAAAAAACAACCTCACTGACGCTCATACCTGACAGTACTCTGGCTCACCTTGGCCATACTGGAAACAGAGGGCTATAGAAACAAAAATTCAGCAGAAAAATTCCTGACCACGGACTAGAGTTCACACAGAACACAAAAATAAATTAAGTAGTGCACAGTAAAGCCAACAACAGCTAAATATTTTTATACATCAATTATATGCAGCATGAGGTAATATTGCTCACATTATGGAGGGAGATTCTTAGTTGGTTTTGTTTCTTTTGAGAGAAATTGGATTTGTCCTGTGCGTATAGAAACTCCTGTAACATAACACTGAAGTAACAGAGACTTCTGTAAAATATATACCACTATCAGATAGAAACACACACGCTCTTCATTACTTATGTATACCACAATTAAATAGGTGATTGGGTTCTTAGGATCTAGCTGAAGATGATTATAGTAAGCCATCTAGGTTTTTATGGACCGTTCGGTTCTCCTTCCCGTTGTTGCAATCCTCTGAGGGCGTGTATTGGACCTGATATTCTTGGAGAATTTTAAATACATCGTGGTGTCCGAAATGTAAAGCTTCGTCCATAGGAGTGTTATTCCACCTACAAGAAGGAGCAGAGCACGGCCAACATCAGCACCCACAGAGCCCAACGCACCGACAACCTTCGTCTCTCGTGGTTCTTCCCACGCTGCGCGAACCGTCCAGCCAGTTCTGGAACCGTCAGAATACTCTGGAAGCCGAACTGTGAGCACGAGCTCTGCAGTAACGGTTTTAACGGTTCGCCTCTCTTTGTCCCCGCTGGCTCTGCAGACCCTGCAGAGCAGCAGCAGGATCCCGGTCCCAGCGAGCGCCGGCTCAGCAGGTTCCAGGCTCCTTTGCCAGGCACCGCTCCTCGCGGGGGGCACGGAGGTGCTCCGGGGGCACCCGCCCTGCAAACCGGCAACAAAGCCACTCACCTGTCTTTGGGGAACGGATTCACTTTGCACGCTTCCAGCAGAAATTTAACGACGTCCACGTGACCTGTAAGACAAGGAGGCTTGTGAGCGCATACACGTGTATGTATCTGCACGTATGTACACACCAAGTTTCAGAAAGCAGGAATGCCACCTCCGGCGAGCGAAGGCTCCCCAAGGAAAGCCCACCACCACCACGAGCCGGCCGATCACCGGTGAGGAGGCATTACCTTCTGCAGCTGCCACATGCAGGGCTGTTCGTGAGTCATAGTCTCTCTGTTCCATATCCATTCCCGACAGAGCAAATCTGGATAAATACAAATACATATAAAGATACTGCAGAGGAAAGTCGTACATCATTAAGACAAGTTACAAAACTAGCAGGGGACAGCACCCCTGTGCTGAAACTTCTGCTGCAGGAGGGTCTCGTACCCTCGGTTGCAACTTTTTAAAGCTTTGGCTTTAAAAAACAAGGTAGGGGCTTAATTGGCTTTCTGCTCTCCAGTTGCCATAAGGAAGAATAAAATGTCTGCAGGAAACGTAACAGTTAAAGTATCTGATCTAACAATCTAACACGGACAAGCCGAGTCATATAAGGCAAAGTGATTTTATGCCAGCTGAGGACTTCCAGGGAGGACTACCACGTCCGAAAATCCTGAACAGCGTTAAGCTGTTGGCAGAGTTCATTCGGCACGCTACCGTGCTCCGGGACAGCAGAGCTGAACTACACGCATTTTTCCGCCTACTGATTACATTCACATACATTCTAGCCAAATTTATACACTTAATTAGTCTCTTACCGTTATTACTTTAAATGTTGCCAGACCCTATGCCAGATTTCAGTAGCAAAGCTAGATTTCCTAACCCCTCCAACAACAACAGCGCGCATTTTCCAGCCTGAGTTCTAGGGGCAGTTTCAGAATTGAATTATAAAGCAGGTGAGAGTGCAGCTGGGCTTTCTGGCTACCACTCTAGAAAACCGGTCGAGGAAAACACCCTCGGACCATCCAAAGCAATGGAAAACAAAGGGGCTGCGGGACACCGTGAGGGTACCTTTGCGGTAGTTAGGTTTGCGGGGGGGGGGGATTGGTCGGTTGGTTGGCTCTGGGGTGACTGTGTGCCACCCCCCTGCAGCTGGGATGTCCCTGACATGGACACAGCACACGTGCGGTCCCCACGGAACCAGCAGCTGCGGGTACCAGACAAGCAGCATCCCCGTGCCCAACCCCGCGCCGGTTTTTACCTCCGGAGCGCAGACACGTCCCCCGTGTAGGCAGCAAACAGCAGATTGATCACAGACTTCACCTACGAAGAGAGATGGAGACCGGTTTATTGAGCTTCTTTCCACCAAAAGAAAACAAAAGGTAACCCCAGAAAAGCCCAGCATGACCAGTTAGTCCAGTGCTTCGGGATCAGCTGATTTTACTCCCCACCCCCCAGGCGACACTTTGCAATACAGTGTAAAACCGAGAGAACTCGTTCCAGCTTGCGCCGCTACCGGTACTTTTAGGTCTGTCTTCCCAAGACAAGTAAAGGAACCACAAAACGCACATTTCTACTCTACTGTGGGTAAAAATACGAGCTTTGCTGTGTGGACAAACGGTATTTCTCTCTCTGATGCTTTGTAATGCAACAGCCAGTATCACTCTGCATAATTCGTAAGATCATCAACACCTTGTAAGACAAACTTATTCCAGAATTTTAATTTTTTTTTAATTAAACAGAGAAGACTCCTAATGCCAGGAGAAATCTATGTTAGCGGAAAAGAAGAAATGGTACTGGTTTTGCTTTGTATTACATATTTTGCTTGCATACCTCTAATATAAGGGCTTTCTTCGGATAAACAATTTTAAGCAATTCTATCGCATAATGAGCTGCCACAAGAAAAGCAAGGTTTCAAGGCAGACAAAAGCAGGATCTTTACAGATTGAATAAAGTCTCAGACAAACGGTGCTTTTCTCAGCTACGTTAATTATGCTAATAAGAAACAACACTGTTAGGCTACACCAGCCTTGTCCCATGCACATTTTTAACACATTCTGGCTACAAAAACTCTGCAAGTTTCAACTGGAGCCAAAACTGACAGGACAGATGGTTTTAAACATCCCACATCAGCTTCTTTCATGAACTGATATAGCCACCTCTAGGCTGCATTTCACAGAAATTTCCAGTGCCTTTTCTAAATGCTGTGTTGCTGTTTGAGTCCACGACGTCCTGTCACTGCTACCAGCCAGGTAACAGAGGTAAAGGAGAAAACTGATGCTGCACTGACCTTCTAGAACAAGGAGGAGAAACAAATGTAAAAAAAAAAAAAAACCAACAAAAAAACCCAAACCCAAACAACACAACACCAGAAATAACCAAAATGACAAGCAAGTCTCCCAGAGATTTCTGCAAAACCACTGGTGTGTTTGCACAGGGCCACAGCCGAGCCAACATCTGCGCCTCTTACAAACCCCAGCAGCGGAATTGCTTGTTATTTTTTACACCTCAGATATGTGCTGACGCAAAGAGGGACCGAAGCAAAAGGAGATGGAGGCAGAGAGGGGAAACGGAGCCCCTCGCCTCGCTCCCGCACCCACGAACTCCTGCAGCTCCCGTTGGGTTCACACAAGGATGCTCGTGCGGCTCCTCGCGCAGCGGGGTGAGACCTGCAGGTCTCCATCCCTCCCCAGGGGCTCAGCACCCAGCACCCAGCACCCACCCCGAGGCACCTGGGTCCCCTCCAACCGCCCCAAAGCCCCCCTCCTTTCCCAGACCCTCCTCACAAGCACTACGGAGGGCAGGGCTGCTCCTCACGGGGTGGGGGGTGGGGGTTGTGTTTAAAGCTTGCATGAAAAAGAAAAACAAAAAAAAGAAAAGGTGGGGGAAAGAGGAGGAGGAAAAAGAAAGGTGGGAAAGAGAAAAAAGAAAACGCCAACACAAAGCGACCCAGAACGCCACCGGACATCAGCATGGGCTTTGCTGGGACACCGAGCTGGCCACCCCTGGCTGAGCCCACCCCCCCTACAGCCCTCTTGCCCCCCCACAGTGGGGCTGCCTTCTCCCCTGCCCTGGCGCAGAAGCGAGGGGGCCGGGGTCCCTCAGCACCCCGCAGGGACACCGTGTCCCCTGGCTCCAGGCGCGGTGCAGAGCCCAGCGTCGCGCAGCCCCGAGCACTGCCGTGGGGACACAACACATCCCCGTGACACCAACCCATGGCGGCCTGCAAGAACATACACGTGCTTCAAATCCAGCCTGCAGCCCAGCACCCCCCAACGCAGGCAGGGAAGGGGAATGGAGCTGCATCATCTCCAAATCTCTGCAGATGCTCCAGGAGCCTTCCTCGCTGGGAGAGGAGCTGCAGACTGGGCGGCGTGGGGGGCTCGGGCATCCCAGGCCAGCAGGTGCCCAGCACCCCCCCTCTGCAGGAGCCAGGATGAGCAAAAGACGTTCTGTCTGTAGTAAAAGCCGTTCCAGAGGTCACCAACCATGTTGGCTGGGCTTCTTTATGGTTCTGGGAAATGCAAATGTCTATTAAAATAATTAAACGAAAATAACTCATTCCTTCCTTACAAAAAAATAACTTCCCAAGCGCAGCTCGGGCCAAGAATCCCTCTGGATTCGGCTGAACCTTTTGCTGAGAAGCCATTTTTCTATAACGATGTGACAAAATCTAATTTGGAGATTGCAGAGGCTTCCTAACACAATCATCCCGGGCCACGTCTCTCAGCAACCCGGGAGAGGTTACAGCCGTGCCTGCCTAAAGATAAATAATGTAAAATCCAAGGTCACATTATCATAAAACTGAACTTCTTGACAAATCAAACCAAAAAGAAACACAATTTCAGACAAAAAAAAAAAAAAAAAAAAATCTCTGCTTGTTCAGTTCAGAAGGTGGAAATACAACCGCTCTCTGTACAACGGTAAAGGGACCGAGATACAAAAAGCAGGAGACAAGTTTAGCACAACTATTAGCAGAACAATTATCCAAAACTGGTCAGGAATGAACTCAAGGTGAAAAAAGCAGCGTGTAACCATCAGAGCTGAAACAACCCCCGCAGGGCTACCCGCCCCCGCTTCAAGGGAGACTTTTAATGATTTTATGGAAGAATGAGGTTGGATTTGCGGGCAACAAAACACACCGACTCCGTAACCGCACCCTACTCCACCAGCAGCATAGCCCAGGCCAAAAAAATTGAACTCACTTTATAAGGTATGAAGCAAAATTGCTCAAAAGGCAGCCCTAAACAAAGATGGGCATAAAAAGAGAATTCAAGAGTAAAATTTGAAAATGTGCAAATACAAAATACATTTGGAATTCAAGGTAAGGAGACATGTTCCACAAGCGCCTTCTCAAAAAGCCCTTAGTTTTCAAGGGAATATTAATCTAAGTAGCACAAGGCGGCTTCATGTAAAAGGTTATCACTGACACTGAGAAAAAGTTATTATGCGAAAATAACTTGCTGTCAGCAGCTTTGCATCTGCACATTTCAAATTCAAAGTAAGAATATACAGCTTCCATGAGCATCTTCTTGAACATCCCTTAGTTTTCAAGAGAATATTAATCTAAGCAGCATATATATATATATATATGTATTAAATAAATAAATGTATTAAATGCAGAGGTTATCTACATTGAGAGAAAAAGTTACTAAGTGAAAATAACTTGCTGCCAGGAACTTTGTACCTGCACAGAATCTCACTGAGGCTGCCATAAAGCCAAGCACAACCAAGACTTCAAAAACGCACGGAAAAATTCTCGACCCCCAAACGCACAGCTCAGTAGCCTGAAATAATAGGTCTGTTGCCAAAATCAAGAGCCCAAGAAACTCTGAAGTGGGAGCAGCAAACAGAGATTGATTTGTAACTGTAGAGGAGAGAGGGCAAAAAAAAAAAAAAAAAAAAGCAAGCACAGAGGACAGCTGAGCTGCACTCACTCACACCGAGTGGGGCACGAGGGACCAGGCAACTGGTTTAGGTGTTCAGAGCCTTTGTCAGCGGGTTTCTCACCGGGCGCTTATCTTCTACGTGCCACGGTCAGTGCTGGCGTTTCCGTTTGCTGCGCTGATGACCACAGTTTTTCCCTCATCTTCAGTAACAGAGACTCTACCTTCAACCCGACAGCCAGGAACCACCTTGCCCTCCTGCGCAGAATTCCTTAACTATGAAAATTTAGTAAAAGCTGAAGGGATGGAGCCCCTTGGCTGCAGATGGACGCACACACAAACCCAAACTATCAAACCCAGAGCGAAAACTCTTCCACCTCTGGTCAAACGGGAGATAAAAGCTGCACGTGCCGCACCGCAGGAACTCGGCAGCTCTGGTCATCACACCAGCCTGGAGCATCACTCGCCCAGCCGCCGTGAAACCCTCTTTGTACGACGCTTCACTGAGCGCTGGGCATCACCCTTCCTGCCCAGGTGGTAAAGGTTCCTCGGGAACACTCGTGTCGCTCCACACTGAAGATGAGAAGCCCCAGCCCACACACCTTCTATATTCACCTTCGGGTTCGGAGGTGTCAGAGGTCTCAGGCTCGGTGGGATGAAGCTACGATGGACCCAACCTAATGCCAGCACCGGTCCTGCTTCCCGTCGGAGGTGGCCAAATGACCACCTCCAGAGGTCCCTGCCAACTAACAGTCCTGGGAGTCCGGGGGTAAGAACGCCAGCAGCACATGAAAGAAAAACCAAGCGCCGCTGCTGCTGCAGAACCACACCAAGGTCAAGCGAAAGGGAGGAAACGCTCCAGTTCAGAGCGGCGGGAGGTCAGGCGGCTGCGGCAGACGGTTCAGATAAACACTGGGGGCCAAAAGGAAAAAAAAAAATTAAAAAAAAAAAAAAAAGGGAAAAAACCCATCAATCCAAAACCCCAGAAGCACAAACCAAGTGAGAACAGCACTGACAGTTAAAGGAAAACTGAGTGTAAAAGTGACACCTAGTCCAAAGCTTTCCCGCTGCAGATACTTCAAGCATCTTCTGATGGTGCTGCAAGTTCCAGAGAAGTCTCCTTCAAGCAGCAGGATTCAGATGTGATGCCAACTGCACGCGAACGGAGGAAGAGCAGCAACAAGCCTTCCAGGGAGCCCAGCACACAGCACGCGCTCACCGCTGACCCCTCGGCCTGCAAACACGCTCTCAAAGTACGTGAGAAGTAAGACATGGTGGGTTTGGGTTTAATTTTCAATTTCTCAACGGACCAACCTGAAAAACCTAACGAAAAAAATCAGGTTTTAAAACTTCAGTATTAATACGCTGAAGTTAACTCATCGCAAGCGAAATTTCAACACGTCTGGTTGATCGGAAAGGCTGGGCTGGTACATGGGAACAGCCTTGGTGGAGATTCCTGACGAAACAGTCTTTCCCAGCCGAGCTGTGCGCCCAAATCCAGCCCACATGAGCAGACTTACTTAAACAGTCTTAGTCTCACGGTGGCTAATAGCAAATCGCCACGTAAGGCTGAGGTGAGAATCACTTCCCCCAGCACAGACCGGTTTAGAGGATTTCTTCCTTTTTAAGGTAGAACAGCAGCCCACGTACCACTGCCCAGCTCTAACGCTATCAGCGCAAGAGCCCTCCAACCACTTCACGGAGCACAGCGTGCTATCGGCATTGGCGCCCAGCTGGGAAACTGAGGCCCAAGCGATGGAAACGAACCGATCCAGCAAACAAAGATCCTGGCTCACACGCGTCGGTGTTACAGGAGGACAACCAAAGCTGAAGCAGGAGCCGACCCCAGGCAGCCGTGCCCGACCGCGGCACAGCAGGGCAAGCTCTGCCCCGCACTCCGCTTGGGTCAGGAGAGACAAGCCAAACAGCTGTGCACAAAAAGAAAACAAATCCTCTAGGAAAAAAAAAAAAATAAAATTAATTTAGCTCAGAGCTGGATTAATTCCATGAGAAGCTCTTAGCTAAAAAGGTCACTGAATCTGGATTTTCATTTCCGACTGTGCCCTGCTTCCCGAAAGTGCTCCCCCCGCCTTTAATTTCTTTGAAACCATTACAGAATTTACAGTCTAAAGACAAATTACTTCCAACTTCACTGTTTCTCCAGGTGGCACAGGAACAGAGTCAAGCCCAACAGTTCAAAACGGTGCTGCTAAAGGCAATGCAAACAAGGATGCTCCCCCCAAACGCCCTCATCTTTCCAATGCTCTTTACATCACGTTCAGGGACAATGCCACAGGTTAGCCTTCAAAAAAAGATGTCCAAAATATTAGGGGGGAAAAAAGGTTGTTTGAATGCATGCTGTTTCTCAAGAACTCTGCCGTACCCGCACTTCACCAGGCACCAGGCCCCGTGTGCTGGCAGGAGACGCTCAGATACAAGGGGCAGGGGGGTGACGAGGAGCAGCACTAGCTGAAAAACACAGGCCACCACGCGCCTCTCGCGTCCCATTTGTTGTGCTTAGAATGGGACGCAATGTCCCTTTTGGGAACCCTCCCCGCTTCGCCAACTGGCTTGAAGAGCCAAGCTTTAAACGCTCCCCCGCATGGCACAGAGCGTGGACACAGACCGGGATACAAACGTCAGCTCCTGCAGCTCACGACTTCCCTAATGACAAGCAACCGTCACAGCAACGCCAGGTCCTGATGCACGGGGATCCCCGAGCGGGTCCAAGAGCCTTGGTGCACGGTACCCCATCACCTGACCGACCGACGGATGCTCCCAGCCATAGGAGAGCTGCCCTGAGACGGGAACGAAGCTCTGCAGCTCTTCACCGGTGCAGAACACACCAGAACAAAGAGCAGCCCGGCTTGCCTGAAGTGTGTCTGAGGCTCAGCTCTCCAGACCACCAAAACCTACCAACGCCGCAGCACAGTTCATCTGCGTTTACGATACCTTGGCCATCGTCCTTTGGCACCTGCACCAAGAACCGCGGCTGCGGCGGCACCATTCCCCTTTTACACCCCAAGTCTGACTGGGTGGTGTTTCAGGGCGGTGGACGCTGGCAGCACATCGCTACGACCAGGAGAAAGGCAGGAGCGCAAAGCGCGCGGTGATCGATTCCTCTTTGCACAGCCCCCGCTCGCCCCGCCGAAGGCCACCGCTGCTTGGTGGCTGGGTGACACCGACGGACTGGCCACATGAGCAAAGGTCCTGCTGGCCAAGCGACGCGGTGCCCCGTGCCCCGAGGCCGCAGCCGCTGCTCCGCCAGCCCCGCTTCCGCACCCATTGTCAGCGGCGCACGGCGGCACTAAGCCGGCTCAGCGCTGGATTAACTCCGGCGGGCAAAAAATAGAGGTTTAAGCTGTTTAAGGTGAGCGAGTCCCCAGCGAACGTGGATTAAGGTTTCATACCGGGAAGAGACAGGATACTCCAAACTCTCCCCATTCGCCTGACCTCTGCGAATGACCAACTACTCGTGAGTAAGGCAGCAGCAAAGAGTTTGTGTGAGCCAAGAGGGACTGCGCAAAGTAACAGAAGCTCCACAGTCAACAGAAATTCAACTTCGCAGTGACACTGTTCTGCTGCTTTTCCCAAAGCCGATCCCCTGATGAGGGTCACTGAGTACGAAGCAAGAAGCGATCATTCCTCCCGCACTCCCGAAGAACAACGCTCATTTTATCAACAGAAAACCATGCCTGCATCTAAGATGCTGATATAAATTCTGAAACAGCAGCGGTGACCTATAAAACCCAGAAAAAGTAAATCTAGAGCTGTCAGATTTTAAAAAGTTAAAAAAAAAGTTAAACAGTTTAGTCATCCGGGTTTTATGCATTAACTTGTAGCCCAACCACGCTGAAGCACAGCCTAGAGATGACTTTCTTCACGCATGTAATGTTTCAAAATAAAACTGGGAAACAAAACAAAAAACCCCAAACCTGCTCAAAACAAATCCTGAAGCTTCAATGCTGAAATTCAACCTAGAATGCAAGTAGTCCCTTCAAGGACAAAAATAATCCAGGAATGAATCTCAAAGAAGAACAAAGGTATCTGCACGTTCAGACACTAGACAGGACCACTTATTTTTAAAAAATTACCATTTTTGTATTTACAATTAATTTGCAGTAAACTAGAATCTGCTGTCTGAGTTCCACTGACAAGACTAGTGTTGGAAAAAATAAAGATACAAAAAAATAATAATAAAAAAAAAATCACTATTCAAGTCTAAAAGAGACAGCCACACTCGTCCTTTAAAATACCACAGCTCAGCAGGAAGCTAAAGGTGTATTTTGTAGGGAAAGAAATCTCTGTCCTAAGTAACTCTGCAACTGAGCCTCTGTTTTGTTTCCCATGAGATACAGTGAAAGTTATTGCCTACCGGGAAGAAAAATATTTACTTTTTAAAACTGTAAACAAATACCCAAGGTATCACTCCGTCCTCCCACTGATGCTTTTTGCAGCTTTTAAAACTGCTGGGGGTGGGTCCGGCACGAACAAATCCGACCCTGGAGGATGGGAACGGCCCCGCGATGCCAGGGCGGCAGGGCCGGGGGAGCACGGACACGGCACCCCCCAGTGCAGCCGGACACCAGCAGCCTGTCGGGGTGCAGACCCCTGCCCTGGCTTTGCCCACCCGGCGTCGGCGAGGGGCAGCTCTGCGGCAGCCTCAGGGCTCGCCTGGCCAGGTCCTGCCGCGGCGTATTCCCAGGGACGGACCCCCGGGGAGGCACCCCAAGCAGCCCCTGGAGCAAGCCACGGCGTTACCTTGTTCGACAGAGAACTAGCAAGTTACCTAAGAAAACATAATCGCTTCCAATAACTTTGAGGCAAGCAAAAATAAGTCTTCGGGCTCGAGTAGGAGTGACCAACAGATCACACCTACCTCTCCAGCCACCTAACGCAGGTGCCTCTGACAGAGGCTCTTCCCCCAACTTTACACGGGCACAAGGCTCACGAGAACTTTATAAAGCTAGAATTCCTTGGAAAAGTCTTTGTTCCCCTTGTACTATAAATAATTAAAAGATACACTTACACACATTTGTATCTTTTCCATTATATATACATACACCCCCACTGAAATATCTGACAGCCCAAGCAAGGCCAGCTGCTCCGCAACACTTTCACTTCCTCAGGACTTTTTCCCACACCTTTTTACCCTGTTTTCTGCATTACTAATCCTTGCTTCCTCATGTCGTTTGGGGAAAGCACAGAAACAACTCTAGAATCTGCAAATATTTGCTCTTCGGTGTTTCAGAACTAACACAGAAACAAGATGTGGTGACTATTCCACCCACCCCCCCCCTCCCCGTTCCATTTTCTAACGCATCAACCACCGATTTCTTTCCCTCTAGATGGTGCCAGCTCCTCTCGACAGCGCAGGACAGAGGAGGATCCCCAGCTCCTGCACTTTCATGAGCTGCGGGTGCAGCATTTCTTTTTGGAGTCAAAACTGCAACAGCAACTTTCAAAACCGCTACCACGGAGTCTATTTTTGGAGTCTCCCTGGTGGAATTAACTTGAAATGCCGCTTGCGCAGCGATGATTCCCACAGCTCGTGCCGGCGGCGGAAAACTAAGAGCCTCGTAAAAACACTTGTTTGTTCCTCGGTCACTGCCACGGCCGTTTTCGGCAGCCACGTCCAAACACGATCCCCGCGTACACCTCCTCCCATGACTGACGTCCAGCCTGCAGCCACGCCAGAGGCTGTGTTTCCACGTGTACAAACCCCGAGCCGCTTTAAGCCAACTGTACTGCTCTAGCTGCCAAAACCTGAGGCAAGCCAGCCAGCCAGCTCCTTGCCCGGCGGCACGGAAGAGCTGCTCCATCGCCCCTCTGCTCCATCAGCTGGCAGCTCCCGGCCGGAATCACTGAGGTGTGTTACCTGCGCTCAGGGCTGCCACAAAGACCCGCTGCAGCGCTCCGGAGCCTGCACACAGACCCTCCCTGCACCTGCAGAGTCGAGCTGATCGCAGAGAAACACATTATTTTTGGTATATTTTAGGATCTATTTTATATATTTAGGTATATTTTTATATTATAAAAGATAGATTTTATTTATATATTTAGGTATATTTTCGATATCTATTAAGAATGCATTATTTTAGGTAACATTACTGCTTTTTTTGGTGAATTTATTAGAAATTCCATAAAAACATTGGATAATTTTTGACATTTAAAGGGGTTTTTGACCTTTAAATTATTGCTCTAACCACGATCAGGATGGCAGCCGTCAGCAGCTGCTCCGAGCAGCTAGGCGGGCTCTGGGAGACGAACCGCTGCTCAGTTAGCGGTCTGCCAGTAAACCTGGGGGGGAGAACTTCAGCGCCAGACTGCGCTTCAGGCACAGGGGAGGGAAGGTGGGAAAAGTCACGAGACTGGTGTTACTGTTTGCTAACAAACAGAACAATTCAGCAGAAAAATTATGTCAGCCTGAGACGCTTTTTTTTTGTTAATTTGCGTATCCAGCTGGACAAAAATTGCAGTAGGATTTTATGTTTTGTTACAATTTAACTCTCAAAATGGTTTCAAACCCAAATTCGATCTTTTAAAATAAAAGCTGGCCATTTTCTTCTTCTGACTTCCTATGTTTTTTAATTGGCTGGTACATACCGACCAAGGTAAAAAAACCACATTCTACAATCCTAAAAGCATCTGTTTAACATCTGAGAACAGGGCAAGGCGTTTCATCTAGGTTCGGTTCGGACGCAGGAGCGCTAACGTACACACAAGCCTGTACTGGTAGCTCCATCTTGGTATTTGTCACAGGAGCTTGTGCGTGTAGCCGAGTATAAGAAACATTTAATTAAACCAAATACATACATTGAGGATTTCTCTTGACACCAGGAGGAAAAAAAAAAAAAAAAAAAAATCAAGAAAAAAAAAATCATATCCCACTTCCTTCAGCCTAAGAAGAACTGTCGATCTCCTTTACTGGAAGGCATATAGGCTAAAGTCGCCAAAGGAGAGGGCAGCCCTCCTGGAGGTGAAGGCTGAGCAGAGATGGTTTCCCTCTCCACCCCTCCTCATCCACCAGTTTAAAGTGGGTTTCTACCATTCATATTTCCTTCATTCAAAGCTTTTACAGATAGCTCAAAACGTCTAAAGTACTACATTATGCCACCCAAAACCACAAATAGAGTATCAATACCACATTTTACAGCAAACTGAGTTTCTTTGCCCATCTCCGCCTGAAGTCCTACTTTCACCAGAATGCTTTACGTTAACCCAGCTATTTAAGAGCATCTAAAAATGATACTTGCTACAAACTAGCCCAAGAACATAAATGCTCGGCCATCTCTTCTCGTTTGTCATGGTACAGACCAAAATTTGCAGAAAATGCTACAAGCCTAACAAGGACGCAGGAAGCAGTAACCGGGAACAGAAGGTTCTTTCTCTTCTGATGATGTGTGGAGCCATGAAAGCCAGACTCAAGCAGAAATCACCTCTTATTCATAACACAGCCATCAAGTGGACACAAATTTCCAGAAAGAGTCTCTCTCACCGGTATTCCTCAAAACAGCATCTCTCTACCTGTGAAAGGGCCAATTCACCTTAAATACTAACAGGCAGGAGGTGCAAGCTCTTCAAGGAGTCAAAAAAATATCCTTTAACTCGTGGAAAAAAGCAGTTGTAGACAGGTCTGAGCTCAGTTCTACTAGTTCAGCCACTATATGCTCAGAGATTATTACATTTAATTCTTCTAATTTTAAAATGATAAATGAGAATTAGGATCTTGTCAGATTTACAATACTACACATTTCCAGTATAGATCTTACATCGATAAGCAGTAAGTCTACTTTGTACTATGTTTGGGTTTTGCTCAAGTGCCTGAAAGACGGTAACAATGGCACTGACTGAACTGTCCCTGGAGATGGCAAGCTACGGAGCCAGAGACCTTATTTCATCACAACACTTGCAATGTAATAAGCAATAAGCTTATTACTTACATTTCTGGCTACTGATTAATTCTAAAGCATTATTAAATGGATGCTGTTTAAATTATAGATAAGACTATTTAATTAAAAGGAATTTAAGAGTTAAGTAATAAAGCAAAATGTTTACTAGATTAAGTGAAACATCTACTTACCTCCAGTGAGACTCTTTCAGAAAGACCATGCCCATCTATGCCAATCCCGAGATGTGTAAACCCCACGGGATAAGCCCAGGCTGTTTTGCCCAGCCACGTTTCTCAAATCCCACACTCCCACCACTGCCTCCCCCAACAGAGGCAGAAGAATCAATCCTTCACTAGAACTCGAGCTCCAGAGGTGGAGAGCGGGTTGGAATCCAACCGAAGGCGAGTTGGATCCCTGCATACAAGCATCTTCCCCAAG
>JAVJGJ010000061.1:3969177-4012388 GCA_035590215.1 Microhierax caerulescens
TTAAGAGCCTACTGCACCATGACATTTTTATCAGAAAAGTCACAGTGAGAAAGTTTTGCTACTTTGATTTTTGCTGTCAACTTTCCAAGATAACAGTTCAAAGTGAAAAATAATTAGATTATTGTACAAAATGGTTAAGAAATCTTGGGAAGGTTTTCAATGACTGGTTTAACTAAATCTGCTTATTCCACCTACTTTTCCAGAACTTTTTCTCTCTTTTAGAATGGAGTGCACACTATCTCACTTCAGTCTCAAAAATGTGTTTGAACAAATCTGTTCTCCATTGAGGGAAAAAAAATACAATAAAAATCAGCTTAAAATAAATTTATTAAACAATACAAAAATAAGCATGCTGGAAATTGGATACATAAATAACATACAATGCAAATGAAAAATGGAAAACGAGACAGGTAACTTAACAACTGAGCCAAAAGGTACAACACAAATGCTAAAATAAAATTTTAAAAAGCATTTACATTTCTAATGAAATGTTAATGATGCTGACAAAGAAAAACAAACAAACAGCTAAAATGCTTGAATATCAAGAATTGCTATTACTGTAGCACAGGTGAACACTAAAACCGTTGCAGACTTCAGACATTCAATGACTAGCCTCTCTCACCACATTCTTTCAGACCCGCTCACCAAACGGAACGCAGGCGTCCTGGCAGCCCCCGCCATGGTCCCCGCTACCTGCGTACCCTGCCAGCAGTAAAAGCCATCTGCAGACGCGGCAGGCCAGACCAAGGAACTGGGAAGTGCAGGCAAGTTACAAGTTACCAATTGGTCCAAAGGAGTCTCCTCCTAACCCCTCCTAACCAGAGGCTGGCTTAAATTCTGAGACGGGCTTCTAAAGCATATATTACAGAACTGTAGCATCTCTCTCTCTCTCTTTCTCGTAAAGATTGTGTAAGCTGTAACCTAAATAGTCTTATTATGCATATTAAAGATCTAGTAGTTTCCTTAATTTTGTATTTCCCATGCAGGATTTGCCTCTACCACAAGTTTCGTATGTAACTGCCAAACATAAATACAGTTAAAAATTTTATTTTCAAGTTGAAACCCAGATGGAACATTTTTCCATCCTCAACCACATTTTTAGAATTAGATTCAAAGAGTACTAAAACCCAGAAAACGATATGTGGAATTAGATCAAGCAAATCTTGCATCATACGTTTTCCTTTTTTAATTAAATCAGTAATTTCACCTGCAACATGTCATCACCGTAAATACTCTTCATTAGCAGCACAGACACATTACGGTCCCCCTCTTGCAACTGAGGATATTTCAGGTAAAGACACGTAACTTTGCAGGGTCTGAACACCTGTTATGTCTCTGTAACTAATAGTTTACTGTAAAATCCTCCACCAGGGGAAACATACGTAATTCAAGAATTTGCCTTTATTTTCAAGGTAAGCACTGACAAATCTAACCTTATCATCCATGATAAGATTATAAAACGGCTATTATTCAGCCATTTTTGACTGACATTTATCACTGACATCTGCGCCACAGATTTACCTCTTCATCCCAGCAGGACTTCAAATTCACTGAAAATTGATGTTCTGTATTCTTTTGCTTTAACATTTTAATCTAGGCTTCAAAGACAGGAAACTCATCCTTTGACAATACACTGCTAGACAGTGAAGGTTATTCAGGATTTAGTCAGAACTTATTTCAAATGCTTATGCAAAACTATCCATACCTAAACAGAATAATAAAGAACAGCTTGCTTTCACAGAGAACATCAGCTTTGCTTTATGCATCCTCCAGAATTCATAAACATCCAGATGGGTCAAAAAAAAGGGGCAGGAAAAACCTAACTCCTCCCTTATGCGGAACTCGCATATGAATGCTCTTTGGAGTTTTAGATAAACTAAAAAGGGAGGAGGAGGGGGGTGGGTGGGTGGCAGGGAGAAGGGTTGGAGGTGTTACTAAGGAATTATCTGTCACTGGCTCTTAAAAATCCTCAGCGAGCTAATACCACTTATCAGTACCTGGACAAGTTTTCTGCAGTTTTATAAACCAGGACTCTGCATAATGTGTACTGGGGGTGGGATGTCTCAAACTATCTACAAACTTATAATTGCCTGAGATTTTTAGCATCATTAATAATCTAATAGCTACAAGATCAAGGATTTAGCAAGCCCATGCCCTCCGTCCAGCACTGCCTACTGAGCCTATTCAAAGCTTATATACACCATTGCAAACTACACCCTACTCAAGAGATTCAAAATTATCAAATTATGCAGATGAACTGGTGTGGCTGCCTGTAGAAGAACACAAGTCCTGTTTCTCAGCAAGCTGACAGAGGTGCAAACTCACTATCATTTTAAAAAGTTACAATTAATAATCACTTTTTAAACATTTGGTCACGTGTAAGTAAACGGAACCTCTGATCTCATATATGAACATGCACACGCACTTGCGGTTGAAAAATAAGTTAATTGTAAACAGCTTTAATAATATCTACCTATCTGCTTTACTCTGAAAATACGTCCTGCTCACTACTCTGTTGGTTACTACTCTAAACCCAAGATTGCTTACATTCCTCTCGAGGGTGGAGCACAGCATTATTAGTAAGGCAGACTTCTGACTCATAACTACCAGCTGGCAGTACAAGCAGCTAGCAAGACACTCAAAATAGTTTGGTAAGAAATCTTTCTGCTGCATTAGTTAACTTGCAAACAAGGCAGGTTTCTCTTCCCCCTTCTCCCAGTCCTCCCCAGCCATTTTTGCTCTTTTTATTTAAATGTTAGTATTAATTACTAAAGGTCTGATCAATAAAAAGAAAAAAAAAACACCACCAAACTTCGCCAGCCTGGCAGATCCAAAGGATCCATTTCTGTTCAAAGCAATTTGAAAGCTCATATAAGAAAAAAAAAAAAAAAAAGATATGGTAACGATTCAGAACCTATCTCCACTTAATATACAATTATTTAGAGATTGACTAATTTGCTGTATTTTGTTGATGCTATTTTACTTTATATTTTAATTAAAATTCTTTTATCTTTACATGCTGACCCTGATCAGAGGACACATAAGTTCTTGCTTAGCTCTAAAGTTAATTTACTTAAAATTCTCAGCTATGAACAAAAATAACAGATATACACAAAGTGGTATATCTTTGAAAACATTCAGATTTACCTTTTTCTAATATGTTTTAAGTAACTACAAAAGCCAGTTAACAGGTTTGGGTTTTGTTTTTTGCATGTGCTTCCCCCCCCACCCCCCGCCCCCCCTTGAACTTTGACAGTCTTTTTGGTATAGCATACAGAATTTACACAAAATGTATATATAAATGAAACACCAGGTAAACAATATTCAAATAAAAGTTAAATCTAGAGATGCTTGAGGATCTTTAAAATGAAGAATTTAATGAAACTAGAACCCATTCATTTAGTTTTGCTCTCCCCGACCTTCCATTCTATACACTACGGTTCTGGAGATGTCCTCGTTTGATTCAGGTGACACTTTTTTCCATACTGTTTCTTTTAAAGCAAGTTCTTGCTGGAGATTCTCATAGTCCATTGGTCCAAAGGAATGCTAGTTGTTCAAGCAACATACATTATTTATTAGTGTATTTGAAGGAAAAAAATAAAAAAATCCATACTTGCAGTCAATGCTAACAGACTCAAGTTTTTCACCTCTTCACACAAACTGTTATTTTCTCTTTTCCAGTTATAAAAAAATTCAAATTCCGAATCAGGTATTTGTTAGATGTACACATGCAAGTAGAAGCACTTTAAAGATCGTTCTACTGTGTCTTTTCCTATTGAAATCTTCATGTCTTAGTTAAAACATTAATGGTAATAAAAGCAAAGAGGTTTTCCTGATCTCAAGCACCCTCTCGCTTTTATGTTTTGTACATGACGTAGCTGGAGTGGATCCAGCTCATTTCCAGACTGCTTTCTTAGTAACAGGCACTTGCCTACAGCACTAGAACACCTAAATTCACTGCCTGTGCAACTCTCAGCAAGTCATGTGGTGTCAGAGATATCACTGTGAAAAAATGCTAAACATACATCCCATGCACTGCAGCACAGAACAGACAGGCTAAGCCCACCAGCTGGTCAAATATTAAAGGCAACCAGTACAGTAAAACTCTTTGCAACTTCTTCAGATACCATATACTTAGTTTAGCAAGGGAGATGAACTGCATGAAATGGAGGTACAAATCGAATCCAAAATTCTGCTATACAAAGCCCTGTGATAGTGTGGTCCACCCAGGTAAGTGTCCACTAATAATGTAAACTAGTTAATCTGAAAGCTTTGATGCAATACATGTCATTGAGCAGTTTTGCATTTAGAGAACTTTCTGTGTTTTTTCTGATGTCTACAAGTGATACTCACTAAACACACGTATTAACTTACCCGCTGATCACCACCTTCTCTGCGAGGATCAAGCTTTTTGGCAAAGTGTCTCAAATTATCGTAGTTATGAAAATTGCACAAAGAAACCAGATCCTGCAAATATTTAGAGAACATACATTATTATTTGTATATGATAGTCAAATGCACATGAGATTGTAATAATACTACCACTTTATTTTATATCATATCCTGCTAACACCTGCACTAGTAGTAAGAGAAGCTTATTAAATAAATCAATACCAATGACTGTAAGGCCCTTTGAACATAATACAGTGATAGGATTAAGTTCTAACAACACCTTTAAACTCCTTTTTAAAGAAGTACAAAACCAGATATTTTGCTAATTGCGACTTGTTGAATGTATTTCTACTCCAGATGTATGAAATGCTTCAGGGACAGGAAGAATAATCTGGGCTAGTCTAGCACATAAAACTTCAATCAAAAGGATGAAAAAAGGAAATGTGTAACAATAGAGTTTAATTCAGTTTGACTGGAAGGTCATAATTACAGAACTTCACTATGCTGTTGCATTTTTAAAAGTGAATGTTGCATTCATATTACTTGTATGCCATGATCATCTATCAGTTTTAAGGTCTCATTATAATACAGAATAAATGCAGTAAATCTTCACCTACCTACTGTTCTATGATTTTACATTTAAATTATCAAGACCATTTCACATGGAACATTAATATTTAAACCTGGATTGGTAACTTCTTAGTACTCTCAATTTGCAGCTGTACAGGTGTTAGATAAATAGAAGTAGAAAAAGTTTCAACTGCTGCTCATCCACACGAACTAAACCCTCGCGTACTGTAAATCCCATGCTGTTGTCAATAAGCTAAGTGAAGACTAGTTGTACAAGTGTTCACCCTACGAACTGAAGTCCACCCAAACTAATATCACTGCAGCTTAACTGCCATCACTACTTTTTCTAAAAAAAAGGGGGGGAGGGAAGAAGGGAGAAGAAAAAAAAAAAAGCATCTAGTTGTGCCTGTAACTTCCAAAGCATTACCAATAATCTTACATTTCCTGTAAGGCTCTACATATCCTGCTATTCCCTTTCTTTGGAGGCTTTTCCCTCCTCCTGCATTTATGATTACTTAATCAGTATTGCAAGGTAGTTTAAAAGAGAAAATAAAAAAGGCAGGCAGTATTTTTTACATTCTCCTCTCTTAAAAAAAACTCTTTATTAATCATTACAGAGTACTCTCCAAAATCTCTCCTACTTCTAATGCTGCTATCAACAGACTGCCCACAGCCCCCTCAAATGCAGGAGAAGAAGCCAGGAAGAGCTCGCCCAACAACAGGGTTTGATCTAAGAAGACGTATTTTCTATCAGACTGTTTACAAAAATCAGTTTAAAAATATACATCAGAACAGCAATATTTCATTACAATCTTTCTCTTTCATTATAATAAAATACAAGCTGCACTTCCAAGGTTTTGAAAATTGTTTGTGAATGGAGAGGAAGAGAAGTCTGTAAGCAGAGCCCTTCAGCTTATAATGCAGTGGACAAGAGACCAGCTCTTCCATTACTTGAAGTGCTCCTTTTCAAAGCTTTTCCACGATAAATTCCTCCACTGTTTCTGGCATCATAATTTCTTAAATCTCATTGAATTAAAGTGTTATTTATTACTAAAATACAGATCTCTCTTCTTCGACTTTCACCTTTGGATCAGATGAAACTTGCTATGTATGGAAGAGTAACAAATCACTCTTTAGTTCACTTAGACCTCAGCTATACTAACTGCAGTTCAGTAAACATCAGCTGCAAAAGAAAAAAACCAACAAAACACACACACACACCAAAACAACAACAAAAAAAAAACCAAACCCAAAGCAAAACCAAACCCCTAAAGGCAGTACTGGCTGCTTACGTGACAAAAGTGAATTCCTTTAACGCTGTTGCCCATCTTGTCCAAAGGAGGTGACCAGCACATCAATCCCATGACATTAGGAACAACCAGAAGAATCCCACCAGCAACTCCGGATTTTGCAGGAAGACCAACCTATAGAATAATTACAGAATTACTGTGATCTGCAAACATCCTTCACTATTGTAACACAATGCATCAGCATTTTACTGAAAATTATTATGCAGCATTTATAAAACATAGGTCTGGAACACACTTTGAGCTGGGAAAGCATTATTACTGATCTCTTTTTAGACAACAACCTGAAGCAAAGTTCGTGGCAAACAAGAGGTACACGATCATAAAGTTATTTCCTCTCCGTAACACAGAGAATCAGTAACACAGTGAAAAAGATAAATTTAAATCTATTTTTAGATTTAAAAAAAGCAACTACAACTAAGCAGCAGTACATAAGTGTATGTCATAAATGGTTTGCAACAAGGTAGTAGTACAAAGCTATATACGTAAAAAAATAATCTTGACTGGAAAAGGTAAAAAATAAAACCCCAAGAAAACAGAAGGGTCTGTCCATGAAAGTATACAATAACCTCCTTTTTTACAATCCAGCAAGTTACTGCTTTTTTCCAATAGGAATTAATTTGTCACCTAGCCTCACAGCTCTCTAAGGAATACCTTCTAGGTCACGTGAAGCACCACAATCAATTTAATACACAACAAGGAAAAACTAAAACTGCTGAAAACAAAGTGCTGAAATGAAAGCACAAATAAGATGCAGTACATCTTGAAATAAATATAGAAACATACTGCTGGAAAACAAAAGCATGGTAAATATGCCGTATACGACAGCCACTTTTACAACACATGAGGACAATTCACGAGCCCGAGCTGGTGAAAAAAAAGCAACTGTCCGCAAAGGCTTTCTGCTATCCTTTACCTCCCATCCAGCAGGATTGCTTCAGTTATACTGTTTCCAGCTACCTCTGCATCAGGACCTGTTTGTCTCGTGAACAGCCTTTAAGGGACAGTACTCATGCCATGTTTCTACATGAAAAGGATTCCCAAATGTGAAGTGGCAGAGACCAGTAAGTGCTATAAAGTACGCTGTAGTAGTAGTACCATGAATCCTAGGTGAGACTTCCCCACACAGTGTGCTCAATTTCTAAACAATTTATGTAACAGCCTTTCCGCTCCCCCAGAAGCAAATCAGCCAGCCCTGGAGCACGGAAAACAATAGCACAGATTTATCTTCCTGGTCAGCTATAACTAATATTTGAAAACTACTTACATGGAAGGCAAACTGCCCTGAAAAGTCATACATGCCACAGGAATGCATTAAACTCAGGGTATTCCGGACTGCTTCAGGACTCAGGACTCTCTCACCAGTGATCGGGCAAAAGCCACCGTTAGCCAGAGTTGCTGCCATCACACTTGCTGATTCACATGTTACTTCTATTGAGCAAAGCTTATGAAAAAGAAATAAGAGATTATCAGAATTGATACTTCTAGCACAGCAAGGCCAACTATAGCAGGATCAACAATACAGAAATATAGAAATTTCTATAGAAATAACATCTCATAAAATAACCTGTAGCATAACATTTGTTAGATGACGCTAGTCGCATCAATTGATATGGTCTCAATATTCCTACTGTACAGATCCCAGCAACAGTGTTTGTAAGCCCTCTTAATAGTTTGGGACACTAATTTTCATGGGTTAGTGTATCTGCTTGATACCTCCCCCCACCCCCCTTATATTCCTTTGAGAGGAAGAGGTCTGGAAAACAACCTCAGTATTTTGCAGCTGCTTCAATGGCAAAGCCACAAAATGACTGTTTTGGTTTTTTTAAAAAAAAATATTTTGAGTTTGTTTTGTGTGGGATAGGCATTTTTTAAGCCTTAGAAGATCCCACATGTTATTAAACACATTTTAAAGCTGCAAACTCTAGCACATGCAAGTCTTAATACCAGCATTTCCTGGTGATGCAGCCTTATTTCACCTTTCTCTCATATATACTTTACGATATTAATGATACAACCACATGATAAGTTTCTCCCAGGATCCCTGCTTCAGTACAGACTATACATACTTTGGTGACACATCAGGAAATGTGATATGATGCCATCACCTGATGCTGCCTCATTTCTGCAGAAACCAAAAGATAAGCTGGTTTCAACCTGAAGCTGAAATGCTACTCTGAAAAGTAAACAAACTAGTGCTTGTATTTTTGCTTTTGCCAAACAGTCATTACATGATACTTGATCAAGTTACCTAAGCCAAGTTTGCATGAGTAGTTACTACCTGGAATTCTTACTTTCCGGATGCCAAACTCAATACATCCTAGTCCAATCAACTGGAGTTGCAAATCAAGAGATTGTCAGAGACGCATCTAAAATGGCAACTGTGTTTTAAACATATGAAGTATTACACAATATCACCTACTTTGAAAAAAAGTGTTTCTAGGTTCTCAGCTTAAGCACCTGCATTTTGTACCTTGGTTCTCTAAAATGAGAATAACCCATCCTCACTTTACAGAAATAATAGGAAACTAAGTTCATTCCTGTTCAGAAAGTTCCCAGTTATACGAGGGAAGAAGGAGAATTACAGAAAACCCAAAGAAAAGAAATAACTAGCCTTTTAAGTAGAATCCAAGTAGAGTGTTGGAAAGTAAGCATTGTACAGTGAGGTGGGGAAAAAAAAAAAGAAAAAAACAAGAGAGAATTGCACTCATGTATGAGCTGCCCTTTTTGCAAGTATGGAGTAAAAAAGGGATTTTACAAGGGGAAAAAAAATACATGCAGCCATGAAATTAGAAGTCATAATGCATGAAAATAAGGACAAATTAAAATACATCAGATAAGTTAGTTTTGACATTCCTTAAGGTATGAATAACTGCACTCAGAAGCATATCAAGACTTGAGGCAGTGGGATAGGAAGCATTTTAAAAGCATGTTTTAACAGTAAATTCAAATAAATTGTCAGTTTTGTTCTGTAATAACAGAAGTTCAGAGTGGAATATTAGCTTGTACCTGGTTTCCAACTCAACAAGAGGTCAGCTAAGACTAATCACATACACCTTACTTCATAAACAGTCATTCAATCTAAAGATCAGAGCAGGCACATCCCAATATAAAAAACTCAGATTAAATCTGCATTTTAAAAACCACTGTTTATATTTTGTGTGAGAGCAAGTCTCATGAATCAAAACCAGATTCATTTTGAGAACTTTTTTTTTTTTTAACCTATCCCAGACTGGCTGAATCAGTAACACAACACAACTTGAACTGCCTCTTGAGGACTATATGCAGCATGTTTTAACATTAGGAAACCCTTACTGAGGAAATACCTCCACACTTGCCAAATTCTCACTTTGTGACAGTTGCAAATAACTTGCTGAAAGTGAAAAAGAAAAAAATGGGGGAGGGGAGAATAGATATGACTGATATTCTTTTGTTTTACTCATAAGCATTGAATTAAACAAAAAGGAGGAGATACTTCTATTGTTTCACTTATAACACTATCCTTGAACTTACAATACAGCATGCATATACTATTTTAGTTACAGTTTAACGTACTTCACAATACAATAAAGAATAGCAACCCAAAGAAGCAGAAGTATTGTGTCAAACTCTCTGAAGTAATACCTTTTAAGCTTCTAACTACTACTGTTGTAAAGACTATTGCTACTTTGTATTAGCAATAAAGACGCTTAAGTACATCACCTAAACAAAAGCAAAACTGGATACAGCAAATATACATCATTCATTTCCAAAGTTTAACAGAAACCGACAAGTTTAACTGTAAGCCATTAAAGCCTTTGTATCTATGAACAAATCAACTTCTACTGCTTGTAATAGTAATTCCTTAAAGAGTCTCAATTTTCAAGTCAGTTACCTGAAAATAGAAGTCTAGTATAGCAACCATATCCGTGCCTTCAGGAAAGCACTGCAGAAGAAAAATAAAGAGCTTTTAGGTAAAGTTCTTCTTCTTCTTTTCAATATCACTTCTAGAGAGACATAAATTAAGCTATATTCTTGTCAGCACATAAAGCATTAGGCAGATTTTAAATTAAGTATTTATTTTAATGGAAGAAGTGGGAATCACATCAGATTTAAAAATAACAATGCGGAGAGCTCAATAAGCTAGGTATGAAAATATTTTTCAGTACAGCTCTCAACATATTTAAATCAGCAAACTGCAAAACTCATCTAGGAGTTTCATGAAGTCATCCGTACAGCACGGATTATACATTTTATGACAAAAAAAATTATTATGGCTATGATCCTGGAAGAAGATTACAGATGTTCTATTAGAATGACAGAAGCATCACCCTTTCTAAATGACAGTATTTGAGTAACAGTATGAAAGTATATACAGCATAAGAATAATTTAAGCCATACTGTACATTAACAAAACTAAAAATCTTCAGACTATGAAAAAACACCCAGCATAAAGTCTTCAAAATACAATAAACAAGGGAGATCAACCTTTTTTTCTTTCAGGTAATAGCCGATTGCAAAGTTTCTATCTCCACTCTCTCTTTCGGACTGGAACCTTAAAATAAAATTTTAAAAAAATTAAAAAGACAACGCATCAAACCTTTTTTTTAAAAAAGGTGAATTTCAGAGACACAGAACATAACTCAGTAAAAATGCACATAAAGGATACACTACTTGCGAACACAAACATCCTGGTAACGGGACAGGAGTTGCCACGGAAGCTTATCCCAGTACACCCAGTTGGGGTGAATTAGCTTGGACAACTGAATACGCACAGTTGTGGTTACTGACACAAATGCTTTCTAAACATTTGATACACAGCCATCGACATGCAGAGTTTAATTTTTAATACGAATGCCAGGAAGATAAGAGTTGCACTTACAGCTCTTGCTGCCATAGCACCAACAGAGTACTAAGAATAATGACACTTCAGAGGGAACAACGCCTCTACGTGAGATTTAGCCACACTGATGTTAGAGACATGCACAACTGAAGTTCTTGTAAATTTTAAGCCAAAAGACACCCTCTAATATTAGGGATGAAATGATGGTTTCAACATAAATAACTAAACTTTGCCAGAAATTCAGTTTGTCAACTACCAGTTGAGGCATTTTCCACCTAACTTCATTAAGTAAATAAAAACCACTTACGTAGCATTGCTGAATCCAACATACTCATTACCAGCCATTTTATTCATGAATTGCATCACCTGTTAGAGACAGAGGGGGGAGGGGGGGAAAGACATGCTAACGTTTTCAGACAGTGAGAAGTTCTAACTGATGAACTTTCAATCCAGCCTTACCCTAAATCTTGTAACACAATTTTACAAATGCAATCCAAACCACTAAATGTTTAAACAGCCAAATACAGATAAAAAGAGAAAACATTCAAAATTACTAAACTTTCACTTGTAATTCCTTGAGACTTTTACCACTTAATTTAGTTAAAAAAGAATGTTATAACGTTAACTTACGTAGTCAAATTTTTCTGCATTATTTGCTCCTTGCTGCAAGAAAAGAAAAAATAATTTACAAAGATTGTTAACATAAGAAAGAAGTTAGTTCACTTAGAAGTATTAGGATTTTAATGCATATAACTAAGGTATGAGGCTAATTAAGAATAAGGTACTACGATCATTTCATATATTAATGAAAAAAACTAAAGTGTTAGATAAATAAATCTTTAATTATGATTTAAATTAAATAATCCTATGAGAGTCTTAGCAAACACCTGCATGTTGGAAATGAACTTAAACTGAAAAAGGTATGCTTTATTTTAAGTGCTCTCTATTCAACTTTACATGTTTAGCATAAGTGAATGTAGTAGGTTAAAGCAAAAAATACAAAACTAACAGCAATCAGGATAACTATAAGGAAAACACTAACTTTGTATAGATTAGTAACACAAAGGTATTCTTATATTGCCAACAGAGCTGAGCACAGGAAAGTTCAGGCTACTGAAGTTAAAATATTTCCATAGCTAGCACTCATACTAAGAATTTAGATTGAAGACTTAAAATAAAGTGTTACCCCTTACTATGAAAATAATTGCATTTAACAAGAAATATCTGATTTGATTAAAAAATCTGATTAATGTACTACTTACTAAAAATTAAACTGTTAGAAAAACATAATTTGGCATTGTAATTCATAGTTCATCATGGTGCTAACAATGTAAAAAAATAAATATCTAAATCCAACTCAACAAGGATACTAATGAAACTTACGTGTTGGTTGGGTTGGTTTTTTTGGGGAGGACAAGGGGTATGATTTTGGGGGGTGCCCCCCCCCCCCCCCCTTTAAGAACAGTCTTAAATTTAGTAGCTACCAGTTAAAGATGTATTAATCCTTTACAGGTCTCCGATAGGTGACCTTTCACAAATTCCTATAGCAAGACACGGAAAGAGGGGTGGGAGGTAAAAAACAGCGCATGGTCTCCTGGGGGGAGTTTTTAATTTTTTTGCAGTAGCCAAGGAGAATTTGTTTAGGAACTTTAAAAAACAATGGCAACACATACACAAGTGGAAACAATGCATCTGGAGAAGATGTTTTTATCAATAATTTTAGTATTAAAGATAACTCCATTTAGATAACAAAATTCTGCGTAATGTATCACCAACAATTCAAGACGCTACTTGCACTGGATTTAGTATGGGAACGGGGAAGGAAGTGGAAAAAACTGAAGCTTTATATCAACCAGTATTTTACTTAATGAAATGCGTAAAGCCAGTCTCATTTCCCACTCTGTATGTGGATTAGGGTGTTGCAGATAATCTTTGAAGCCCATGCATCAGCTCATCTACAAGAGGATGTGCAGTCATACACGTACGATCACTAGCTGAAAGGAACACCACACTGTTTTGTCAAAATTATGCGCCAGTGGTTACCTTATGCTTAAAGGCTAATATCCTTAAAGGCAATAATCTCTAGCTAATTTGCAATAAGATAAAAAAAAACCTCATGATACATTTCATCAAAATGTTCCTGTATATTATACCAGAACACAAGTCTTAAAAATTTAACTCCAAATCTGTTCAATGAAAAATAATTAAAAGAAGAAATTACCAACTTCATTGAACTGTTGCAGTTGTCAAAATATTCCATAGATCCTAATGCTGTAAAATATGTAACAACATTTAAACCACAAAAACCTTTTCAACCTTTCAAATGCACAATGAACATCTTTTTCTGGGAAAGTGGGTCAGCATTAGTTATGGGATGCTGCATTGATAATTGTATGGTTAGACATGTATAATAAATTGAAACAAGTTCTTTGGTTAAAAAAAAAAAGAAAGAGGGAGAAAGGGATCATGCTTGCTGCAAAAATATAAATACATAGTATTTCACCTTTTCTTTTTTTTTTTTGCCCAGTTGAAAAAAAACTCCTAGCCCTTCAACAAAAACCTGGCTTTACTAGGAGCATATAAAATTGGTGGGCAAAAGACTCAATGCAAACTCTTTCCACATCAACTTGTCATAAAAAAGGTTTCTTTTTAAAGTTTACATCTAACCTCCTATTTTGGGAGGAAAATCTGTACACTAACTCAGATGATGCATTTTTAGTCCTTGATGTTCCACACACTTGTAAAGGTACTTTATATCAAACACAAAAGCATCGTTACTGGAATTAGACTGCTCGTATACCTAAAATATTTGTCTAAGTAATCATACAACCAAGACTTCAGTAGGGATTTAACATAATGCGTAACTAGAACAGAAAACTTTGTTTCCATACACATGATGACTAAAAAACCCAACATATTAGTCTCCCTCTTTCAGCAGCTGACAGAGGTATGCTGCTCCTCCTAAAAAGCTGAAGAGACACAGAGGCAACACACATTCTACAATTAAAATTCAAGTGCAAATATAAAATCCTCACATTCAGAACAGTTTTCCATAATATTTTAAACAAATACAACAGACAAGAAAACTTCTGTTCTTGCACAAGTACTTCTTATTTTTAGCTTGACTGCATAAGCCTAGGAGTTTGGGGGCATTGCAACAGTATCTCTTAAAAAGCATTTTTATTTAAGTTCAGGTGCAATTCATCTGCCTAGAACATCAAAGGAAACATTCCATGCACTAACTCCACAAACACTTAGCACATTTACTGGAACATATGTTCATATACACACTTACTGTACGCATGCTTGTGTGTATATACATATGAAAAAAACACTTCTAAATGAATACAAAATGAAGTTGAAAATGTTACGATCGAAGCAGTTTGATAGGCAGAAAATTCAAACTTGCAGAAGACAGCTCAATACAATCTTGTAAAGACTTAAAAAACCGCAAAGGGCACTATGGCTGTCAATCATAAATTTGAATTTTTTGACTGTGTCAGGTTTTAGTGATCTTCCCTTTTTTTCCTCTCCTTAAAAAAAGGTAGAAATAATAAAAAGTATTTCTACCAGAAAAATAAAAGCACCTGCATAGGCTGCATGCCTACAGGTACATAGGAAAGAAGAGACCCACAGATACTTACCAGAGCTTGCAACACAATTAGGCAAATATTTATTAGAAAAGTAGCTAGTATTAGCCACTTTTCATGGATCAACATTGTGTTCATACAATTAGACCCCATAAGCTCTTACCATGTGTCTCTAGTTAAAATAATTTTTCAATTTTGAATCTAAGCCAAGCTAATAAAAACATCAGGATCATGAGAAGTTTATAATCTTCTAATAATGTAAGATTATTCAAAAATTCCTTTCTGGAATTTTTTTAAGCCAAGTTTATAACCTAACACTATTCCGTGATGAAAACATTAAAAAATTAAAATCATAATGCTATGTCAGAGTGCAAGAAATTTCTTTTCTTACAATTGTGCATCTTACATTAACTTAACTATCGATATATTTATTTTAGTTTTCTGTACTTACACACGTTTTTAATTTTAATTGTTAATCTGGGCCTGTTCTGTGAGAACGGCTGTCTTGACTGCTTAGCATGCGTTTTCAGCTCTGAAACACTTGAGAGCACATTGTCACAGAGAGCATTTGACCCACTAAGACCAATACTATTACTATTTCAAATACACACAATAATTATTTTTGTATCCTTCAAGTATTAAATGCTTGCATATGTGACCGAATACATACAATTTCAAATACCACTAGTACAAATTCTATGTCAAGTATCCAATACACTCGAGCTATAATAAAAAGCAAGTGCAGAATAATGCGAACATACATTCTACCCAAAATTAGTTGCTACAAGAAACTGAATAACCCAGAACGAGAGGAAACTTCAACCAAAATAAAGTATCTGGCAGAGAAGATCACAACCCCAACACATTTTAAAGCAGTATGTATGTATATTTACACATCAGTCTATCAGGAAGGATAACTGGATTGGGTAGCACAGAGCAATTAAGCCACATCTGTACTATTTATTGTAACTATATTGTCAAATTAACCCAACAAACCATGCATTTTCCCACCACTCAGATATTAGACCGTAACCGTATTGGTTTCCTAATGACTACATCCTGACAGTAAATAGCCCCTTGGCACAGCTGGACAGGAAAAAAAACAGTGTTTTCCACCACTCTGCCTCATTTATTTTATGACTTATCAGCATATTTAGAAAGCTCTCAAGCATATTGGATACACCTCTTCATGTTTTATACAAGAAAGAAAAGCTGTCATGGATTTTATTTTTTTCAGCATAAGATCAGCACTGTCATCTTCTTGTACACCACATTTTTTGCAAGGACTATGAATATTGCTATGCCTTCCCAACACGTCTAAATGCTTCCCACGTTAATTCATCACTGCAGAATACTTCCCTTCACCAAGCCATTGAGTTTACTGTCACTGGCTGCATTGAGGATTTATATGCACCGTATCTGCCCAAACCTTTGCTGTTACACTAGGAAAGCTTTTATCTTCAGATGGAATCTTGAAGCATACCATAAAAATGACTTAAGATTAGTCCCTTGTCCTCTGGTGATTCCTTTCCACAGCCATCTGCCGCCTTCTACATATTTCACTCTGAATCCTTCCTCTTCATCTCATTTGTACTTCTAACGTGCTACCCTCCCCAGTCAATAAAGATGCAGGGAAGTGGGCAATTGCTGACACAACCACTGATGCTCCCTCCTGGAGTTGACATGCTTTGAGAGTTGAGTTTAAGATTTAAGAAAAAACAACAGATCAAAGCACTGAAATCTATCCATACTACAGGCAACAAAGACTTTTTCCAGTCAATGTGATGTACGGAAACGTGTATGGTTACAGAGCACTGAATCCATACTAAATCTGTACAGGATCTGAATCTCCTTCTTTCAAGCACCTGCATTTCCTTGGAGACATGGAAGAATTGACCATTTTATTGAATATCACTTTTCCACAAACTCCTGTAATTGCCACTACAATTTTCTTTTGATAACAATTATTTCAAAACTGTGGTAACTATGTAATTTACATAACTAGTAATAAAGGCAAATAGCTGTACAATTACAAACAAGGGGAAAGGTCCTTAGGGTTTTGCTTTGTCCTTAGGTCCTTTTGCTAAAGCATTTTTATTGTAGATACATGCTTTAAATTGCTGGAACAGTCTGTGGAGTGTAATGCAAGTACAGTTAGAAAAAGCCATGAGTTAAGGCACCAAAACGTAAATACACCGTAGTTCCAAGCACATGGAAGTGGGAAAATCATTTAAGCTAGTAAAAGTATGATACAGTCACGTCTGGGTAAGCCAAACAGATGTAAAACTTAACATGCACATATACTTCATTATTTATTGTTACAAATGGCAAGGACTAAACTGTTCCAAGGAGTGTATACCAAATTCTTAAGACAGTCAGAACTGGGCAGTGATGCTAAGAACCCTTTTTTCCCCTAAAAGGTTAACTTGTTACATATTCTGACAAAAAACATTGTACTCCAAGCATCATCTCTTATCCACAAGTAATGATAATTTGCGTCAGTGTCTAAGAGCAGTTGCATCCAAGAACACTCGTACTAACAGTTGCTAAATTCAGTACAATGTATGTGAATTTTGAAAGACTTCTTGTATGAATTTCTCAGGAAGAGATAAACTAATGAGTATCAAAAGACGTAAAAGCATTCTTAACACTGAAATATAGCAACAATCCCTCCATAGCTATTAACATGCCATCATTAGATACACCTGCCCTACATGGTGAATCCAACCATATTTAATAACCCCTTAATTTTCCTGGACTCTAGGAGCCATACACAGTCTTCAAGATATGCAAATAGCACCTCAAATAAACAGAATGAATGCAGAGGAACTGAGGGCAAAGCATGGGTTAATGAAGCCACCTTTTCCAGAAAAAAGTAAGTCTTAAGATTAGATCAAATATAAATGTGAATAACTCTAATCACTGAATGGTTAGTAAGCAATATTGTTAAATTGCAGATTGTGAAGAAGTCATTTAATGAAAAATACAACTATTAAGTAATTTTGAACCTGTGACCCTCTATGTAATTTTCTTCAGAATATGTTTAGTTTGGTTAGTTATTCAAATGACAAAGGGTATCTTAATGGAAGCAGCACATAAAATAATCTACATTTTAATCACACCAAAAACAAATAATGGAGTGTGATAAGATATGCGTCCATTAGACGTGCAGTTACCACATGCAAAAACGATAGTGCAATGCAATACTCTTCATAAGAACATTACAGAAAAGAAAAAAACACCCAAAAAAATCCACCCAGCAAAAACAATCTCCCAACCTTCTAACAAATATCACAATTGCATGCAGTAAACAAATCTATGTTATCTGTTCAGAAGTACACCATTTACCAAGGACTATGTGCCTGCTGCAAGAGGCACATGCTTGTGTTTTTGCCTTATGACTAGTAGGGCATATTGTAGTAGGGCTAACATTTTGACATTTCAGACAAACGTGTTAAGTCAGATTTTAAAATTCACTATTATCCAAGTGAATTTCAATGCTCAGTCAACCTTTAAAAAATATTAAATGTGAATGAATTTACCTGTCATACTTAAGGCCATTTTCTTTCACCTACAGCTATTAAAGATAAATGTCTTTAAGCAGGAGTTCTTACACCTTCTTTAAATATAAAATAACAGAAAATCATGATCTAAGTATTTTTAAAATCAACAATTTGGAAATAGGAGGTAGGAAACACACTGTAGCTAATGGACTTTGAAACATATCTAAGAAAAAGGCTGTAAACAAGAATTTTAGACTTCTGAAGTAACAGCATTTAGTTTTCTACTTCAAAACTCAAGGGGACTGACATGTTCCCCACAATTCTAAGCAGGTACCCTTAGGAAAAAAAGAAAATATATATATATAGTTTTTTGTACCAGTGACTATCAAAACAAAAAAAAAAAAAAAAAAAAAAAGAAGAAAATAATATTAAAAAAATAAAATATATATATATTTTTTTTTTTAACATTGAATAAAAAAAAAAAAAAAAAAAAAAAAAAAAAAAAAGCAGAAAATACTAGTAAAACAACTGGCAAACATCAGCATTACATGGACTTTATGCTATTTACAACTTCAAGAGACATACAGATTTTCTAAGGAAAAATAAAATACAGCTTTCCAAAAGGTTCAAGATCATGGACTAAAGATGTGAAGTCATTATTCAGCTCATTATTCAGCTATGGCTTAGTCTGCAAAATACGGGTGTTTCCAAACATGCTTATTTAAGAAAGCACATTTAACATCCCAACAGAAATTATGCAACATAGAAGTTAAACGCAATTCAGCTGTACAGTATGTTAATAGCAGACAAATTCAGTATTAAGACTGACAAGTAAATAGAGCTGCATTGCTCCTGTACAAAATATAGTTATTTCTTCTGCACAGCAAGAAATACTCTTGTAACTTTGTGCTATGTAAGAGCAGTAGACCTTCAGAAACACATTTCTAAGTGCTACGAAGTATATTCCTGAGGACATATTCTTGGCATTCAAGAAATGTGAGGCAATTATCTCAAGAGACTATCAAGTGTTGTGCAATTAAAGAAGGAAACAAAACTAAAAATGCTCAGGAAAAAGAAAGTCTTTCAGCTGCACTGTTACTTTTTAGGAGCTGCTTGTCTAATACTGCATTTGTTTGGAAGGGTTACTATTTCCAAAACATCAGAGCCTGTCTACTTGCTAACGAGTAAACTGCCATTAGATACTGCATACAAAATGAAAAACAGTTCATAAGCTGTACAAAATACTTTTTCTACATTCTGTTAAAATACTCTCAGAGAAACTAAAAATGAACTTTTTACCTTGATCAAAGATGTGATCACAATTGCTCCAGCATTCACCATAGGGTTATGAGGCCTGTCTGTGAAATAAAGTTTTCAATTACAAATATATCCCAAGACACATTTGCCAAACAAAACCAGTCAAGTGTTTAAATGAAAAATGATAAATACTAATGTGTGACTTAAAGCTATGATTATGGAATACAATCCTAAAGTTTAAATACTGTAATCCAACATTATACACATTTTTTTGTAATTCTGAGCAAGCATAGAACACTCAGCCTTATGCTAATTAACAGCCCAGTAAATTAATCTGTTTGGCATAATTTCTTTTCTTGAAAATTTTTGAATCCTCTCCAGTGTTCCAAGATCTGATCAATGCAACATTTGCAAGTGGAACAACCCCTAAAGGACTTTCCAATTTTTCCTCCAAGTTACCAAGACTCAATGATTTTAACAGTGTTCAAACAGGTTCTTAAAATAATTTAAAATCCAGTTCTTTAATTTCTTTATTGCTGTACATGAATACAAAATCTTGGGGTTTTTTTATTTTTTTTGAGAATCAGAGGTTTCTATTGGCAGCTTTTGAAATACAAGCAATTTACTCATCCTCACTAGAATTTAACTTACTTTATAACTGACTTGCATATACCTGGTACACTTAAAGTTGGGGGGTTTTTTTGGTTGGTTTTTTTGTTTGTTTGTTTTTTTGGGGTTTTTTGTTGGGTTTTTTTTCCACAATTCTCCACATAACAGTATTTTTGCATTCCCGGTCATTCTTGGCTGCTCATGTAAATGAATCTGGTTTTTTTTCCCCCTTCCTTTTTTTTTTTTTTAAACAAAAAAACCTTTTCTTATCAGCTGCCTTACTTCTCCCAAACACGAGTTTTCATTCATCATTTACCTCCTACAGGTTGGGGTTTTTTTTGTTGTTTAACTAACATTTTTGCTGTGTCTTTTAACTAGGAGGCTGATTTTTGAGGGCTCTGGTATCTGAAAACCTCAACCATTTCTCAATACATTAATATTGTGACAGGTTTTAATTCTTTTTTTAATTTGCTGTTACTTTGTATATCTCCAAATTTGAAAACAGTATTAATTTAAAACCCAAACAAAGTGTTCACTATTTTTATATAAAACACACACACACACAAAGGAACCAAGGTGACTGCTTTTTGGAGATTAGTCCAATCTTCACAGTATACACACACACACTTTCCCATGAAAATGACACTGGTAATCGTCAACGGCACTTACGCCAGCTATGACTGTCAGATTATCTCCAAAACCTAATCATCTCAAGTTCCTTTTAATATTTTTCAGAAAGTCAATATTAAAAGGAACGTAAAAAAATATTATTCTATTAGTAAAAAGGAGAGACAAGTATCTTCTGTCCAAAAAAGAAAAAAGCGAAGCTCTGCTAAAATAGAAGCTTAACGTCTGTATACTTCTAGACATTAGTGCCATTCCTCTCCTCTCTGGCAGGGCCCAACAAGCTGGTCTGATCTCATCTGATTGTACTTAAGATCCACCTGTATCAAACATCCTGTTCTACTCATGTCAGTTACACAAGCAACTTGGGTCAAATATATTTGACTTTTTATTAAAACTAGATTCTGAGTAGGAAAAATGTAGCATTTCCAGAGCTTCCTAACTCTGTCTCTCTTTATGGACCAAAAACCTGAACACCAGTCAAAGATGGTGCAAGTCCAATGACTAATCACAGACTGCTGCTCAGACAGGACATCTGGAGGGCATTTTCTCCATTCTCCCACCCAAAGCAAGGCTACTGCCAAGGCTCCATCAGCTCAGTCATGCCTTTACCTAGCCGAGTCTTGAAAACCTCCAAACACTGCTAATCCTCAACCTCTCTAGCAATCCTGTTCCTCCAAGAGGACAAGTTTACCCTAACAACCGACCTGCACCTCCCAAGCCACAGCACGGGGCCCCTGGCCCTCGTATCATCTGCCACTACCAAGAAGAGTTACACAAATCTTCATCTTTGCAATTGTTCTTCAAGAGTTCCAAGTGGCTCCCAGGGGAGCACCTTTCACCCACTCCTTGCAAGTTAGGTGCCCTGGACTCCACAGCACTTTGGCAGCCCTCCACTACAGCCCCCTCCACTTTTCCAACAGTCTCCTTGAACTGGGGATTCCCAACTCACACTCCAACACAACTTTATGCATGATCAGAACAGATTGCCAGCCTCGTTTTTTGCTCCAGCTATACTTCTTTACAGCTTCCTCTCATCAACATCAGTATCATTCCAGTCAATAAACATGTTAACGACTTAAATCACATACAGCCCATTCCACAAGTATTATGTTTTGCTCTTGATTCTTCTGCACATCTCTATGGTTTCAATCTGCCACGCAAAAAAAAAAAACCAAAAAACAACCAAAAACAGTACTTCCAATCTCTGCATCACATACATATCTGAATAAAAAGGATGTGTAATGTTTACTTAGCATTCAGCAACTCAAGAGCTTATCAATGTGGTAAGTCTACACACAGAATATAGCCTTTGAAAGTATGGTGCAACTCATTTCCTTGAAGATGTCACCACTTACCTTCAGTGTCACAAGGCATTCTTGGCTACCTTCTCCACAACCCCAAAGATTCCTGTCTCTCGCTTCTTAACGTCTCAACTACACCCACCAGCTCTAGCCACTTCACAACTAACAAACCTCCATGTGCTGCCCTCACATGAAAAATGGCAAGGACCTTCCGATGAAACGAAACACTGGCTTTCCTGAATGTGCTCCTGAAATGAAGTTGTGTTTTGTTCCCCGCCTTGATGAGTCAGCAAGGAACACTCATTGAGGGAGCCTTAACAGCTACAGGGAGGTACTGCAGCCCAGCTGGCCACGTGCTAATATAAGTGCTTCTCTGAGGGTCTCTCCAACTCTTCCTTAACACAAGCACATCACAGAGCTGAGTAGGACATCTTCCATTAATCTATTACTGCCTCTTCTAAGCAGAATAAATCCTGTCACGGTTATCCAGGTCCCAGGAAAGTTATTTTCACTATTATCTGCACAGCACCAGATAATACTACCCAAACACTTCCTATACATAAATATCTGTAATTGACAGATAACCCTTCTATCTTGCCAGAGTAGCTACAGGCTTCCCAGAGAGGGGGTCAACGCCCCAAGCTTGTCAGCATTTTAGAGGCATTTAGACAGTGCCCTTAATAACATCCTTTAACTTGGTAAGCCCAGATGATTGCTGTAGGCCCCTTCCAACTGAAACATTCTATTCTATTCCACAATGAAGAACCTCTCCACAGACTTATGATATACTGGCCTTTTTTAAGGGCCAGGATGTCTAAATAAAATCCTACATACTGAAAGACTCCTGCTAAATTCAAAGAGATGTCTTCCACTCCTGTCAATAATACTTTCATTCCCTGGTATTTTTCACCTCTTAGGCAAGTATAGGTTCTGACAATACCTCCATTTTTAAGAAGTCTCTTCCTAAAGCAGCAATTACTAATTTACCTAACAGTGGGTGCCATCAGCAAGAGGATTCCATGTTGTACAACGACAAGGAATGAAGACTGATACTGTAATTGCAACAGTTTGCCAAAAAGGTGAACAAATTCATCTATTAATCTTTAGAAAGAGGTATCAAACCCTGCAAAGTTGACACACCACTAAACATACACACACATACACACTCTATATATAACCAAATAAAGGCAATGATCTTCTCAGACAGAAAAAATAAAAACCTTCTATGCAGCTTCTCTGGAAGTCTCTTCTACTGCTGTATCATCTCATTCTACTTCAGAGTAAATTCATGTTTTTATCCTTAATGAAAAGCACAAGTCATAATAACCCTTCAAATTTAACTGGGATGCCCTAATTAAGTCTAGCACTGATTCAACCATTTGTCTCTTGCCTAAACAACCCACCTAACAGCCTCTGAATAGTAAATATATTCCTCACCAATGCAGTGCTCTGTTTGTCCTGTGGGAAGGAGATGCTTATCTAGAATAGCTCTTTACATACAGAACTGCAATACATTTAACAGGTATATCTAAATTCAAAATAAAAGAAAATATAATTTATTTAGGTACCTAAAAATCTGTGCACTGGAGACTGAGTGGAATAATATGTATTTTTTAAAACCTGAAAATTGCTTGTCCATTAGTACAACTTCTCTACCAACCGTGCAATTACACGGTTACATATTACATATTACATATTACATATTAATTACATATGGTGCAATTACACCATATGCAAACTATACCTTTCCCCTAATAAACTCAAATTAAAGTTATTTTCCTCTGCCAGTTCTTCTGACCTTTTTTGTCCACCACTGGCCTTAGGCCCTTACTGCGTGAGAGGGTTAGAGCCTTTCAGCACAGAAAGCAGAGGTTGCCACACATATGCAGCATAGTTCCAACACACAGAATAGTTCATCACGGCAAGTTCTTTCCAAAATTACTCAAAATTTGTTTGTCCAATACAAAAACATAAAGAAAGAATTCCATTTTTGGTTAACAAAATCCTTCAGCAGAACAGGTTCCTGGCAATCCCTCATTCAATTACAATGCAACATTTATTACCAGACCAAGTTCACAAACAATTATATTACTTGACTAATTCTACAAATTATTATCATCAAGAGAAAGACTCATATTCAGATAAGAGATACTAACTGTACATATATATAGGTACTGTCAGACATGAACTCAATAGTCATTAATCAGTTTACAGGTTTTTTCATGCCCATGACCAGGAAAATTGTTCCTGATGATGCCTATTTCAGACACATTTTACTATGTAAAAGCCCTGAGCTATTCCAATCAACTAGAATAATCTGCATTTAGTTAACATGGGAATTGCTTTAGTCCTCCAGAAACCAGAATTGTTTGATGGGCCATATTTTTTTTATCAAACAGAACAAGTTTTAAAATCAAATACTCAGACAGCTGCAAGTTTCAAAATTTCCATTGTACAGCGTAGATCTTACTCAAAACATGCATGATTCTTTGTAACACTTTTTGTTATAAGTTGGCATTTTTAGCTATGATTTAAAATGGTCTTGTAATATTCTCCATTCTTTTCAGCTTGAATCTCAGTACTAGTAAACATAGAAATGGAAGAACATCCTGTTTTAGGAATCTTTAATACGTACGTATTTAAAAGTACGTATAAAAAATAGCTTCAGATGCATGCCTAACCAGTTTTCAAATACCTGCATGTCACTTCATGAAATGCCAGTTACAAACACTAAATTCATCTATATCACAATAACCAGAAAGCAGAGTCAATATCTGCATTTTTTTCAAATCTGATCTTTGAAGTACTAATACATGTTCAAACTGCCAAATACTCTGCATATCCAAACTTCATACATTAATTTAAATCTACAAATGTAACCCCTTCTACCCTCCTCCACCTTCACTTGCAGAAACCTGACTTCCCTTTCTTTCCTATAACTGAAATGTTCCTATTTATTAGACTTCTACCTTTTAGTCTTTCATTTAAGGGCTGTATAGATAAGAATGTTCATGTTAGTTTTAACACATTTTTCTCATGTCAGCTATACTGACCATATAAATATATACTTAAAAAAATCAAAATTTTTAACACATTAGTCTTGCCCATAAATTTCATGCACACTGGAAAACTTACAATAAGCCCAATTCTCTTACTGCGTAAGAGTCTTATAAAAACTTTTACAGTCTAACAGTAACGTAAAAGATCAGAGCCTAACAATTAATCTTCTCTCATAGTTCCATTTTAAAAGCAGGAATAAAGAGAAGAAAATAATTACTATACTTTCTGTCATTTCATTAAAAGTAAAAAAGCCTCAGAAAACCTGTATTGGTCCAAAGGAAAAAAAAAAGGGCAATTTTCAGCACCATCAAAACTTTTTCTTGTATGTCAGTTTTCTTAGGACATGAAAGGTAGTTTTCCTCACACTGTACAATGTTGTATTTTGAAAAACTAGGAAAGTAACAACAAGACAGCAAAGCTTGGCAAAATGCTTAATTCCCTCTTGGCAATATATACGTGTGTTGGTATTTCATTAACACTTACTAACATAACAAAGAAAAAATAAACTGTCAAGTTCTATTTTATTTGTAAGTTTAGAAAGATGATTTTAAGGTATGTACTAAGTGTAATTATGTATCATCAATATATTAGTAATATAGATATTTAAGAAAGAATTCAATACAGTCCTTGACAAAAATATCACCCAAGCCTTATGCTGTTAATTAAATATTAATTGTAATACCATGGCAACAGAAACATTGTCTGTTTTCTTACTGAGGAAGATCCATTAGAAGAAACGTTTGTGTTTCAGAGATAACATCCAGTATTTCCTCTGAAGCTACATGAGTCATCCTTCTCAGATTTTTGCCATGTTTTTAAAAATAACATTTTCATGCTTGAGAATTCATATAATACGAAAAAGAAATAATCTAGATAAGTACTGCATAAGAAACTTTTGCTGAAGCACTCCTGCCACAGGAAAAAAAATAAAAATGTTGTTTTGAATCAGTAGTCAAATTTAGTTTAGAATAATCTGTGGGAAGGTGTGCTCATTTTCGCCTTCTGGAAGCCACCCAGTGCTGGCCTTTGGCACCAGCACCTGCTTCTCTGAGTGCTGAGAAGGGAAATGATATACACATTTCTTAAAAAGAATTTAAAATCTTTGGTTCCTTCACCATCATTGCAGACAGCATGATTAAATAACTTGGTACCAACTCAACTAAATAACTATGTATTTCAAATGCCTACATTATCACAATTCTTTGTTTTTTCCTACAGCTGGATACCTATCAAATAGAACAGAAGTAATCAAGCATCTTTTACTAGCATTCTAAAATTAGGCAAAAGGAAGTAACAAAGGATAAGCCTACCCTTCTGATGGCAAAATATTTTGGGACACTGTTTAATAATAAGACTTAAGAAGAAACAGTAAAATAAAGAGACTGAAAAAACTGTGTAGATTGTTTTATAATTTTCTAAAATTGAGTATTTGTATTATTATTATATGTATCTTACCATCTTCATTCAGGAACAGTTTGTTGAATCTCAGTCCGCTAGGCTCCTTACCAACATATCTGTGCACGTACTCTGTGCCAAGATCATTAACAGCAATAGCATATTTCAAAGGCTTTACACAGGACTGAAGACAAAATGGAACTTTGGTGTCGCCAACAGAATGCCTGGGAAAAACACAAATGAAGAGGTTTGAAATTTCCTGTTTGCCAGCTGTGGCAAGTAAAATGTAAAATGCTTCATCTGTTCTTCAACACGATAGGACTATTAACAAAAACACCCCAAAACCCAGAAGTGTATTATTACTAAGTCTCATTCTAAAGAGCGTAACAAAAAGATGTAAAGGTTTTAACAACTGCCTCTATAAACCAGGCATAACAAAGTCAGTTGCTGGTGATTACTGCAGATGTAAAAAATAAAAGCATGTTCAGAAATGGATTTGTACCAAAACAAAACAAAAAAAATCACCTCACACCTCTAGTATCACACTTACCCTACTCAATGGCAAACCACATACTCAACAGGGCACAGCTGACCTGAATATAGCCACTACACGTATTTCTATCTACATAAACAAAGATGAGATCCAATTCACTTTTGGAATTTGAGGGCAAGAATTAAATAGCCATATTTATATTCCCTTCGCTAATGGCCTAGGTATTTTATTACAATTATTAAATGCTATCTTTTGGAAAGTTTACTTTCAACGTCTCAGACTGCATTGAAGAATGACTCATACAAGCAGCATATGCCCTACCTAGAGCTAAAGGCTCCAAGCAGCCACTTCTCTCATGGCAAAATCAGAAGTGTATTTGTTTCTTTTCACTGCAGCGAACACAATGTTTCAGAGAAAGCTCACTGAACTATTTTGGCATTATAATAAACTAACACTACACAACATTGAACATTACAAGAATTAACATTACAAAACACTTTCATTAGTACATGTTATAAATAAAGCAAAATGCCAATTTAAAATATTCAAAAGGAAGAACATTTTTACTTTTAAAGCTGGTTTACTATGGTTAGATGGTAATTCAGGCATTGAAGCAGGAAGCTGAAAAATACTTCAGCTCACTTGTACAGCTCCTCCTCTAGAGATTACAGAGCATATGGCCAATATGAAACAAAGATAGAGATCATAACAGATCACATTAAAAAGAACCTTGATCCATAGTTGCCATAAGCAAGTCTAACGCTCTCTCTCAGGAATGCCCCATTTACCCCAGACATACTCAACATCTACAAATCATGGTACTCAGAATATGTAGTATGACCTTATCAAACTGAGGGCCAGCAGAGACACGCAAGCTGCCATCTCACATTGTCTACTGACAAAGGTACGTACAGAATAGTTTACTTTACTTCATAGCTAGACGGTGTGAAATACTTATTTACATTCAGGCCCCTAACTGTCTCTGCCACACTAAGTTACTAATAAAAAATAAAAATAAGGTCACTCTAGCTGTATCTAAGACCTATATACACCCTTACAGGAGAAACTTTAAACCTGAAAAGCAAAGTTACGTTAAGTTCCATCCAGTTCCTACATCTTCATTTTCTTTTTAAGGACACAGAGCAGTCATATAATAACGCTAGAGTAAAAGCATTGAAGTGTAGAAAAGGAGCTAACTTTTAAGTACACTGTGACTTACAGAAGAAGTAACACGGCTTGAGGCACAGGTACTATTAGACAAAGCTCTTCAACTCCCAAAGATTAATACCATGTAAGCATTGTCTCTATCCTGTCCTTTGGTTATCATCAAAATTACCCACAGCTTCATTATTTCGATCGTAAGTGCAATATAATACAGTTTTAAACAAAGTATTTGCAAATAATGTTTAAAGAATACTTTATAATAATAGCAATTCAAGTTAAACAGAAAAACAGAAAAAAGAAACATGACCAAATGGGTTTTACTTCTTAAGTAACTCCAGTAAAGCTTTTTCTTTATTAAACCACAAGATATCATGAAGTGCTGTATGCGTCTGATAGTTTAAATAACTGAAATAGCAAAATCTAAAAGTTAGAACGCACCTCTGTCCATCCACTGTGCAAAGTGACACACCCCACAACTCAGGGCTGAACTTGGCAAGTTGTGGAATATAGTCAGCAACCTATCAAAGCATGAAATAGAGAGACAGTACATCCAAAATACTTAACTATATGTTAATATATGTCAATTAAAACAAACATCAATGGAAAGGATACATAAGGTACAACTGAATTATTCCACTAATAATCACCTAGTATATCTAAAACTTCGTTACAAATTACCATGTTCACTAGATCATTATCAATTAAAACTTTTTTTCAGCACATTCTAAGAATAACCTCTGTTCTATGTTACAGCATGTTTAGCATTTTTAAATGATATAAAATTTTAGCTTGTAGTCAAGTTTGAGGATTTAAAAATTTTTTGAAAAGAAGCACTAGAATAAACTTTAATTACTAACATAGGTATGGTGTTGACGATTACTTCTGTCACACAACCAGACAGTTGTGCAAAGCAGCACAATTCCTTAAGAGGCTAAAGTTTTATCTGAAAAGCTATATAGCTGATTCATAGTTTACCTAAAATACAGAAAAAACACCACTATTTCTTATTCTAACCTCAAAACTGTAGAAGACTGTTAAGAGATAAGGAGCTGTATTTCTATCACGCTTTATAACTTGCAGACATAACTAAACTTCCAAAACCATTTCACCAAATTATCAGTTTAATATTCTGCTAAAAATGCGAAGAAAAATCTGTCTACTTAAAAAACATATTTGCTTAGTATGAAGAAATCTACAGAAGTTTGAAGCTGAATTTACAAACAGGTTACCTTTCCTCCAGATTGTTTTTTAGCACTTTCATACAACTCATCAATATGTGAAGTAAATGACATAAAATCTGGAATGACAAACTTCCTCCTGAAAGCTTGAGTAAGCAACACAATATTACTTTGTACACACCTGCAAAAAGTTAAAGAAGTTTATTAGTATTTTGACAAAGTACTGTCACAAAGCATACCTGAGTAGCAATCACATGCTATTTAAATAAGGACCATCAGTCCTCTGAAGTTACATGCCTACAAGAACAGGTCTTCATCAGAAAGACTCTTCTATTTCCTACTTCATAAGTTTTATTTTTTAAAAAAATATTTACAATTGTTTCATTGCAATAATTTTCATGCCTTTTTACTTAAAGGTCTTCTTTGAAGCTTCCACTGTGAGGCTGTACTGCAAGGTACTACAAATTTGCCTTCAAGTAGCATCTAAGCTTGCAAAAGGGATCTAAGCCAAGCATTTCTTGGGATCAAGACATGCGAAGGTCATCTAAGCCAGCCTCTGTTCAAAAAAGTGCTAACTTCAGAGTTAGATGGGACCTTGAGAGATTCAGGGTTGGTTTCTCTTGCCTCCAACTGGTTTTACCATGAACAGAGGGAGAACACTGCCAACAGACCAAACTGGAATGAGTTTACACTCTAATAAAAACAAAACTCTGCAGAAGTACTCGATAACATCTTCCAAACTAAGCAAAAGTTAGCAGTGAGCAGTACTGCAAGTCTCTTGCTTCAAGCTACCACCAGCTGAGGAATCTTTGCTGCCTTTTAACCCAGAACACAGTTATGTTATTGCCCACACCCTCAGAACATCAGCCCATCTGGTACATTTAAAAAACTGATGAAGTGAAAAGGACTTATCTAGGAGAAACAGAAGAAAGGAAGGATCAAAACACAAGCTGGGACACGTTGCTGAAAGCGGTGTGTCTGCGGGTTAGGGTGAGCAGGAACAGGGGTGGGAATTGGGAGCCATTAACATGTCAGTTGAAATATGACCTGATAAAGAGTATTAACAGCCCTATCCCAGTGCAAGAAAGAGGAAAGGAAGGTTTAACACCAGTTTCCTTAACGTGTTCATACTATGCTTTCCAGAAGTGTTGACAAAAGCAGAAACATACTGTTAGTACAGACAAATGGAAATCTAGACCCATACTACAAAGGAGTAACATAGCCTTCCAATGAACACTTATTCTGAAAGTAAAAAATTAATTTTTAGGGAAGTATTTTCTTTTGGAATAGATACTTCCAATAATCCTACTATTAAAAGTCATTATCAGTTCAAAATGAAGATGCATGCCAAGACCAGTGAACAGACAGAATTACCTTCCCTTTTGATCCCCCTCTTTTTTAAAACCTTCAGTTTGAACCCCTCTGTATTTAGCAGACTTCAACCCGAATTCAGCTGACAGCCATTTCAAATGCTGGTAGGTACTACTCTCCAAGAGTACAAGAACGAGCAACAGCAGTCTGTTGTACACAGTAGCCTCTTAACTGCTCTGCCTGTAATACACCTCTTGATTAGTCTATGTTAAAACTGCAGCAGAGTAGGTTTTGTTGCAATTTGTCATGCCTATCCACTCCTTTTTTATGTATCTTGCAAAAAATCCTGTTCCTTTTTGATCCCAGAAGCCTCCAATTACAGTTACCTATTCCAGATGCAACAACCCCTTTTCAAATGTAATTAATAACAGTGATGGCTGCGACGTGTGCAGAAGGAATAACAACATAGTATGGACTAGGTTTAAACTTCAGATGCACTTTTACATTGTCTGTAGCACCTGCACAGCATTGAGCACTTTTACAGAAGACTGAGGTTCACCGAAACCTATTAGAACAACTCAATACAAAGCGTGAGATTTCTGTCTCGTCAAATCCCAATCCAAGCATTTCTTCCCCTATTCAAAAACGCCTCTTTCCAATCTATAACCCTTCTCTGATACATTAAGGTTAGAAGATTAGGATGCAAGCCTTATGATCTGTAATAACCTTCCATGACTTGTATAACCTGAAAGTAAAGTTTGGGAGTTATTTTTTTGGAAAGGGAACCTTTGGTCTCCAGCATAAACTTAGGGTCACTTTGTTTCCTTTATCATTCAACTTGCTACATTTATCCATTCCTTTCCAAGTTCTAGCTAGGTTTGCTGATTATAGCTTCCCTACACAAAGCAGACACTGGCTAAAAACACAGTCTGAACTCCCACCAATTCTGAAGAACTCTTTGGCTACCTAGAAATCTAAATGGACACCTTTTCTCCTGTTTAAAGCATTACAGAACAGAATGCAGAATTTCATTTCCAACTAGCAAGACTAGGTCTGTAGAAGTGTTCCATATATTCAGACATTTCAGAAAAAAAAGTAACATTATTTTGACAAATGAGATATTAAGATAGTAATATAATGGAAGTCCTCCTCGTCTGCTGTCAAAAGCTTTCTAATTGCTCAAATAGAATGAAAACACTAGTATGTCATGTTAAACAGATCTAAAATTAAAGTTTTCCTTCAGGATTTGCTACCTAGATGGAGAGCAGCACAGCCGCTTGGCAGCGAACAGATAACCCTGTTTGAGATCTAGCAACAGATTGTCATTTTTTTTGCTGAGAACATAACATCCCCAGACTGCAGCCTCCTACCCGCGGATCAGAGGTTTGGCTAACGCCACCACAGTTCTAGGTCAATAAAGCGGGACAGGCAGCACCTTGTGACAAAGGCTAAGTCTGCAATGCCAAGGAAGTTATTCTGAAAAAAATCAGGTTTAAACCTCAGAGTTATAACTGTCACTCGGTAGCTATCATCTCATTCGAGTGTTTGCCGTTTTCAAAATAGCTCAATTCCAACTGCCTCGTGCCTTTCCTCCCCTCCCCGGCCCCACCACTGAACAAAATATTGTTGGTTAAGAAATAGGGCTTTTTGCAACTCTACTGTTTTTCTGTCAGGAACAAGCTGTGAGTTAAAGGAAAAGCTAAAAGGGGTCAGAGGATTTCTCTCTGAAAGAGAGAAATAATCTGAAAGATTATTAGAAATTTTTCTACAAATTGGCAACAATGTCACAGAAACAGATCCAAAAAATAGGATATGTCAAACTATGCATGCTTCATGAGCAAGATTAGCGTGTACAACCTTCCACATTTATTAAGTTGCCTAAGTTTCATCCAACAATAGTTAGATGGCACTACTACTCTTTATTTAGTTACCATAGCTAGGGTACCAAATAAAAAAAAGGAAAGAAAAAAAATTACATAGCAAGCTAACTAGCATGCTGCACTGCTAGCAGCAGGCTGTCTCGGCAAGGTACCATTCATGCTATGAAGATGTGTTACGTTATATATATGCAATAAACAGCTAATTCAAGAAATCTGTCAAGCACTCTCTCTGAAATGTGCACCAGTGAAGCCTTCAATTCAAGAAACTCTGGAGATGAAAGATTAAAACCCCAAGCAGTAACATGGAGATTTTTTCCAAATTTTTATTGAAGTGGAGAGCACTGTAAAGCCAGAAGTCTTCAAGATAAAGCGATTTTAGTCAAATTGGAGTGTAATGTTTTGAACAACTAAAAAGGTGTTTAACCTTCTGTTACAGAGAAAGATGGTACAGATGCACAAGCTAACAAATTTTACAGGTAATTTCTATGGACTTGATCGATTTAGACACGCTTATGCTACCACTACTCCATGTCACTTATTCTTGATGCTTTATTTGATCTAGCAGCTTTGGATTCAAATTCAACAGGAGAATTAAACCACTGACTTTTACATTTAGGGAACCAAAGCTTCAAAGTCCTGAAGCAAATATAGCTGAGTAGATACATTATTATATTTCTCACCTTAAACACCTGGGAGAAGAAAATAAAAGAACCTTGTGTGAGTCCACACCCAACAAATGCAAAGTGCCCAGGAGGAACAGAAAACTGAAGTCCGGGGGTTATGATTTATAAAAAAGAGTAATAACTGCTGCTGCGAAGGAGAATCTGCTGTGCAAAGAGATTCACCTTTCCATCCGCTGTATAGCCTTTGTGTTCAAAACTCTTCCTACACAAGATGCAACCATGTTAGCTCTTAACAAAGTACCACAGTAACAACCACTCCCCCAACACAGACGATGAAATCCTAGAGATGTGCCACAGGACACAGGCTAATCTTGCTAATTAGCAATCACTTGTCCTTTCTTTCAGTGTAGATAGTCCTTGCCTAAAACATAATCCATAGCTTACTGTTACAAACAAGTCTTCTACTATAAATGTAATGCATAATAGCAAAAAGCATTTCCTTTCCATTCCAACCATACACTCAGGAAGGTTTCTGACTCTGTAACAATTTAGAGTTTTTACTGTGCTGACAAATAACCAGTAAAAATCTGGGTCTTGAATTTGAATATAGGAATAAAGTTAGTCCACACTGTACCCTTAAGACGTATCCCACATATGATTGAGGACCTGAATGGTTTGCAATTCTGTCACACACACAGATACTTATTTTTTTCCCCAATGTACTTACAAAAATGTTTATGTATCTTAAAAAGATATAACATATATACTTTTATGGTTTTTACAGCAACTACTTAAATATATGACATAGTATAAGCATATACCGTATATATTTTATATACTTATATAACATATACACAATTATATATGTAAACACACCTTTTTACACACATGCATGTATGTATTTTAAATTGTAACGGAGGAAACAGCACTAAGCAGCATTAGCTCACAAAGGAGCGCGTTTGGAATGAAGACAGCCTGAACAGTGCTTATATTGTTCAGCTAACTGACCACAGACTTATCTTAAAAAAAAAAAAAAAAAAAAAAAGGCATAACTAAAATATGGTACACAAATCTTTACACAAATCTTTTCCAAAACAGACCAAAGCAGCGTCTACAGTCCTAACTACTCCCATCTCTACAGATCTTGAAATTTCACTTCACTATTTTTCACATACTCTTTTAGAATTAACCACATACATACTCCGAACATCTCACCACACAGAAGCAGCATCCTGAACTTCAGATTAAAATAATTCATGATGCAGTGAGAGAAGTTTTACATACTCATACTAAATACTCCATACCCCATCAATACATTTACTTTGCATCTGACAGAGAGCTGCAGTATGGGATCAGGTACACAAGCTAACAAACACTGATAAGATTAAACTCTTGTAGAGATCACACAATCTGTCTGCTGCATGAAACCAGAGAACAAACTTGTATGAAAATAGCATCAGTAGGAGTGTGTGTTTGAACTCCCTTTCTAATCACACATTGATTTATATACCTTGTAAGACAGCAGTCAGTAACACACACACAACATTCATTCAGAATTATATTATTGACAAAAGTTTACTTTTTAAAAAGGTCTTTGTCCAGCATAACACCATCTGAAGTTGTTTGAAGGGTCAGTCTTAACATATCCATACACTCTTTCAACCGGGGGTCGGATGTACGTAATCCTGTAGATTTGAGTGCCTATTACAATAAAACAATAATTACTAAAATGAAAAGATATGCTATTACAATCAAGTTCTCTACTGCTCTGTCTCATTTATCAAGATAAAGAAACATCTGCACTGTTATCAACACAGAGACATTCTGATACCTTATCAATCCTTTTGCCATTTCAGCTGCACCTTATGTCAATGGACTAATGTCATTTGAAATCCACAGTGGTCCGACTATATTCTACATACATCAAAACAGTTCCCAGCAGCCCTACCACAGACACAGGTGCTCTCAAGCCTACTCTTTTTGCACAGCAAGGTAGTGAGTAACAACACTAGTACACTCACTCTTACTTAGAGAAACACTGTTGAGGGGACAGGGGTGGAAAGTTACATTCCTTGCTGCAGCTAACCACGTGTAAAATTCTTTGGTTTGTATTCTTGCATCTAAAGTATTAGAAAAAAAATCTTGTAGTAGTTAGATTTCATACAGCACTCTGGAACAGTAAACTTACAGTTATGAATTTATGAACTGGTATTTTTTCTTGTCCTTCTGCAATGGTATAGAAAAGTAGATCTTCTAAGCTAGGAAGGAGACCTTGCTTCATTTTACTGGGGGAGGGGAAAAAAAAAAAGAAACAAAAACACATGCATAGATTAGTTTAGTGCATATTTTTATCTATACACATTTTTTATTATTGTATTATTCACAAGGAAACACATTTTCACTCCCAGTGTAACTGCTACCACCAATTTCAAAGAACACTTATCAGTGAACACAAAGCTTAATTCAGCTTTAAGTAGGAAAAAAAAAAAAAGGTAATAATAGAAGTAGCATGTATATTTCACAATATTCACAACATTCTTAACTGCAACATAGTCATGTTTTTACTGACTTACACTTATTGCTAAGATTATAATTAGAAATATTTTGGAGCAGGTTTGTCACGTTTCCCTCTTCTTGATGTTACAGAGGATAGGCATGTTCCTTGCACAGAGGATAAAGTATTTATAAAACTCAAAGATCTACATGCTTTGTAATAAAGCTGTAAGAGCAGACTGACCCAACGGTTCCACAGGCAAGAGAAAGAGATGATGAATGTGTATTATTTTCTTCAAAATAATCCTGGTTTTAGGAACTCCTAGGAGGAGTCCTAAAGCCCTTGTCTTTCTAGAAGCTTACGTAAGCTACATCAGCTACAGCGAAAGCAAGCAAAGCCTTCTGCAGCATACATAATACAGTAACCTGAACCAGCTCTGGCACCAGAAGCAGGAACTCCCACCAGGCATACTTAGAGAGGTAACATGCAGTACAGATACATCTCTAATGCTCACTATGCTTATCAATGTAAATACACTGGCTCTCCAAGCATTCCACATGTTAAAATAGTTATTTTCCTCAGAAACCCTTCTCATATGCCTACGGTTTTTTGTCACTTCCATCTCCACTTTAAGTGAAATGTGAAGGAAACCTACGAAATTAAGCATCAAGATTCCTTGCAAGGGAAAGAGCTGTAATAGCTTTGCCTCAAAGCCTTTGGAAGTTTTCTCTAAACTTAACCTCAGAGCTACACCTTTCCTTAATATTCCAAAGCATTCTGCAGCAGGCAGGAGCACAAGTCCATACTCAGATCTTTACGCTTCCCCTGCAGGCATGGCATCGCAGCATACAGCTGGCATCACAGCACATATAGCTGGAACATACACTTCCAAACTGCTAGGGGCAGCGATAGCAAAGGGCTTTGGAACAATTCTTTTAGTTCCCTGAAGTGCTTCGGTTTGTTTCTAGACAAAGTCAATTTAGAGAAAGCCAATGTTCTGATGTTTGAGAAGCAAAAATAAATTCTCCAGTAAATGTAGGCAGAAATTAACTAAAATTCAGAGTATGCAGTCTTACATTATTTTAGCCATTAGTTTTAAAGCTTATGTTACTATACTGTAATGTATAAAAGTTATTGCCCAAAACTAGAATGCCTGGTGGCAATTCATCTGTTTTTATACATGTATGCATGTGCGTACAAAAAGCAGGTCTGAATTCCAGTCATGACAGTTTTCACAAGATAAGCAATTCTTTGAATATCAGTACTCAGGGTTGTAACTAACAGAAATGAAAACACAATGAAGCACAGATCCTCAGTAGGCCAGTACAATCTTACAGACTGGCATTTAATCCTCCCTTCTTTCTCTCCCAATACTAGCTTACTCTACCCCAGCAACAGGTCAGATTTATGATTATTTTTAATAAAAATCTGATTATATCCAAATACCCTTTTAAATTTAAGGCAACCTCTAGATTGCGTTCACCTCCCTCCTCTCCTCATAACTAGCAGCAAAAACCAGTAGTAAAAATCTCACTTCTCATTTTCCAATTTATTTAAAACACTCTACTTACATACTAAGAACAGAAGACAGCTTTGTAAGCCAACAGAACTTTCCTTGTCTTCCAGTCTGGCTTTTTTTTTTTTTTTTTTTTTTTTTTAAATGATGCTGGCTGACTAATGCACAGACAGGCTGGCAATTCAACCAAGACAAATGCTTGCAACTACCTCAAGCAAATTACTGAACACCCTTTTTCCTAAAGAAAATTCATGTCTTCCACGCAGCACATTGTGCTTTCAATCTTTTGAGAACAGTATGCCCAGTCAAGCCAACAGAACCAAAGCTACTGACACACCAATTAAAGCTTCATCCTGTACCTGCATCTGAACTCTGCAGCTACGGGCTTTTTTAAAACTATCCTGAGTTACACAGTCTACACCCTATATTTTTCCCCATTTACAGAGCATTTAACTAAGCTCCCCAAAGCATCGAGGTTTCACATTTCAAGGAATGCCTCAGCTCTAAGACTCATTACTGGATTGCTGATGGTCTGAGACAGGAAATTTTCGTATTTCACTTTGATGAAACAAGCTGGCAAACACACTGAGAAACATTAACTTATGACCTATTTAATTACAAGTTTCTGACCTATTACTCAGAATTTACAGCTGTTCGAAATGTGGCATTTCTATCTGGAAGGGTGCAGAAAAAAAACTGCAGACATTTGACCAAGATTTTGATCTGCCTCTTTGTAAGATTTTAGTCTATTAAAGAGATGAGCACCTTTCACAGCAGAAATTCTCTCTTGACACGGTTTCCATATCTTTCACATCTGCTGCTGTCCAATATTGGGTCAGTCAGCCTAATTTAACAAAGGATCGGCACTGACCACCAAAGCAAAGAGGATGGCATTTGATATATTTACAGAAAATTGTTCTTTGTCAAATAGTCCATCTTTTGATAAAGGTTATCAGCTAAGTAGAGGTAGAAAGGCTTGCTCTGCAGTTTATCAGGTCAGTGATGTCAGTAACTGATGTTTACTTAACCTAAAAGCTGTGGTTTGGCACTATAAGCGCACTTAGCAAGATAGTGGTGTTCAACACATGTTGTAAAGAGCTGTTTTTCAAGTCAGGTAACTTGCAATTGCCAGTCAAATTAAAGTGGAAATTCCAGTTCATTCCATTTCATGAATAATGACTTTTGAGACTGATTTCCCTGATTGAGAAAAAAAAAAAAAAAACAACCACCAGACTATTACACAACTAGACTTCTTAAGTGGTACGCTAACGTGTGCACTAGAATACTGGCAGATGCTCCATACTGGTCCTTAAATATAAAGAAAAAAGAATGCAGGAATTCCAAGCACAAGGACTTTGTGATCCACATTGTTCCTTCCTTCAGCTCTTTGTAATTCAGCTCTTGTTAAACTTAAATCCTTCGTGGAATCTGGTATAAGCATTGTACTGATGCAAAACAATTTCTACAATATAAGAGAGATTACATTTCAAATACAGTGAAACACTCCTACTTGGTACTTCAAGACATAACTGCCAAATGCAGAACAGGATATATGGAACAACAAAAGATACAAAGATAGGATGCTGATGATGATACTTTCGGGTTCTTTACCAACCATAAGACACCAGTCATAAAAATTTAAGGTCACAAGAGCAGTCACAAACAACAGTCCCTCATGGGTCTGTACTGGGACCAGTACTGGTTAATAGTGTCATCAATGACATCGACAGTAGGATCGAGTGCACCCTCAGCAAGTCTGCAGATGACACCAAGCTGTGCAATGTGGGTGACATGCCTGAGGGACAGATCCAGAGGGACCTGGACAAGCTCCAGAAGTGAGCCTGTGTGAACCTCATGAGGTTCAGCAAGGCCAAGTGCAGGGTCCTGCACATGGGTCAGGGAAGCCCCCAACACAGGCTGGGGGGGTGAAGGGACTGAGGGCAGCCCTGCCAAGAAGGACCCGGGGGTGGTTTGGGATGAAAAGCCAGACGTGAACCAGCAATGTGGACTCACAGCCCAGGCGGCCAGCCATATCCTGGACTGCATCACCACTAGGTGATGGTCAGGGGAGGGGGCTCTGTCCCTTTGCTCTGGTGAGAGCCCACCTGCAGCATGCATCCAGCTCTGGGGCACTCAGCATGGGAAGACACGGACCTGTTGGAGTGGGTCCAGGGGAAGCCACAAAAATGACCAGAGGGATGGAACACCTGTCCTATGAAGAAAAGCTGAGGGGAGTTGAGGTGGTTCAGCCTAGAGGAGAGAAGGTGCTGGGAAGACCTGATCGTGGCCTTTCAGTACTTACACGGGGCTTACAAGAAAGATGGGGGCAGACTCTTTAGTAGGGCTGTTGCAACAGGACAAGGGGTAATGGCTTTAAACTAGAAGACGGTCAATTCAGTCTAGATATAAGGAAGGTTTTTTGGGTTGGTTTTTTTTTTTTTGTTTTGGTTTGGGGTTTTTTTGTGGTGAAACACTGGCATGGTTTACCCACAGGTAGATGGGGTAGATGCCCCATCCCTGGAAACATTCAAGGTCAGGCTGGACGGGCTCTGAGCAACCTGATCTAGTTAAAGATGCCCCTGCTCATCACAGGGAGGTGGACTATATGGCTTTTAAAGACCCCTAACAACCCCAACTATTCTATGAAAGCTACAAGGGCTGAAACCCACAGTCGGTAGCCACACTATATAAAACAGGCATCTTGAAGAAGTTGTCACCTTACTACGGATAACTGATCTCCAACTAAGATATATAAACATTTGTCAAGGCACTAAACTACTTTCACAGTTAAGATACTGGTCCCACTAACAGTGGTGGGAACTGGGAACTTACCAAGATTCACACAAAACTAAATATTTATAAACATAGACCAAAGATGGACATATTTTAGTAGACATCAAAGTGTTTATAGTAAAAACAAGAACTGTTGCTTCAAAACTTTAGCCTCTAAGGAAGTTACCAAAGGTCTAATGAAAGCAAACTTCTAACAGTTTCTTCCATCTGCAGCTATTATATCCACACTCCAACAGGAGTGGCAGAGAGATGAAACGCTGGTTTCTATACAGTTATTCCTCTGGAATCTGGCCTGGACACAAAAGCAAAACTAATTTTAAAAGGTGTTTCCAGAATTCATCCCTGTCCTTAAAAAGGAGCACTACCACTCCCTTGTAATTTTAAGAAAAAAATAATAATAATAATAATAAAACACTTGTATTAACCATTTTGCTATATTACATACACTAGTACCCATAAATATTGCAATGTAGCTATACTTTAAAGATCAGAGTTTCTCACATTTTGCTCCTTGCTCTCACCTTAAGGCCTCTGTAATTTAGAAACATCTTATACTGAGATAAACTATGTTTGATCCTACAACGCACTGACAGTGAACAGTGCACAGTTATACTGAAGTAGAAGTAAACACTTTTAAACATTACACAAGTTTATAATTTAGGATTTTACAACTGGGTTATTGTTTATAATTATTTAGGTATTAACATAGGTATGACTGCATTTTAATCCACAAGCTTCATTAATCAAAATTACCAGTCTATGACCACTCTCAGTTGAAACTATTTTTTTTTTCTTTCCAAAATGTATCAAGTCTCAGGTGGATACACAGAGTGAAGGCTGGATCGCAGGGATAAGGAGGTGGTGGAATATGTTTAGCAAAAAGACGCATAAGGGGATGTGATTATGCAATGGGATACTAGTTATTTCATCAGCCACAGACCTCATAATTTATTCCCTCTATAAGGAATTAAACTGTTTAAATTTCTGTACAGTGTTTGCACAAATTTTAGGTTTTCACTCACAACTCCTACTCTCTGTACATAAGGACTACTGGGCAAGCAAACAAGCAAGAAAATCTCAGTGCTGTCTTTCGATACTGTAGGCTGTTCCAGTATCCTAGAACCATGACCTTACAACCAAATAGGAAAAAATAATACCTCAAAACAAACAAACAGAAGTGTATAAAGGACTACTGTCTTCCCAGTTGGGTCCACAAATCATCGACCAAACACAACTCAAATGTTATATACTGCTGGATGGCAAAGTGCTAGAATCAGCAGAACACCCAGACTGCACTGACTTAGCCCAGCTGTCAATTTAGTCTAGGAACCTGTCTTTTGAAGATCTTCACTTTTCTTCTGAGCCCTGTACTCTGCCTTAGTATAGCAATGACTTCCATATCATATACAAATGCTTAAGGAAGATTTTTTAAATTCTTCTTTAAAAAAAAAAACAAAACAAAAAAGTATCCAACAGCCTGGCTAATGTGCCACCAGGAATTCCTGCACAGCCTGAACTGAAAAGAAACTGTTTCCAGCTTTTTCCTTGTTCACAACTATATACTGTATGTTTTATGTAATTGCTCCTTGCTCATTTTGCAGTAAGGCTCAAAGAAGCAGCATCTGACTTTCAAATACACCCTTTTGTCAAAAGCCGAAAATGATTAAACTGCATGTAACTGGTTTGTGTCTACGCAGCTTTACCAGACATATTAGAAGTTACAGGATTTCCCTAACTGATGCTAGCTGTAGGAAGCTGTTCTAAAAAATCAGTTTAAAAAAAAAATGTTACCTCTTTAATTAATCACCTTTTCAACATCCTCCTCAAAAAACCCTCACAGCTGGCATACTGTTTTTTCCAAAGTTTTTAATGGTACTGTCTGCACTTCTCATTGAAAACGTACCTACTTGAGCTACATCTGATTAATTTCTTTGTTCCAAAGCATTATGTGTAAAGTCAATTCAAAGGTGAGACTTCATATGTTGAAGAACAGTACAAATATAACAACACACATATAATAGCGTATGATATTGTATACTGTTATATAATCTGACCAGCATGCATTTTTTACTGAGCTTGACAGCAGAAATTGTAAGTGATGCCTTTATGGAAGACTATATCCCACTAAAATAAAAGGCTTGAACCAAGCCGAGCAGCTTAAGACATTTGGTGGGAGAAAGAGGAGAGGAAGATAGCTTCTTTCCCAACCTGCCACGTTGAAGTTCAAGTTCACGCCAAAATAGACAAAAAAAAAAAAAAAAAAAATATATATATATATAAAAAATGACCCCACACAAAACCTGAAACTCAGAGGCAGGACTACTAACGAGCTAAGTGCTGAAGCTTTCCCAACTGGCCTTGCAGAATGTTTTCCAGACTTCTTCTTAGCATTAGGCCAAGACAGACTGCTCAGTGTTAAAACAAGATACTCCTTCCTTGGCCTTACTTCCTCCGTCTTTTGCTTTTTTCATCTAGGTAGTAAGCATAGCAAAGCCTGGGAAAGCACCTTGGTTTAACATTTTAATTATGCCACCCCATAAGCAGCACTAAGAAGACACAGGTTGCCTACAGGAAAGCCAAGAGGCATGTTCCAAACTCACATAGAGGAGACAGGCCTTCATGGGGCTCGCAGTTAACCTTTTACAAGTTTGACAGCTTATCAAAGATATTAAGCTTACCCAGGTTCAAACAAGCATGGGCAAACTGTCAGCTGGGTGGGGTGGGAAATGAACAGGAGTTTTTCAAGACCTGTGTAAGGCTGAGGACCAAGAGAGCAGAGCGCTAAGGAGAACCATCAACCCCTTTCCATCGTCACCACACTCCATCCCTGGTATCCACTACTGGTTGTTACGAGGGACACAAGCTGGAGCTGATGCCTCTGCCCCTGACCATTTTTTGAGCTTATTTAAGGTTCTAAATGAAGTAATATTAACTGCATAGGCATATACAGTCTTACCATTGTGTTACCTATGTACACCTTTGTGACTTGGGGACAAATCAGGACCTCTGGGCACTGGGACATGTTCCGCAGCACCAAGAGGTGGCAATACCTATCCCCAACTGCACTAGATGTGGACGTGGAGACGGTAGCGCTGCAAAGCCGCCCAGGGAGACCTACACACCACGCACGCCGCCTTTAATAATTAATGTCAGATGACACAGCTCGCACTTCTCTCGGGAAACAGCCTCTGCAGGTAGCAGCCCTCCAAACAACCGCGCGAAGGCACGCTGCTTGCGGCCAGCCCCAGCCCGCCGGGGAGCGCCCCCCGCCCGGGACCGGACCCCGCGCCGGGGCTGGGCAGCTCCTCGCACCCCCCCGGCGGGTA
>JAVJGJ010000061.1:4012488-4028458 GCA_035590215.1 Microhierax caerulescens
GTCCCCGCGGCCCCTCGGCCGGGCACTGCCGGCTGCGCCCCCCGCCCGGGGGGCCGGGGCCCGGCGGCCGCTCCGAGCGCTTGAGCGAGTTCGGTGCCTTCTCCTTGACTTCGCCCCCCGCCAGCGGCTCCGGCCCGGGCAGCGCAGCGCCCCCGCCCTGCTTCCCGCTTCGCTGGGGGCACCGTCCCCTCCCTCCACCGCGGCTCTGCCCCGGGCCCGGCTGCCCCCTTGGGCACCGCTGCCCCTTCCGGCCGCCGTTCCCGTTCTGCCTCCGATTCCAGCGAACCGACGGCCCCTCGCAGCGACAGCCTGGGCCATGGCTCGGAGCAGCGACACTGGTCCCCGGGGAGGTCGGCCCTCCACAGACACCTGCCTGACTGGGGCAAGTCCCTGTACCTTCGAGAGCCCCCACTTCCCTGTCTGTGGAACAGAAAAAACACTGAACCTCCTTTAGGGACCGAGATCCACTGATGAAAGAGGCCAGACACGCTCAGGCGGGCTCTCCCTGCCCCTTCACTGCCCAGGCTTCTCCATGCTTCCCACAGAAGTGGTGACGGATCAAACCCCTCAGGTCCTGAGCATGCACTGGACTTGCCTCCAGAAGCTGCTGGCCACCACCCTTTGTGCAAGTGTAAATGCAAGAGGGGAAAGAAGTTGAGGCAGGAGCTGCCTCCCTTTCTAGCCTTCATTTTTTCTTCTTTTTCCCACAGCTCAGCTCATACTTATTTATCTCACTTTGCACTAAGGCCAAGATTTTTCTTTCCTCTTCTGCTTCAAGCTTGGGAAGCATCTTCTCCCATCCTAGAGTCTTCTGGTTTCCCTGCTCAGTTGCACATGGGTTCAGGGAGACAGGCTGAGATCCAAGTAGTCCCCTAGGCACAGAAGGAGCCCAGCCCTCGGCCCAAACCCTGCTCTCCAGGGAGCATCTCACACTGCAGAGCTCACCTTTCTCAGGAGTGGGAGATGGGGGCAGAGCTGGTCCTGACCATCTCCCTCTTCCTGCTACATTCTCCCAACTCCTGCTAATCCAGCAAAGTCACCTTCCTCTCTGCCAGGGATGCAGCCTCCCTTTGCCTTGGAGAACACCACCGCCTCCTCACACACTCAGGCCAAAATCCCAGTAACCTGTTGGCTGGCTCTGAACTTGGGCTTCTGCCCCAGGCTGTCCCGCCCTGGCCCCTGCCCTCCCTAGAGGCACTGCTGACTCTTCAAAGCTGCATAGTCTGTCCCCTCCACTGCTTTGCTTGGAGAGGAACAGGAAGCACTTGCACCCAGAGCTTCCCACAAGAACAGCCCTTCCCAAATGCGGTTTCTGTGGGCCCATGGGTGGTAACTATCAGTGCCAGCACCTGGCAGAACTTGTACAAAGACCACAGACCTCACAGCATGTAGCAGGGCAAGCACATATGTCCAGGTGAAGGTGTGCCCTTGTCCTCTCCTCCCCTATGAGACATTCACTGCCTAGCACAAAGCAGGATCCCAACCCAACATCATCACCTACCTAATGCTAGGGAGCACCAAGGATGGCTGCTCTGCAGGAAAGGAGTCAGTGGGGCAGAGCATAACATGGTGGATGAGTGGTGGCTTCAGCAGCAACAGCTCAGACCGGGGCAAGGAGAGAAGGGCAGGTCCCATAACAGTAACCAGGTTCAGCTGGGGCTCTGGTCAAGCCTACTACAATGAGACAGGTCTGAGGTTAAACCAAGTCCCCAGGTCAGTCTGGCTCATAGCCCCAGGACACAGCCAGGCACAGCAGCAATACAGTTGTAATGTAACTTAGGTGGGAACCACAGTAAAAGCTTTGGCTAAAAACAGCTCCCAAGGTTTCTCCACACCTCCCCTCAGACTCCTTCCAGTTCCCTCCCAAAGTGCTCCAAACCCACCTGATGCTTATTAAACCACTTGCTTTTACCAGCAAACTGGTCTTAAATGCTGAGTTAAATGCCTAGGGAGTGGTGTGTGATCCAGGTCCTGACACAAAAGGCATTCCCCCCTGCTAGTCCTGCAGCTTTCCTTTCTCTTCCCTTTCTTGCGTAAGTCTTCTGCCTTAATCAAGAGTGCAGGCATCTTGCAGGTTGTAGTACAGAAACACAGTACCTGCTGGCAAATGCTGGCAGAAGCTGACAGCTGGCTTCCACCTCTACTCTCTGCCTCCTCCTGCACGTGGTTTGCTTACAGGGAAGGAAAATTATACTGTTTATCCTCCTTCTCCCCTGCAAATCTGGAAGGATCAATGCTACCTGTCCTGACATGTTTATGAAGCCTGTTCCTATAGGCCTCTGCTGATGGAGATTGCACCATCCCCCAGCAAGCTGCTCTGGCACACTTTTGTGCCGACATTTATCTGAAAACTAAGGTTTTTTTTTTTTGAGCAGAAAACCTTTCTATCCCATCCACAGGATAGAAGGCCGTGGCCTTCTTGGGAATAACCTCTTGGGCACCTGATGACTAATGTTTCCCTTCCCTTCCTTGATTCAGCTTTGTCTTCTACAGACTACAGCAGCTTGATTCCTTCAGCCTTTCTTCATGTTTTCCATGCCTCCTAGCATCCTCACTGACTTCCTTTGACTTCTTTTCTGTTGAGTTGGGTTTTTGAGGTACACTGTCCCTAGCCAGTCATATTACTCCAGCTTGTCTTGGAGGCTACACTGCTGGCTCATATGCTCCAGGGTGGTGCCTGCCTTTTTCATTGCTAGCGCTCAGTTTGCTCTCCATTATACCTTGAACTGTTTTTGAAAAATTGCATCCACCTTGTTCCCTCACTTGTGTTTCTCACTGTTTGTAAAGGTAATGCTCAAAGTTGTATCTGTTCAATCTTGCCCTGTGGGTTTTAGCCCATTTCTCCCACTTGTTCATCTAGTGTTGAATTCTGTTGTCTTTCTATACTTCACAGCCTGGAGTGATTCTCAGGTTTAATAGGGTACTCATGGGTGTTAATCATCCAGGCTGTTATCTGAAGTAATTTAAAAGATCTGGTGTCACAATGGACCCCTGCAAAAATCCCTTCAACATGTCCTTCCACATTGACAACCACTGATAATTAGCACTTAAGGCATAATTATCTCACCAGCTCTGCACTCACCATGTGGTTATACCTTCTTAAGAGAGGGTTAGGACCGCCAGTGTTAAAAACCTTCCCAATGACACCTGCTACTTTTCACTTTATCCATAAAATATTGTGCCATAGCAGGACATTGGACTGGTTTGTCAGCATTTGTTCCTGATGAGTGGCTGTCATCCATTCCCTAGCTGTACGCTATGTGCATACAAGTGCCTTGTTTAACGAGTTATTCCAGAACTTTTCTGTGAATTTGAGAAGGAGTTTAACTTAGGATTAAAGAAAGCAGCTGACAGAGCATAAACAAGATCGGTTTGGGTGAGCTCTATAAAACTAATGAGGTAGGAAGAAGGTTGTTAATACAGGATCATAACAAGGACAAGAAGGAGGCCAATCTACTGAACACTTTAGACATGTATCCCCCAAAGTTAGTAAATCAATGAATGTGGGGCTCCTGCCCTTCTCAGTAAGGGGGGGGGATCCTTCCCTGCTCATAGCACCTGATCTACTAGTTAGGGCAACTAAAACCAAAGCCCTTTTAGCAGTATCAACTGTGTAACCATGCTTTTATCTCCAGATGTCCCAGTCTGAATTGAGTCAGGGTCCTGGGGCCAGGAACACACCAAAACCCTCAAGCCCTTCTGCTGTCTGCCCAGAGCCTCTTAACAGGTTTTCATCCCATCAAAACCAATCCACGGTCATTCACAGCAGCATTGTCAGTGTGCACAAGGATGAGCACTGTTATGGAGTGGGTCACTGGGATGGGTGGCCATGGTGATGTTTCAGTAACATTTCTGGTACAGGCTCTTGGGAAACAGCCTGGCTCTCCCCGTATCCCAGTGGGGCTGCTGGGTCCATCCCTGCAGTACTCTCATTTGAAAGCCTCTGCCCTTTATGGACAGAGTTGCTGAACTGATGATAAGCTTGGGCTTCTATGGGCTAAGCAGCAGACTCCAGAGAGGCATAAGGAGGTTTTACCTAATATTGAGGAACTAATTTTCAAGTAGCTCAAATTATACTCGAGGGTACTGAACGTGCTTGGCCTCCCTCTTAAGGGAGAGAGCAGTACTGCTGGAGACACCCTTCAGACATCCCTGTCCACCGAGCAGGGCTGGCGGTAGAAGTGCTTGTGACAGTTGGTAAAGCTTTAAAGTGAACAGCCTCGACCTTTTCTTTGCAGACCAAACACTAAGAACCCTTTATATTTGTAAAACACACTAGAGCCCGATTGCTTTTGAATTAAAGCAGCAAAGAACAAGAGAGATTCAGATGCCACAGTTGGTAACCTGTCCCCTCCTTCCCACCCTACACTCAAAGAGACCGGCAGGCCTTTTGCCCTCTCTTGCTCTTGTGTCACTGAACTTTGCTCGCTCACAGGGTTGCCAAACTCTCCACGCCGCCCCTCCCAGGTGCACCAGGAGAAGCTGTTTTCTGCTACTCCAGCAGCCCCTTCCTGGTGGCAGAAGCCCTGTCCCACCCCACAAAGGGCCCTAGATGTGCCAGTCCAGCTGTTTCTCTGCCTCTCTCCCAGTATCCACCAGTTTCTCCCAGCTGCTTTCCAGAAGCTGCAGTCTCTCCTCCAGACCTGCAGCCCAGCACCCATGACATGGCAAAGAGCAGCCCTGTCATGGCACAGAAACCAGGTGGGCTCTGTAGGCTTGCTCTGTAGCTTGTGACAAGACAAATGAAAGAGTCATAGCGTTTATCACAGCTGAATCTTCTTTCTGCAAGATCAGCTAATACAGTTGGGAAAAATGGACAGTAGTTCATAATTTTGTTTCTCACATGAAGAAGAACTGGTGTGCCTGAAAAGCTCCTCTGCTTTTACTTTCCTGTCATTTAAATTACTCAAATGAAAGATACTGTCTCTTACATTCTTCTCTGTTACTAATACCACTGTTAATTTTTAATCATTGACATTTCCCTTTTTTAGCCTGAGGTATCTCCACTCCCTTAGAAAATACATTCAAAACCCTCTCCTGGAAACAAAGCAGGAAAGAGATTCATTACTAGAGCAGATCACTAGGCTCATTACTAGAGCACTGCTCCTTCCAGTGAGGGGAAATGACTGAAGATATGGGGACAGAGGTTAGACCACAAAGACAGACATCACTGAGTGCTCCACAGTGACATCCCGCCTCCTTAAAAAATGGTGTAGTTCACGGTACCTCAGCGAGGGAGTGCAGCTCCACAGGGACCTATTGAGAAACTGCAGGGACATTTGGACGGTTGCTTTTGCTCATCCATGTGTCACGCTGCATTTGGCAAGAGGAGAACAAGACATGGAGTGTATCTCACCGGCTTTCCTTTAAGCATTTGTAGTTCCTCCCCAGGGTGCTGGTGAATAGGAAAGTTGTGCTCTTAAGGGCACCTGTAGAGAGTCATTTAATTTTTCTGGGCTGTGGGATGGGAATGTGAGTCAATTTAAACATCAGGAGGGATTTAGTTGTAGTGAACATGGCCTGCTCTTCTGCCTGCAGCTGCTAGCAGTTCTTCAATGTAAAAAATAACACAATTATTATGAACCATAATGCCTTCTCAGTGGAGCTGTAACAATGGCAGCCATTTACAAAGGCTTTTACTTCCCTGTGACTTTCTCTGTGGTAATTTCATCTCCCATAACCTGTTCAAGGAAAGATTCAGTTAAAAATAACAGGAGAAGATGGGCATTAATCCTCTCCACAAATGTGGACACATTCACACATCCTCCGCATAAAGGTTCAACAAAACCTAATTCTTCTGGGGGCTGAGGGGGCTGCATTACACTGTTGCTGAAGTCAGTGGGAGAAATGATCTGACAGAGACTCAAGTTTGGTAGATGGATATGGTAGATATAACAGTTCTAATGGACCCACTTTCATTCATCACCGATTATAACTTTTGGTCATAAATGATCAGTGAACAATGAGGCAGTACTATTCTTCTGAGCAATATCCTTCCTGTTCTCCAGACAACACAAAAAAAAAAGACTGAATCTCCTCTTAAATACAAAACGAATCCTAGACCACAGAATCATTACAAAAATGTCCATTTAAATCCCAGTCTCTTGGCAAGGAAAAGAAAGAAGTCTCCTCTTTTCCCTGACTCACTATTTTCCCTCTACACCTATGGTTCTTCAACATCACCATATATCCGAGCCCTGGCATAGCTGTGACACTCAGTGCCACATCTGTTCATAGCCCTTGGGAGACAGAAGATGCTTGTGACAAGCTCACTGGGGCTCGTTGGAGCTGCTGCTCACTCTTGCTGTGTAACAGGAGGCCTTTCTGGAGACACTTCCTTCTGTTCTGCCATGTCAGCCCTCAGTCGGCTTAGTTATTTCTATGGTAGAGAAAAAAACCTTTCAGATACCTGCTGCCAAAGTTAACTGTAATAAACATTAATCTCTCTCACTCCTAAGTTGGATGTAGAAGTGGGCTCACAACATCTTTTGCAACTAAACAGCATGGTTCTTGACTATGAGGACAGAGTGGACAGAAACCCTGGAAACCTCAGCGTTCATAGTTTGTTTTGACACAGACTGCAGGATTTGCAGTAGTTCCTTATTTTGCCTTACCTATGCTGAAAAATGAATATCTAGTCTTGTGTAGTCCTGCCTGACCTTGGAGGTATCCCTCAACATAGCAGCAACAGTTGGTACCTGCCCAGCATCATCACCATTAGTGGTTTGATCCGTAGCTGCCACGCCAGCCACCACTGTTCCCAGCCCTTTCTCGGGAGCTCTCCAAGCTTAGTCATGCCCCAGCAGCCATCGGCCCACTGTGGTGACTGATGGTGCAGCTCCACAGCCATCTCAAAGTCAACCAGTCTGCACCAGAGCTCTGCACTTCCCCCCTCCCGTGCTACCCTGACAGCACCTTCTTGCCCTGCCTGGCCACCAGCACACATGTACTGAACTGGGTCAAGCAGCAAATCAGGGAGCAGCAGGGACACCATGGCCAATGCGGCATGCGCAGCACCCGCCTCACCGCCCTGGTGTGGGGCAAGCAGGGCAGACCCGGGGACTGCAGCCAAATCCAACCGGGAGCCCAGGTCACTAGCCAAAGTCATGGAGACAAGGCAAGCCTGAGGTCAAGCTGGAAAGTCCACCTATGGGTCAGGGTCAGGCCCAGTGGAGGTGACCAGCTTCAGACCTAGCACCGTGCTGGCCAGCAAGATCCACAGCGATGCAGCAGGTCCAAGGTCAAGCTGGAAAGGAAGGACAGGATCAGCAGGCTCCGCAGGCAAGCTCAGGTAAGGCTGTGGCTGGGCTGCAGATAGGGGCTCCTGCAGGCCCCTGCGGAGGCCTTTGAACTTTTGCATAATGACTTGCCAGTTTGACTGTACAAGTTCGTTCACATGTCTTCACTGAGACAAAGATCTAATTCTCCTTCAGGTACGTGAGTTATCGCAGAAGATGGAAGTGTCACTATGAAGGCATGGATGGAGGTCTCTAGTCCAACAGCCCCCTTGAAGCATGATTGTCACAACACCAGATCAGGCGAGCCATGGCTTTGTCTTGGAAATCTTTAAGGACGGAGATCATACAGCATGTCTGGGTCACCGCCTGCAGGCTGCATGACCCTCCTGAATATGACCTTTCCCTAATGTCCAGTCAAAACCTCTGGGGCCACCATTTGCAGCCATCACCTCTTGGTACATCATCTGACAACAGCAAGGAGCGTGTGGCCCTGTCACCTCTGCAGCCACTCCACAGACAGTTCCACATTGTTACTGGAATTTTCTTCCTCTTGGCCCACTCCTGCTTGGTCCACATTCTCTGGACCCCTGAACCCCTGGCTGCCATCCGCAGGACCCTGAGCCACGTCCTCCGCGGTGTTTCTCACGGGGGACCCTGCCCAGGACCGAAGGCTGCAGGTGCACTAGCGCCGGGTCAGAGAGTAACGGAGGGCAGACGGGACGTGCCGGGACCAGGTCGCCGCGGGGCCGGGCGGGGCCGCGCTGAGGGGAGCGGCGGCACGTAGCGGGCCGGGGGCGCCGTCCGCTGCGGGGCCACCCCGCCCTTTTCGCCGCCTCCATTTTCTGTCGGCCCCGGCCTCTGGGGGGGGGGAAAGTTTGAGTCATCGCCTCCTCCACGCCGGCGGCGGGCAGGGGCGCCGTGCGCGCCCGGGGGTCCCCGCAGGCCCCGGGCGGCGGGAAACGGTCCCGGCGTCTCTTCCCTCCCTGGGCGGTGGTAGTGGTGGGGGGTTACAGACGGGTTGGGCTTCGGCGGTGTCAGGTTTAGGTTGCCATGGATACGGGCGACTTGGTAAAATTTTGCGGTTTTAACTATCAAGCGCCCCGCTCACAGCGGGCCCGAGGCGCCGGCGCTGAGAGGGCAGCGCTGCCCCCAAGCCTCCGGGCCGAGGGCGGCCCTTAGCGCCTGCGGCGGCCGCGCAGGGAAAGCGCCACCGCCCAGCTCGTAGGCAAAACTTGGGGTGGAGCCCAAAGCGTACAACTCTGGAAAAAAACCACCAAAACACAAAATCAGACAAGAAGCAACCCCCCTGCAGACCTAGGTGTGTTGGGCGCGGCAGTTCTTCAGGTTCACATCCTCAAGTGTTTAATCCCAGCGTGAAAACGTTGCTGCGGCTCAGCGACGGGCCTGCGTTTGGGAACGGCCAGCCCGAAGGCCGAAGCGAGGGGGGTAGCAGAAAGTAACGGCAGGCCTTCAGCGCCAGGTGTAAATGTCACTCCTTACCCATTCTTAACGCTTGTGTCACAGCATCCCGGCGTGCTGCCTGCCAGTATACGGCATCTTGGAAGCCACAGATGATGCAGTTATTGGAGAAACTCTTTGCTGGCACTATCGATTGCTAAATTTGTCCTAGGTCAGTACAAAACTGCATTTGCAAATTGTATCCGTTGTGGGTAACAGTAGAAGAGGAGATCTGTTGTCATCCTACTTCATCAGTAATGCCAATGTGGAAACCAGTATTTCAGTAGTCACCAGCTTTCTCACTTAAGAATCACAAACTTCTGAGCAAAAGGGTAAATGCTTCTGGAGTTCTCAGTATTACTGCTGAATGTCCTTGTCAACAATTGCCCCCTGCACTGAGGTTTATTTCTTTTGCTATATTTATTGTGCTTGGGGAGGTGGGGGTGGAGAAGTCGTAGTTCTGAGTTAAAATGATCTTGCTACACACTTTTATTGGAAGTGTTTTACCGTGAAGATACTGGTATTTTCTTTTCCACTGCCCCGCAGGTTGAAGGCTTCAGCTGTCTAGGCATAGTAAATTGCCCTTAAAGAACCATGTAAAACACAGAGGGGTTTTGTTACTTGTTTTCCATGCACTCTCATGCGCTTTCACGTCACTTACGGAGTTTGAGATGATCACTGCAGACAGACATTGAGAATAGCCTTTGCTTATACATACACTGCAGCACAATTGCCCACAGGGGTTCCCTATGCTAATAAACTGTCACAACATCCATGAGAGTTTTTGGAATCAGATTTAAAGATAGCTGATAATCTATGCCTACAAAATGAGCCTCAGCGCACCAATGGTTTTCCTTCCCACGGAATAAGAAAACTTGAAATATCAATGTGGGATGTGTAATCCTGTGCTGCCGTGACTTCACATACAAAAATGCAAAGTACCTACAGTTCCCACATACTTATTACATTACCTATTGTGTTTCCTGGAACTAGTTCTGGATTTCCATTTGCTAAGTCTTTTTGGCAAGCCAATAACTGTCTCTTTTATCCTGCCACCCAAAAATAATATTTCTAATTTTTAGAATTCCGTTACGTATAAGACTCTAAAGACAAAAGTCTCTCAAACACCTTTTCCATTCTCTCTACGGGGGCTACTGCTGGAAGACCAGAGACAGCAAGTGTACTTCCAGTATACGCATTTGGTCACTAATTGAACACACAGTTCTGCAGACACTTACAAGATTCCCCGCTGATTTTTAGTGTCAAGGTGGTTTTTTTGGTGTGACAGCTGTGCTCTTTCACAAGCCAGCTCTTTAGCAATGACCTGGTTCAAAAACTTGTCTAATTCATCTCCTATACTGTAGCAGGGAAGAATAAGAAGAATGCAAAATGTAACGATTTGGATCTTTCCTTGTAGTGCTCTGGTTTCTGTTCAAAACATTGCAGATAAGGCTGTGGGAAGGAAAAGAGAAAAGTACTACATTAACAAAAATATTTGCCTCATGACAGTAGCCCACGTTACACATTCTTGATCTTATGTGAACTCTTCAATTGTAATTTTTTTTTTTTTTGGTATGTTGTCTTATTCCTGTATTTAATCTTTTGTTATCACTGTCACATCTTCCAATGCAAGTATTCTTCAATAAAGCTTTTCTTAAAACTCACTTTAAGAAATTAATCCTCAGCTTCTCTCCCTGGAAATTCTTTTGTGTGTGTTTTAGCTCTTGAGGGCAGAAAAGGCAAGTTGTTCTGTGTGTGGAACTACAAATACACAGCTCAGGAACAATGCAAAATGATATATATAGTTTCAGATTCACAAAGTTCAAGGGCAATAGTGACTCATTCCCTATTCTGAGAACTTTTACTGCATATTTCAGGCCATCGTTCCTTGCTTCTACTATGACTAAGCCTGAGAAGTTTCAATCCACAGATTCTGTTCCCTCCTCCCAAAGGCACAGGTATCCTAGAGAGTCCTAATTTAAAGATTTGTTGTTGTTGTTTTTATTTGGCTGTTAAAATAAGCCAAGAAAGGTAGTAAAGATAGCATCATAAATGGAGCTGTTTGCTTGTGATGAGCACTATACATATATTTAAACTGTGAAGCTGACTCTGATTTGTGTTTTGATCCAGATGTTAGGCTGGGCTGTCCCACACCTCAGTGAAACCCCGTTTAGACTTCCCTCTTGAACACAGTGATATTACTCATCTCTTTGGAAAGAGAAGACAGGCCATCTGCTCTGCCGTTCTGTGTTTCACACAGGATCCCAAGAGAAACAGAAAATTACAAATACGGTTTCTGACATATTGCAAAGAAATCTGAAACTAAAATTGCCTATAGCTTTTATTTTGAGTTGGTTGCACAACTAGCAGTAACCATAAGCCAATGATTCTTTTTTTCATTTCCACAATACATGTACTTTTATAAGACAAAAATTATGAGAATTTAAGACAGCATGGTTCTTCTGTAGAGAAAAAATAAAATAGTGAATCTTTTAAATATGCATTATTTTTTAAGTCCTTCCCTTAAGCTGTATTGCAGCAAAACAGTATATCCCTCTAAAAATAATCCATATTTCAGAGGTTTTTCTTTCTAAAAGGGGCATAGCAGTCTTAATCTTCTAGGAGAAAGGGCTCTGAAAAGCAGGTGGAAAGAGGTCTTCCCAGTTCAAGCACATACACTGTTAACAGCTTTCAGGAAGGTTAAATCCTCCCATCAGATCGGCAGGGCAGATCTCAGATAAGCAGCAGAAATTAAGGATTATCTTGACTACGGCATGAACTGTTTACTTTGCTATTTTAAATGGTTATGTTGGCTCCATTTCATTTGTTGCTGGGTAATGCTCTCCAAGAGAGAGCTGAGGACCAGGCACCACAATTTCTACTCTATTTGAGTATTCCTACCGATTCTAGCAGCAGTTCCTGAAAATAATTTTTTTGCTTTTGTGAAGCTAAGTTCCCACATATTTGGGTAACATTTTGATATTGATTCAAATGAAAAGTGCTCAGTCACAAGAAACACTCCCCATTAGCTTGTGCAGAGGATACGGAACAGCTTCCTCTAAGCATTGAAGAGTGAGCAGTGAATAAAGTTACTATTTAATCTAAGAAAATGAAAGTTTAAATGTTTAGGCATAACAGTTCAGAAATCTGCCAAGGAGATAAACATTCAGAGGAATAATTTACCTGGAAGGTAATGGTTGAGGAAGTGACCTCAATGACAGAACGGTAGAAAAAAATCAAAATCATCTTCCCAATATACTCCATCAATGAGACCATAGATCATTTCTCATCCCTCTCATTCCAGGTAAATATGGGAAGAGAGGAACTAATTCAAAGGAAAGCACCAGAAATATTTGGAGGATTTGCCGAGAGTGACATGAAGAGAGGCTACAAGGGCCTAGGGCATTCCTAGCATGATCAATAGACAATATATGATGTTATTAGTGTATATGGCAGAGCAAGCAAGTGATAATAGTAGGTTTGTTGAGGGTGATCTGCAAAGATGGGTACCTTTTTTTTCCTATTACAGCTGTTCCTCATGCACATTATCAGTTATAGCACTTTTGAGATGCAAAATTCTTTACACATCGGAACATTCACCTTCAGAAGCCAACAGCTTACCTACCAGAGAAGTATCCTCTGCTGCATCCAGCACACCGTGTATTATTTGGGCTACAATACACCTAAATCATAGCATGACAACCCCCTCGCAGTCCACCCACAATCATATTTAAAGCTGAATTCTGACGACATCTGCCAAACTGCAGTCCAGGTCTTGATACTACAGCAAGCCAGGGAGCCTTGGATCTTCTGTTCATGTTCCCGATCCTCAAATATTAGCCCTGGTAACCTTGTGCTAGCAAATAGAAACAAGTGACAACATCATCTGGCTGCTCCGTCGTATCCCAGATGTATGTGCCGAGCGTGCATGAGAGAGCCTGGGAGCTCGGGGGAGTCTGCAGGCTCACGTCTAGCCGCTTCTGAGAATGGACATGTAAAATTGCTGCCTGCATTTAAGCAAAGGTCAGAGCACTCAGGCTAACCACAGGCTGGCTCGTCACCTCCAGAGCTGCACAGTGCTGGGTGGCCGCTGGCTGTTTGCCGCGGTGTAACCCCGGCTGGCAACCCAGGCCCACACAGCCACTCGCTCGCTCCCCCTCAGTGGGGTGGGGGGGGGAGAGTCGGAAGGGTAAAAGTGAGAAAACTCATGGGTTGAGATAAAGACAAGCAAAGCAAAAGCTCTGCACACAAGCAAAGCAGGACAAGGAATTCATTCAGCGGGCAGGCAGGGGTTCAGCCATCCCAGGAGAGCTGGGCTCCAGCACGTGTACCAGTGAATTGGGCAGACAAACAGCATCGTTCCGAACATCCTCACCTTCCTCCTTCTTCCCCCAGCTTTATATACTCAGCATGATGTCCTATAGTATGGAATATCCCTTGGGCCAGTCAGGGTTCACCGTCCCAGCTGTGTCCCCCCAGGAACTTCTTCCTCACCCCCAGTCTCCTGGGGAGAGGAGCAGAAAAGCCCTTGGCTCTGTGCACAGGCACTGCTCTGCAATAGCAGAAACATCCCTGTGTTATCACAAATCCAAACCACAGCCCGTATCGGCTACTGTGAAGAAAATGCACTCTAGCCCAGCCAAACCCAGCCCACCGTTAACACCTGCACGTGCCCCCCCAGCCCTGAAGCGATGGAGATGACAGCGTGCTGCAGCCACACCTCATCCCAAGCTGGTTGCTTTCAGCTCTGAATCCCTGCATCCTTACAAAAAGGCACTCGGAGAGATGCAGTATTTCTGCCAGAGACACACGAGGGGGTCTCATTTAACGGTCCCACGTAGGAGACCCCCTCTCTCACACACCCGGGTTTGCCTTTTCACAAATCGAGGTGACATTCCCTGCGGCCGTGTAGAAGCTTAAGCTTACAAGGACACCTGGGCTTAGGAGCAGGGCTAGCCATCCAGGAGGCAAACAGAACAAGGTAAAATCAAGCAAGCAAAACAAACTGTCAGACTGTGAAGGAAACCGTCTCATCGTAAGTGGGAATCCAAATAGTTTAAAGGTCTCCGACCTCCAGAAGGCCCCTCTGGAGTACACAGAAACCACTCTGATGGAGTGCAGGGAGCAGCGCTAGCACCAGCAAAACACCGCTGCCTCTGAACTGGCAAAGCAATCAGCAAAACCATGTGTTTTCTTTCTGCCCCAATATTTTTGGCACCTTCTTTCTGTTGCCACCCCGAGGGAAGAGGAACAGACACTTCAGGTGATTTAAAGCTCAGCCTTCCTTTGCAGCCGCCACGAGTCACAAGCCTCCTTGCAAGTTGCAAGACTGTTTAAAATCTCCTGTTGGCTTCAAAACAAACAGTCCCATAAAAAAAAACTGACCGGAAAACAGCCAATGTTTTTTAATTCTTGAAGGTTACATCTTGAAGGATGTAACCTTGAAAGAAGACTTCACCCCCATTTAGGTCTCTTTTGGTAAACACCCAGCTTTCTTGAGGGAGTGAGAGCGTAACGAAGCAGATCCTCTTGGTACCAGGGACAAGCCCGTGTGTCGCTGGTGGCTGCAGTAGCACGCAATGTACCACCACTCGCCAAGGGTATTTAATATTTAGACAGGGACTTTTGAACAGTTCCTCAACTGTAGGCCAGTAAGGACTGAAGATCTGCAAAACTGGATTAAAAGTTTTTTTTAAAAAAAAAGCAATCAAGGTTGTAAATCAGCCTGGATTAAGCATGCGGTTTTGCTAATAACTAGTATAGTGCTTAAATGTGTGTATGTTCATCCTAACTTCCAAGAAGACAAACATTCATATTTTTTTGTAAGGTGTTTCTGATGCATTTGAAACATTTGTGAAAGCACAATATTTGTGCTTCTTTAGTTAGCTGCTGTCACAGAACATCTTCACATCCTCTTCAGCTGCTCCATGATGCTCCATCTTTTCAGACAGGGCTCAAAACATCTCTCACTGAAGTCAGGAGTTGATGGAAAAACACACAAGAAAATAAACCCTACTTTTAAAATAGTATTTTTAGCCCTCAGCATAGTTTCCATAGCAGTATTAAAAGCCAATTATTTGGGCTTTTGCTTTGACTTCCTGGGTTGTGCTGTTGAAATTCAGAGCATCTCCAACATTACATGATCTCTGGTGGCAAAGTCACTCATTCCCACGCACATGCCGTGGCTTGTCACCCCCTCACAGTTGCTCTGAGACAACTGTTGAATTGGGTCATGCTGCAAACTGTGTAAATGAAACAACCTGGGGTAAAAAATTCATCAGTGATAATTTTCCTCTTTGTGAAAGAGGAGTTTGACATAATAAATCTGTGAAACACGCCTTGAACAGCTTTCCATTAGGCATGCCATAGCGTGGCTCAAAGGAAAAACAGTAGCCAAGAAATGCTGAGAGTTTTGTTTCTCTCTGTACACTTGGCCTTGCACCACAGGAAAGGGATGTTGTCAGACAACGGACTTCACAGCCTTCCTGTCCCAGGCAATTTTTAAATGATGACCAAGCACTTGGATATTTTGAATATTTAGATGAAGTTTCATCTGGCTGCTTGTTCAATGAATAGAGCTTCGGGCAATTAGATGTCCTCCTTGTAATAAAGCACAAAGCCAAACCAGTTGTCTGTCTGGATAATACAGTTATACTAGTTTTAGGAAGAAACACAAGCAGTTCTGGAATGACTAGAACATAGCTTATTCTGTCACATACTTGACACGAAGTAACCTTATAATACCCTACAGTAGTCACCCAAGACATCATGGGCATAACTGAGAACAAATCTAATAGAACCTACCGGTAGTCCATTTGATACAACTTTTATTTTTGTGTCTTCAGGCTCTTTGCTGCATTAGACTGAACTCTCACTGGACACCTGAGCACCAGCTCTGCTAAAATACAGTCAGAACAGTGATGTAGCTGGGCAACAAAACCAGAACCAGGCTGTGGTAGGGAGGATATTTTGGGCTATAACAACTTTAAGACAAGTGAAAAATGAACTATGTCACATATTTTGGGCCAGAGGGCATGCAGAACAGACACATATAATTATTCACATATCTACGGTCAGGAAAACATCAGCCAGCATCTTTCTATTTCCTCCCCAGTCTTGACTTACTGCCTCATGTCTGCAGCAGAATTACAAACTCTCAGGATAGGGCATGTGTCTTCCTAATAGTCACCTTTAATCAAGACGTTATGTTTGTTTTATTTCTTGGACTTCCGTTACATATATTCTGATGCAGTTCTTTTATTCAGTTAATCTCA
>JAVJGJ010000061.1:4045904-4060802 GCA_035590215.1 Microhierax caerulescens
ACGTCTGACGTGCCCCTGCATGGCTTCAAGCCACCTCAGGCCCATCCAGTGCTTGCAGGCTCCGTCAGCCTCTGCTAACTGAAACCCCGTGAAATAGGAATGATGTGTTTGTAAGAACTGGGGGTTGGCATTCTTTAAGCAAAAGAAGACTTTCAATAAAATAACAAAAGACCAAGAAAAGCACGGGCATCACTGAAAAGACACGCTCCAGCAAAGCTTTAAAACTTCAGAATGAAATAATAGGGTGACCAACACACTCACTGCAGCTCTGGGGAAGGAAAAGATGATAAAAAGGCAAATTAAATTTCTTGCCAAGGCTTTACTCGTTGGTCACAGGACTTGTTTTCCTGCATTTCCACTACAGGATGGCTTTTGCTCCCTTCTTCATTTGGTGGGCAGGTTACCAGGACAGACCTCAGGGAAGAAAAACACAAGAGATTTTTGTGCTTCACTGGCTTTGAGCAAGCAAACTGCCCAGCTCAAGCAGCACAAGCGGCACAGAACCATCCGTGGCCGTAGCACTGCCCTGCAGCACTGGCACCGAAACAACCCACGCTCATTTTTGCCAGAAAAGCAGCGTGCTTACACCTGAAGCCTTAACCCCAGGACAGAGACGCTCTGTCAGGGGTGCAGGGTGGGATAACCCATGCACGCAGGCAACACGTGCCCAGGGGAGAGGAGCAGAGAGAAAACATGCACGCAGAAGTGTTCGCATGACGCCGGTGCCTTTGCTGCAGTGCTGCATGGCCGCATCATTCACATCATCTTACCATCCCTCTACTCCCCCACCAACCATTTTCAGCTCTCCCTTTCCAGCCCCCATCCATCCCGGGACCGGCAGCTGCAGGAGGCTGGTGGCAGGACACCCGTCCTTGTGAAGCTGCAGGCAGCAAGCACAAACCCCGCTCTTCCATCGTCCTCTCCGGAGGACGACTGACCGTGACACCCCAACATCTACCAATGCTCAGGTAGGGAGAAAATAAGAAACCTTGAAATAAACAGACTGCGTCTGTAAATGCTACGTGGGGCCAAACCGGCTCTCGCAAGGCAGAGGGACCGCTCCTCAGCTGGTATCAGTAAAGGAGGTTTGCTCAGAGAACAGCCCTGGGGAAGGAAAGCCGAGCCTGGTGACAGGGCCCAGATAACAGGGGCTGGAACTGAAAACAAGAGGAGAAGGAAAAAATCAGAAGAAAATTAAACGGCATCTTTCTCAACTGCATATTAATGTTCATCGGACGGAGGCCAACGTTGCAGTGAAAAGCAAACCAGGCTTTGCCTGGAAGCGGTCACTCCGTGCTCCAACACGGTTTTGCAATGACTATTTCCCGGTGCTTTTGCCATCCAGCGCAGGGAGCAGCGCTGACCCCCTCACAGGGCCCAGCAGACCCCTCCCCGCCGGTTTGGAGGGCGAGGGTGCTGCAGGGGAGGGCGAGGGGCACAGGAGCCCTGGCTGCAAAGCTGGGGCCAGCAGCAGGGCTGGCGGGTCCCAGTAAGGGGTTGCACCAGGTGACCCCTGCTCCGCTCCGGTCATCCTTATCGGTTGGGGCTGGGAAGGCACCAGGAGGAGCACGGTTGCGTTCCCCTCCTCAAATTTCTCTTCTTTTGCAGAAAGACCAGGCTACAGGTACATGGATCGTGATTTTGTCCATACAAGCCTTTCCTGACCAAAGCCCGGACAAGCCAGACGTGTCCCCAGCTGCTACAAATGGCTTAGCCCCTTCCCCTTTACAGGAGGGGAACTGTTATATAAAAAGCAGGTCAGGGTTTTTGTATGCCGAGATGAAAACATCCTTTTTATTCTTACAGTTTTAGCCACATGTGTCGGAGCTTCTCGTGCCTTGGCCAAGCCATTCCGCCCGTGGCAGGTTTGCTCCCACGGTGGCTGGGGTCCCAGTGCAGCAAAGCCCCTCTGCATGAAATCTTCCCTCTACAGCCCCTGAGCTGCACCGACCTCTGCACGTGCTCGGGATGCGCTGCGAGCCCGGGGCCGCCGCCGTGTCAGAGCTCTGCTGGGGCAGGGACGACGTCTGGTGGGACCACTGAGCCTCCTGCAGCCACGATGCATCACCCAGCCTCTTCCTTTCCTTCTCCGCCTCAAAGCTCCATTCAATTATAAACGTTTACATTGGATTTTTTTTTTCTTTTCTCCCCAACCGAAAGGCCCCTTTTGCCTGCACGGCACAGGTGGTGAGGGGTGGTCAGGGTTGTGCCACCACCGGGTCCTTCAGCAGCTGCTTGGCAGGGCAGCCCCGACAGCCCCTTGGGTCTAGGAAAAGAGCTGAGAGGGGTGGTTTGGTCTCCACAATTCCCAAAACATTAAAAGTCAAAAGCTTCAACAATTATATGATGATGATATTTAGCAGGAAAGGGTATAAAAATAACACTTGTTTACCTTTTCTGAACTGAAGGGGGAAAAAAAAAATCTGTATTTTTTAGCAGAAAATAATTTGTGTGAGTTCACAGGGGAAAGGGACTCTCTTCTTGTTCTTCCCCAGTTGCTGACTGCAGCTGGTCCACTGCTGGACACTGGGATGGGGACACTGGGATGGGGACACTGGGATGGGGACACTGGGAGCAGCCCCTTCCCCTGTCCCTTGGGAAACATGGCAAGCTGGTGCTCCCCACTGCCCTTTTTCGTGGCTTAAAACCAGAAGCAAAGCTCATTGAGCTTTTCTGCCTCGGAAACCCATGCAGCTCCTGTCCCTCCCTCAGGAAAATGAAAGGCAAGGGGGTGCTGGCCCTGCAGGGCAGTGGGACCCCAGGACTGAGGGGGCTCGATTCTGAAAGACCGCAGGGATCTCAGCACCATCCCCTGGAGCACTGGGCAGATCCACAAGCTGGTCAATATCTTGACCGAACCACAGGCACCGTGCGGTGGAAAACCAGCAAGGTGTGAGGCTGCCGTCCACTGCCATCCCAGGTGGCCAAGGGGAACAGCGAGAAAAATTGGGCTTGATTTCTAACTCCTCCAAGAGCCTAAAAAAAAAAAAATAAAAAAAATCGCATTAAAAAACCAACCCAAAACCAGACAGACGCAGGGAGTGGAGAAGCAGCAAATAGCGGCATGCGAAGGTGCGGCGGCAGGAGGATGAGTCAGTGTGAGCAGGCTGGGGCGAGGGCTGAGCGTGGGATGGGGGAGCAGGAATGTGGGTGAGCACGGCACGGCACGGCACAGCCCCATGGGTCACACGGCTGGGCCAGCGGTGTGCCCCGGCCAGCCCCGGCTCGGGGTCCTGGCAAAAAGTGTCTGCTCCAGCTGCCTCGGGAAAAACAGAAAAAGTAACACAAATAAAAATAACAAACCCCAAAATAAAAATAATGAAAATCAAAAGAACAACAATAAAACCAGCAAAGATGAATAAGAATAAAACCAACAGAAATAAAAACAATAGTAATAATTAAAAAAAAAAAAAAAACAACCAAAATAATCCGATCGATTTTTTCACAAAACCAGAAAGCAGAAAAATCCACCAATTAATGCCTGCAGGCTCTCTCCCTCATGCTGGACCTGGGGCAGGTTCACAGTCCCAACCTGCAACGTTTGTCCCATGAGATGCCCCCCAGCTCGGTGGCACGGCCAGCACAGCCCAGCCCGCGGGACAAAGCTTTGGGGAGCAGCCCCGGCTCCGGGGAGAGCCTCCGAGCGGGAGCGGGCTCCAACAGCCAGCCCGCTGGAAAGAGCTTTCCAGATTGAGCGCTCACTGTAATTAAGACAGGGTCAAGTGTCGTGGCAGAGCAGCAGCTGAAGTACAGGTCTGGGAGGTGGGGAGAGGTGCGCGCCTGACTGCCTGGCAGTCCAGGACGGTCGATGAAAATCCGAGCTCCGACACGCTGTAATCGCACCCCGGTCCGAGGGCAGACAGCAACAGAAATTTGCCTCCAAAAACCAACCACATTGCAAATTAATTTTTCTCCCTTTCTAATCCATAGTTTGATACATAAGTATTTTAAATTGCGATGGGCGATACCTCTGTAGACGGGGGATTGTTGAAAAGGAAAAGGGAAAAATAAAAGTTACGTAATAAGTAAACCTGGGCTATCTCCAGTAACTTATACTCCATGAAATCGCTTGTAGGCGATGTCCCAGGAGTTGCAGCAAGGTAAGCACCAGCACAGCTGAAACTGCTGGACTTCCTGCCCACCTCCCTACATCAGCGGGACATCCATCACCCAGCCTGGGAGCATCCCAACCCCCCCCCACGCGCCTGCCCCTTCCTGCTGGCAGGGATAACCAGCCGTGAGAGCACCGGGACTGGGCAACCATTTCAGCACAAGCCGGTTTAGCAACAAAAAGCAAATCATTGCAGCCAGGACTTCTCTGGAAAGCGAGTGAGGGGGGGCACCGGCGCTGGCGGGGTCCGGCAGTGGCACTCGGCAGAGGACAGTGCTGCTCGCACGCGCTGGGAAACGCTGCAACCGCGTGGGCAGCGCATGCTGGAGCGGACGCATTTAGAAGCACTTATACTGACACTTTTAAAAATACGTTCATTTTACACATCTACTACTTCAAGAGGGTGAGTTTTGGTTGGTTGGGTTTTGTTGGTTTGTTGGTTTTGGTTTTTAATTATTCAAAATAACACCCTTTCTCCCTGCTAAAATGTGCTCGGTGTAGCAATCAGAGTGAAAAGCAATCCTTTGGTCCATCGTCTGTGCAGAACACTTAAAAAAAAAAATAAAATACATTATAAAACCTTCTTTCCACACTGCTTGGAAAGAAAAAAAACCTTCTTTCCACACTTCCCATCTGCTTGGGGAAGGAAATCCCCACTCTACACGTCTCCTGGCAGGGCCAGCTAGGGGTGTGCAGGGCAATAACAGGTGCTCACCGAGCAACATCTTCAAAAGGATCCACGGAAGTTCTTTATTGAAATACCACTAATAAACACGTGCGATTTCCACCAGGATTTCAGAGGTTTTCTGGAGCACACAGGTAATCCCGGGCGGGCAGATATGTGCAGTCTGGAACCCATTTGTAGGACCTGGGAGGCCATCCCTCCTGGAGCTGTGTTTGCGTGCACAAGATCCTCACGGCTCAGAGTATCATGGAATCACTTGGGTTGGGAAAGACTTTTGAGATCATCAAGCCCAGCTGCTAACCCAGGAGATACCTGAGCCATTTTCCCTTGTTGGCAGCAAATCTAATTAGAACTCATCATTAAGTGCGGCAGGAAAATGCATAAGGAACCGTTTCCCACTCATCTCATTTTCACAGAATGGCAAAGTTGACCTTGGAAGATGACTTTTTAAAATTCTTTCCCCCCAAAAAAAACACATCAAAATGACTAACAGACTCAAGTAAACGGATCCTATTATCACCTTTAACGTGGAGATGAAGCTTAAATGTCAAAGCGGAGATGCCAGCCCAAAGCAGGCCACGCGCAGAGATCTGGCTGGTTCTGCAGGTTGGTGGCCACTAGATCCGAGTTTCCTTCATCACTTATTGAACGAGGGTTTTATTGATTGATTGATTTTAATCAGATTTCTCTTGTGTCACACAGACCTATCAAATCTGATTGGCAGGGCATGAAATAGCAATCCCTAAAAACAACAGTGAGGAGGAGAGGCTGGCTCTACCTCCCCTGCCCCGAAAGCTCCCACACGGGGCTGCCAAGAGGTGGGGTCCCACAGGGATGGGGTCTGCAAGCCGGTGTCCCGTCGGCACTGCTGCCATCACAGGGGCACCAAGGCCAAGAGCAAAGGAACCGAATCCTTGGAGGCACTTGATTGCAGGTGGTTTGCCTTTGCTGCAGAGGGCACAGCCCAAGGGCCGGCTTTCTAGAGTAGCCCCAACATGTCACGAGTGGGAACCAGTGCGAGTCTTCAGAAGCGATAGCAGCGGGTACCACAAAAAAAAAAAAAAAAAAAAAAAGTCCCCACCGACTTGAGCTTTTCTGTGAGCTCTGGGCACAATCCTAGTCCCACAGAAGCGTGTGGGAGTTTTGCAACTATTCCCAGTAAATGTAGATCTGTTCCTCTCTCCTTGTTCCCTTACCAGCTCTCTTGGCATCGCTCCCTCCCCTTGGCTCGCCTCCCCCGGCAGGGGTTTGCCAGGGTCAGCACCCGCGGGCACGGCTTCGCCGCCTGCCCCATGCCCCCCCTGGGGTGTGTGTGGCAGCTGGGAACCTGCCAGTTTCCAGTGAGCTGCCACCCCAGCACCTCCCACATCAGCAGGAGTAACTGGGTCCCAGCACCCAGCATCCGCCAGGGAACACCCGCCGGCCCCCAGGCTGTCGGGAAGGAGCGATGCGAGAACACGGCACTTGCAACCTGCACCTTTAAATTCATTTTACTATTACAGTCATTTCACTAACTACTTAATTGCAGCCATCTATCTGCGTCTGTCTCGGTCCGACACCCACAGATGCAGCCGCCCACGCAGCCACCCACGCCGGCCCACGCTCTGACTCATGCTCCGAGACGTCGGCAAAAAAAACCCGTTCCCTGCCGAACGCAAATGCTCTCTTCAAACGTGTGCTGCTACTTTGATCTATTTCCATAGATTCCTGTGAGTCATCTGATCCGTCTCTGATCTAAACCCAGTAGACTAGAGCCTACATGTATGTTGTTTTGCATGAATTTGGCTCGTGTGGAGAGCTGACCCTGCTGTAATGCACAGGCATGGAAAGCCTGGGAAATTCTTCCAGGAGTGAATTGCTTACTTATCCAAAAAAGAAGAGCAATTGTTTCCTATTAAAAAGTCCTATTGTGCTCTTTAAATAAATAAATGAATAAATTTTAAAAAGACATCTATGGCGGGGATAGCATTATTTTGAGATATAAGGTCACAGTGATGCTCAGAAACCCTTCCCATCAGTTCCCCTGCCGTGCAGCCTTTCCCCACCCCGGCAGCTCGATACCCGCTCCCTCGCTTTGCAGATGGCAGCGGGGTGATGCCAAAGCTCAGCGTGCCCGCTGCAGCAGGGCCGGGAGCCAGCCTGCCGCTAGCAGCGCAGCTTAACGAAGGCAGCGAGGATGATGAGCCCCGGGCACCTCGGGGGCCGGGCGGTTTGGCTGCTGCAGCAGACTAAGGCAGCGATGACACCCAGGCTACCACTGAGATGCCTGCGCTCACCAAAGACTTCACACCAACTACCCGGCAGATTTGTGGTCCCCCATCATCCTGAATCCTGCGAGCTGCGCCCCAGGGGTACCCAGATTCCTCCCAAGGGGGTATTTTCACCCAGGGATCTCCCCGTACCTAGCACTTGCGGGCGAATCCACCAAAACCACTGGGGAACGTTCCTAAGACCGTGACCTCTTCAAGGCACGACGTGGTTTGGGGACACACACGTGGGTAGGTGGGGGTGCTCCGGGGATGCTCGTTCCCAGCTGGAGGCCGTTTGCCAGGTCACGCCAGCCCGCCCCGAGCTGCCCCCCGCCGCCGGGCAGCAGGGCCGCTGGCCATGCCTGCACTTGGCCTCGCAGCTGTACCCTCCGCAGACATTGCTGCTAAACCCGCCGCTGCTGTCAGCGCCACAGCTTCTCTGTGCGCCGCAGGCGGGCAGGATCCCTTCCTGGAGGCTTCGCAGGCATGTAGCAGATGGTGCCTGTCACTAAACGCAAATAAATGCTTTGGTGCCCTGATTTATCTGCACAAACACCACCTGAATGAACGAGGGTAGGAGGCCCAGTTAGAAACGCTTTTCTTAGTGGATTTGAAGTCAGCGGTAACAAGCACCGAGCACATGGAGTTCACGCTTTTACAGGGGGTATGTGATATCCCTATCGATAAGCTTGTTTAGATTTGCACAGATGCATTTGGAAAATAATTTAAAAGACGGAAAGAGAGAGAGAGAAGCCAGATGGGTTGCATGAAGCTGTCACAAGGATCGTTCCAAGACATGCCTTAAATGCTAAATATTAAGAAGAAAAAAATAAAGATGTGAAATTTGGATCCTACACCTGAGCTTCCTGAAGGCAGTGGCAAAACTCCCGCTGTCTCCCCGTGAGGAGAGGGCTGCAGGCGTGCCATCAGAGACAGTGCCCACGGCCAAACTGCTTCCCGTTGCTCCCTGGGTATAAATCCAAAGAAACTCCTTTCTGCAGATTAGTAACCGAAACCCAAATCTTGCTGCTAGACTCAAAGCTTCCCAGTGGCTGAAGCTTGGGCTCACCCTTTTACCTTCCCCATCCATCTATGGATCCGTCCATCCTCCTAACAGGTCTCAGCATTGCCATCACATCACGCCTGGCAGCAGCGGAGTGGGGGCAGGGGGTGGGGGGGAGTGTACCTGTGCACCCCCTGCAAAGCACAGCCCAGTTGTAAAGCAGCTCTAGAAGCCAGAGGTTTATTTAATCAAAATCAGTGGGGCTGGGCTCTCCCTGCACCCAGCACGGCCGGAGGCAGGGGCAGCACCGCATCTCCCAGCTGTGCATCACAGCAAGCACTGCGCGGTGCATCACGGGGGGCCGCTCTGCCGGGGCGGAGTGGGATGATTATTATTTAAAACATCCCGGACTAGTGAAGCACGGATTTCGATCGGATAATTTATCATGGGAATAACATCTGCATCAAGATGATGACCAGCCTTCACCGCAAAATACAGCTGTGCCCCAATCCTGGGCATCCCAAGAAATGCCCCAAATAGGCTGAGCATCCCGGGGAGCACGGCAGGGCTTGGCAGCCGGGGGTGACATCCCGCCAGGCATTTTTCTTCCAGGAAACCTATAATTATGTAGCACTTTGGTACTGAACCACCCCTTCTCCCTTTTTTCCCCTGCTTGTTTTTGTTCATTTTCTTTCATTTTGTTTGTGTTTGTTTTCAGGAGAACCGGGGGAGGAGGAAGAGAAAGGGGTAGAAAAAACATTGCGTGATTTGATTTCAATTGCGTTGTGCTTTCCCTGCAATTTTTATGCTTGATGGGAGCGGCGCGTGCAAGCCGGAGGGAACAGCACATTTCACCAGCCTGACAAATACTGCCCAAATTTTCACCAGCTTCACTGGAAGGAGAATCAAGTCTTTTGAATAGCCAGAGCTACAATCTGCAATACCAGGGGTTTTAAGAAAAAGATATTATATGGCAACTTATGTCTCAAGAGCCTCCAGTATTTTTGGTGTGTTGATGGCCATGAGCATCACTGAGCATCACGCTCAGAAAGCGGGACGCAGCCCTTGCCAGTCCCTTCCGAGTGGGAAGCAGTAAAGCAATCAAGGCTTAAGAGGGAGACTTCTACTCTTCCAGGCCTATAAATAATACATGGCACATTAATAGAATTTTTTAAAAAATCATCAAAACACATGGAAACTGCCCATTTCCCCCTTTTCCTCTTAACACATCAGCTCTGCATGATACACCCCAGAGGAGCTGCAGGTAAAACACGATTGTTCCTTCAATTATTTACGTACACATCTTATTTATTTAAGATCAAGACAAATACTACTCGCATGTCTGCTCTGCTGGCATTAATCATCTCCTGCATCCCAGGCTGCCGGGGATGTGGGAGATGGAAGGAACGTGACAGCCGCGCGCGTGGGTTGGCGCGGAGGTGGGCGTTTGCCTGTTGGAGCAGAGGTTTGGAGCAAGCCAGCACGAATGTTAAAATTCAGAACCTTCCCAGGGTTTTGCACAATGCTCCCCATTTATTTAAGTTTCTTTTATTGAATAAAAGCCATTTAATTATTTTTTAAAAAATAATAATAAATATTTTAAAATAAAATTTGTGATCAAGATGCGTGTTGTTGGGGTTTGGGGCTGAGCCTCTCGGGGTTAGACGAGACATTTGTTTCTCTTTGGTGGAGGCTTACAGGTCTGTGGTCTCCGAGCACCTCTTTTCAGGCTGGCCTCTGCACCGCCGTGCAGCCCCTTGGCACCCAGCTGCTCTCACCAGGACCCCTCCCCACCTCCCACTGCCAGCACCGTGGCCACGTCTGAGCGGGCCACGTTTGTTCCCGCTCACTACGGCACAGGGGAAAGCTGCGCGGCAAGAGACGGCGTCGGTACAGCGAGCAAAACTCAGCGTAGACTCTCATAAGCGCAGGCACGGCTGGCAGCGCTCGCGGCGGGGATTAAATCTATTTGGAGGAGTGGAAATACCCTCGTGGGGATGCACCATGCCACGAGAGCCAGGGCATCGCTCCGCGGCGGGAGGCAGCCCCAGACCCCCGGTAACGGGGGTTACAGATGTCCCTCCGCCACCCGCTCTCTGCGTTCCCCTGGCCACCGAGTCTTAAACTGGCCCAAACTCATTCTCGACCATTTATTTGGCTTGAGAACGGCTAGTTTCACTCTGGACGTGGTCCTAGCCTGTTTAACGAACATCGCTTAATCCCATTTCTAAACAAAGGCAGCCAGGATGGCTTTTGCACCAACACTGGCAAACCTAATTATGGTAAGCCTGATTAATTTAGTAACTCCTAAATTAAACACCTCAATTAATCTATGCATAGCCACACCTGAGAGTCACTCCTTTAGATTAAACCCCAGCAGCAGCGTACACCTTACGGGGCAGCAGCCCACCTCCTCATTAATACCTGAACACTACATCTTATTTACCTTAAAGTCACAGAATCATTGCAGTTGGAAAAGACCCTCAGGGTCATCAAGTCCAATCATAAACCTGCCACTGCCAAGTCCACCACTAAACCACATCCCTAAGTGCCATGTATCTTCTCACTCCCCATCTAGCTACAACAGTGAGGAAACCCATAACATCCCCTACAGGTGTAAGACACGACCCAGCTGTGCCCCCACAGGAGGAGGGGGCTTTTTAGCTCTGTCAGCAGAACCACCCAGCGGGTACCCTCTGCCATGAGCAGAGCCTGAATCGGTATTGCAGGACTGCTGGTGGGCTGCTGACGCAAGATCAGCCTCACACAGGACAAGCTGACACCGCGCAAAGCTGACAGAAGCAGCAGAGCAAAAGCTGGTCTCATCCACCTTTACCTTCTGCTGACCAGTGCCGGCAACAGGGAGGAAGGCTTCCATCTCTCCAAAGCCCTAGGCAGCGTGGGAGCATCCATCCTCTTGCGTCCCTTCTCCGTCCCTCCCAAGGAGGGTCCTCAACATAGCAAAAAGAAAATAGGCTGAAAGGTAGCAACTGCTTAAATATACTTTTTGCTTTCTTTTCCAAAGAGGAATTTTAGCAAAGACCCTGAGGTGGGAGCCCAGGGAGGGACAGGCTGCCTCCCACCCTGCCTGGAGGAAATGCAATCAGCAAAGCCCCTGGAGAACGAGGGCCAGCTGTGCCAACACCACCAACTTGATTTCAGCTGGGGAGCTAAATGGGGGAAGGAAAACAACAACAACAAAAGAACAAACAAACGTACAGAAACATGAATGTATTTAGTTTCATTCACCAAGCACCGAAAGGGTGGTGTGGGTATGGCGAAGGGGAATCCAGGAGGATCTGCAGAGCAAAAAGGGGCCTCGTGCCTTGTCTTTCTCCTTTGAAATACATACAAAGAAGAGCTTAAAAGGATGGTTCTCCTATTTAACAGTGGAAATAAAAATATAAACTTGGTGGGTTTTTGCCCTCAACCACAAAGACTGCAAATTTATTTTGGGAGAAAGCAAAATGGCATCTTGAAGCCTAACACATTAAAGACACTAAGCGCTCCAAAAATAAACCTGAGCATCACAAGACAGGCAGCACTGTGAGCAGGCTGGGTGCTGGCATCGCCTGCCCCTGTCGCAGCACATTGCAGGAGGCTTTACACCGGCGTCGCCTGCCGAGGACTCTGCCCTCTAATCCATGAAGCACACCCGATAGCGTGGGGAGAAACCCCAGCTGTGCTCAGTATTCCTGCTCTCAGAGAGGGGCTCCACACAGCATCCAGAGCCCTGGCTAAGGAGTTAAGGGAAACCGAGGGACTGGGGAAAGAAGGTGGGAAAAAAAAGAATAAAACCCAGGATGACACACGGATGTAATGGCTAACAATCGGCTTAGCTGCTACCTGTAGAAACAGGCCTGTTGAAAAATACTGCATCAGTCATCTCCTGGTACGGGACGCTGCACTGGACACCTCGTTCTTATACGAAGCAGGCGGTAAATAGGGTCCTGATGGCAGAAAACTGGGGGGCAGGGACGTGTTCCAGCAACGGAAACCAGTGGCTTCTGGAATAGTCAAAGTCAGTGTCAAGCTGTGCCAAAGGGCACGTTGGGTGAAATCAGCGTTCGTGCAACGTGAGCAAAGCGGGGGGTTGGGGATTCTCTGAGATGCCACTGAGGAACCCGCTCATTGGAAAAGCCCTGTTTGACAAAGTCAATTAGTCGCTATCAAGTCAGTCTTGACAGAAGCTCTTTGCCGTGCTTCCTGCACTCCTGGAGGTTCCCATCACCTTACAGGGACGTGGTGTCTGCCAGCCCCAGGTGCGGGGTGCGGTAGCAGACAGCCCCAGCAAAGAGCTGTCACTGCCGTGGGGAAGAGTTGGAGCATCCCGCTCCCTCCTCCTCCTCACGGTCCAGTCGTCAGCATGACATCCCTTCCCCTGCCAAAAATATAGTGGTGAGGATCCCTGCTGTGTCCCTGTAGGAGGTCAAACCACAGAGCCCCCAACCCTCAGAACTGAGGCGCTGGGGCAGGCTGCCCCGAGCAGCCCCGGGGGTTCAAGGTGGGACGAGGCTGGGAGCAACCTGCTCTGGTGGCAGGTGGCCCTGCCCAGGGCAGGGGGTTGGGACTGGGAGGTCCCTTCCAACCCACACCGTGCTATGGCTCTCCACAGGAGAGGATGGATTTGGGATGCAGGGCTCGGCCCCGGTGGAGCTGCTGGCCCACGAGCCAGGCAGCACTTCCCACAGGGTCTCCTCTGCCTTGTCTCTGTTGAAGTCGATTTGTGTAGAAGTGACGAAGCTGTTGTTATGGGTAGATGTTAACAGCAATATCTAGACAAACGGCATGATTTCAGATGCTGTGTTAAAGCTGTATCCCACCAACATCTGTGCTCCCGAGTAGGGTGAATAAACACGCATGTCACTGTGGGATCACTCCCCTGGCTCGCTTTTTATCCTAAACCCTGGTAAAATACTCTCACCGCCACTGCAACTCAATATTTAGGCTTTGTAGAAAAACACCACCAGACCTTTGCATTCAGCAGAACGGTTTGGGAAGCGGGGGGTGTTATCCAGCATCCCCGGCCCTGGGCACAGCCCCGTCTCTGCGGTGGGGATCCCAGGGGTCCCTGGCTATGCCGAACGGGCTCCACACGAGCACCCAGGCTGTCGCTGCTCCTGCTCCGCTTTCCTCTTTGGGAATACTGTACAGTCGTTAATCACTACCCTGAGCAGCGTGATGGGTGGGGATGGGTTTAGGTTTTGGGGGAGAAACAGTGGTTCGGTGCGATCTGGATTTCGCCATGTGTGCACCTCTTCCCCCTCACTCCAGCAGAAAGCAAGGAGCTGTGACAAGCGGGGGTGCAGCATCGCCCGCTGCCTGCGCCCACTCGCTTCAGGAAGAAAACAGCCTGCTCGCGGTTCCTCCCCGCTCGTGTCGGCTCCCAGCAGCACGCCAGGCTTCCAGCGAGGTCGGGAAGGCGTGCCAGCCAAGCGCACACAAGAAAGGAAAAAAAAGAAAAAAAAAATATCCAGGATAAAAAGGAAAGAAAGAAAAAAGAAATTAAGAAAAAAGGGGGAAAAAAGGAAAAAATATTTAAAAAAGATTTACGTGAGCAGGTCACAGGTCAAACATTTTACTGATTCATTTCCGTTATAGGAGCACTTGAAGGGGTTGCACATCATCCTTAACACATGAAGCTCACCAACAAGGAGTAACCAGCCATGAGCAGAGGCTGCGTGTCAGAGTCACCTGTTTGCTGATTATTTTCCCCAGATTTCCATGACACGAAGCTGGTGGCCTGGCCAAAAAGCCCTGGGCTCGGCACTGTAATGTAAAGCATGTATGTCCGAAGTTACCCACCCTGCCAGTAGCCTCACCCCCAGCAGCACCCAGGTGTGAGCTTCAGGGCAGGGGGAGGAAAAGGAAAAGGAGAGGAAGGAGGCAAAGGAGGGAAAAGGAAAAAAATAAAAAGAAGGAAAAAGGTAAAAGAAGGAAAAGGGAAAAAAAGGAAAAAGGGACAAAGGGAAAAGGGAGAAAAAAAGAAAATAGAGGGAAGAGGGAAAAAGGGAAAAGAAGGAAAAGGAGAAAAGGAAAAAGGGGACAAGGAGAAAAGAAGCAAAAAGAAAAGAAGCAAGAGAAGCGAGAGAAGCAAAGAGAAGAGCAGAGCAGGGGAGGGCACAGAAAAGCAGGAGGCAGCGGTGGCGCTGAGGTCCCCCAGGCCAGCACACCGGGTGGGGGGCAGCTGCAGTGCAGGGGGGGCTCATCCTCCAGCAGGGAAGGGAGCAGGGTCCCCTCCTACAGTGAGGGGAGCAATGGAGAAAGGGGTCTGCCCATCTCCCACCTCCCAGCCCCCCGCAGGCCACTGCCTGGCTACCCCCAGCGTGCAGAAACCCATTAGGGTCACCAAAAAACCGTTTCGGGAGACAATTTACGTACACACAATAATTAAGGGCTTGTTTGCTGCCGCTCACCGGAGCACCCGAGGCTAAGGCTGGCCAGAAACCTGCCCAGGTCCCAGCAACCCCCACCGGCTGGCTGGAGCCGCTGCGACGCTTGGCCCCTTCCCCAAACCCCGGGAAGCTTCCCCGGGCCCTGGCCAGGCCTCGGGGCGCCGGCGCTGGGCTGCGGGGCACGGGGGAGGCCACAGCGCGCCCCTGCCCGCCCCGGCCGCCTGCCAGGGGACAGCGGGGGGACACAGCAGGTCGTGGCCATGCGTCGCTGCAGCCACTTGGCCTCTTGGATTCTGGAGTGAGGAAAGCGAGAGCCGGCTCCGGCGGGCTAAGGAGACCTTCCCTCCCGGACTGTTGCCTTCGTTAAGGCGTGACGACCTGGTTCAAGAACGACACGGCGACCAAAAACCCAAGCCCAGGCCGCTCGGGCCATCAGCACACAGACACCAACGTGG